>JAJJWX010004790.1:0-600000 GCA_023529315.1 Papaver bracteatum | reverse complement strand
AAACCATGGAACTTTGGTAATTCTCTAAGAAGTCCCGGCTTGATTTCAAAAGTGGAGTCGGTTTGAATGCAACCTTGTCAGTATATCCACTTACTTGTGAGAAGCTAAGTCTTTAAGTGAACGATTTGCAGGGTCACCCATTGCTTCTTCTCCTTCTTCTTCAAAAGGAATATCGTGTTCTACTTCCTCTCCTTCTTGCCGAAGAGCTTCGTGTTCTACTTCTAAGTCGTGTTCTTCCGTCGTGCCTTGCCTTGGTTGGAGTATTGTGCCTTTTCGAGTAGCTATCCCGCACCTTGGATAATTCCAATCTTTAGAAGCCATAGATTAGGTACCTGAAAAATAATTCTCGCAAACAAGTGAGAAACAAGACGAGAAACGAAACACAAGTATGCAAGCAGAAAAATAAAAAGAAACTAAAAACTAGATAACAAGCCGAATGCCTCCCCGGCAACGGCGCCAAAATTTGATGCGTGTCGTATGCGTCAAAAATAATTCACTTCCTCACTTTACTAATTATGAATATCGTATTCGATAAGATAGAGTTCGTATCCACAGAGAGGCGATTGTTGTTATGCAATTTTCAGATTCTTATGTAACCAAATAACCCAAGTTGTGTTTTTGTTTTTATCAAAGTAATAATACTAAATAAAGCAAAGTAAAAAGTTGGAATAATCAATAAGGAGAAGATATTTGTTAAGGGATAGTATCATTCATAAACATGTATTTTTCATCTATGATTAGAATTGGTATTTAATCTCTCAATTATCAAAATTCCTAAGATATCTTGATCGCAAGAGTATCTCGTTTATTTCCTGATTTTATCACAAACAACATTAAAAGATGCTAATGTGAAATCTTCTTAAAAAGCAACCTAAAGTGTAAAAGCACAATTAGATTTAACTCCCTAAGAGAAATAAGTTCTATGAAATAAGACTAATCGATGCAAACAAACGTGTAAAAGCACTAATTCGTTTTAACAAAGATTATGATTCATATGCGATTAAAAAGATGTATCACTACAAGTATTAACCACAAGATGCTACTAGAAATTAGGGACAAACAACTTTTACGTATTGAAAACCCTAATATAGCTATAGAGATGAAAACAAATCCAATTGATTCCGGACTCAACCAAACTAGCATTCAAATCATATGATAATATAAATAATGAATCACAAACGATAAAATTGAGACAAAACTAATTCATAGAATCAAATAATCATGCTTGAAGAAATCAACTTTTATCCCATAACCAATTAATGTATTTATCTACTCATATTCATGGAGTTCATCATCATAATATTCAAAGAAATAAGATGAAACATAAAAGAAAGCAAACCCTAGAAGTTGTTCTCTGCAAAATCTCCAAGAATAGAATAATACGTTGTATCATTGTTGTAGAAACTCTCTTTTTATATCCATTTGCTTTCCAAAAATAGGTCAAAGTCTTCAAAATCTTCAAGTCCACGTCCATCTACTAGTCCACCAAGCCCAGGTGTGAGAAATATGTCTCTGGAAATTTTGGGTCCAAAACTGGTCGGCGGAATGCTGACGTCATCACCGGAATCCGGTCACCGGAAAATTGACTCATGCCACTTTTACTATCGGAGACTGTCACCAGCCAATTCTACACTTCCAATAGCTCAACTTTGCTTTTCTGCATTTCAACCATTTGCATAACTTATCTAAATCCAACTCTCTATCCCTTGCGAAAACGCACCCAAAAGCGCGACGCGTAGCTCCTATGTCCAGCCGCCAAATCTTGCATCCGACTCATACCCCCCTCGCGATTCACTGAAATATTTCAATTCACACTTCAAACTCCCGAAACCGGTAACCCGAGCTAGTACCACCGGCGCATCAATTATGCTCCGTTTTCGCACAGTTTCAGTCAGCACCAGCTTGCACCTTGTCCCACTTCCATTGCCAGTTTTGCACTTCTGTCCCAATTCAGCTGCATCGCATTCTGCATTTAAGCCTTCGACTAACATTCATTCTTCTAGCTACGAATGCTCACTAACTCCTTGGCAATCAACACCTCCCTGCAGCTTGTAATCCATTTCTCCCTGCTACAGCTCACTCATCCATAACATTCATAGTGGCGGCATCTCACTGCACTCCATGTACTCCAGGCGCAATTAGCTACAGCTGCCTTGCTACCAAACTCCCCTTGATATGGAATACAACTAACTGCAATCTTTTCCATCCCCTGAAATCAGTTATATCTCCACTGCCAACAACAGTTAACACCATCTCCTCAGTTCACCATGACCATCTGTAACTGGAACTGCACCAGTATCTCAGTCACAACCCAAACACCAATTCAGCTTGACCACAACCAACAGCAACAGTAACAGCTCCACCATCAATTGCTTCTTATTCTCCATCCCTGGTCATAGCCAACTCCACAACAGCGACCTCGTCAACCAATGCCACAACTGCTCTTCATCTCAGGCTCAACCACCTGAGCTTATGCCTTGCACATTCTAGGCAGCAACAAACTCCACCTGAGCTGGATCACCACTATCTTTACATTACCACCAACCGCTGCCATTTCAACAGCTACAGTTTACCATTCAAACTCAGCTCACTGCCACCATGTCTGCGAATCCGTTGCGCCAGAACCCAAGCTCAGTAAATCACCGGCCTAACTGCAAATGCATATCTGGGTTCATTCTATAACACCATAACTCAATCAGGGTCCATAGCTAACAGCAACAACTCATCTCACAAATCCCAATTGTTCACACATAACAGCATTTCAGCGCTTCTCTACCATTCTCCATCAATTGCAGCTCAACTGCCATCTCAGGCCAGCATTTGCACCACTGCTTCATACCCATTTCAGCTCCATAACCTCTAGTCTATCATTTCTCTTCCATGGGAACTCAACATAGACCACCATCAACACCCATTTCAGACCAGCTCTAATTATGCTCTTCCCAGTTATTCACACAACAACACCACCCCTGATTGCAACATTGTTCTCAGTGCACACCCTCTCAGGCCTTCTTATCCCCTTTCATTCGACTGCCATGATCAACAGCAGCTACAGCCATCTCCCATAGCTGAACTGCCAGCTCCTCCATTCAACAACCAGCTAGCACAAATTCAATCACCTTGTTCCGTGACTCATTCGCAGTGACCGCAGCTCCCTCTCGAGCTCCATTCGATCGACGCATTTTGACTATTCTCTGCTATCAATTCAACCACCAGCCCATGACAACTCTAGCTTCAGTTTAAGTCCACAATCCCTTTTGCACATTGTCTCAGCTTCACAGCATAACTACTCATCCAGGCCTTTACACAGGCACCTTGTATGCAGTTTGCTGGTAACACATAACTCAGCTGATGTTGATTTTTGAAGTATTCCATATCCTTCCCTGCTATTTTTCATACACACCCAACACATTTCGACAATAATTCTTCATCTTGGTTCATCAATCTCTGCATCAGAATTTGTTCTTCAACTGAATCCATACAAAACCCCTTTCCGACTCAAACCCAGACAACATCGACCCCATCTTGATTTCACAGACTTCAATTCTCCCATGAACCATTTACTCTGAATTTCAATCTGGTTTATAATTTATCTAATTATATTAACAATTTCTGGTTCATAGCAGCGCCTCTCTCTTCATCTCAATTTCTGTACTAATGATTGAAGAGAAGATACTCTTCTCGTTTTAGTTTTAGGGTATAAGGTGGGTTAATGGTACACCCCAGGGATAGGAAACCACAGACTGGGTGCTTAATATGGGTGGTCATTTCTGATAAGGGCTAGCCTAGTTGGCAGACCCTTATCCTCAGCTGGTCACTATTTAATACTCCTCCACAACAAAGTTGCCCCTTAAACTCGGCTCGACTCCGGGTAGTGTTCGCCCCTGAAATGACGGCTTTGTCCTTTACGCTCTAAATGAGTAGTTTCTCCTTCTTTTCCTCCGTGCGACTCCAAAGCACCTAATAACTCAAAAGTGAACATAAGATACATAATTTCCACGAAAAACTCGCAAAGAAAGCATAAATACTAGATATAAAATTAGGTGTTTATCACACCTATCAAATATTCGTATGAAATTATTAACAACATTTCTGTGAGTTCTTCAACAACACTCTGCGAGCGTCGCAGAATAATCCAAAGAATGACGTAATAGACAACGACATCATAAAACATGAGAAAGATGTGAAGATTTTGTATTTAGAGAGAATGCTCGCGAGCACAAGGAGGGATCTCGCGAGAGCAAGGTAGGAAATGACGATTTTGTGGTTATAGATGAGTCTCGCGAGCACGATAGCAGATCTCGCGAGCACGATAGAAGATCTCGCGAGGAGCATAGCAGAGCCTGCGAGGAGCATGGCAAAAATCCTAAAAAATGGGAAATATGAGTTGAATATGAGCTATCACCCACCATGAAGATACCTATATAAAGAGAAGAGCAGGAGAGAGAAGGGGAGAACATAATTTTAGGAGAGAGAAATATTTTTGCAGTGAGATTTTTAGAAAGAGAATGTGTTTTTCTTTATCATCTTTTTCCCCAAAACTAGATTTAGAATTCTATGAATGAAGATTATCAAATGTAAATTTTGACAATCTTTTCTTTTTTTTAGAAAAACTTAGGCAGAGCCTAAGGAATATCATTAATGTAAAAATTTGTGATGTCTTGGTTTGGGTAACCGGAAGACTCATTTCTCAAGTTTTACAATTCATAGCCATATTAAAAGCTTGTAGGTTTTGATTCCTATCTAAAATGTTAAGACTTAATAAAACAAACGTTACAGAGTTGATGTGAATGGTGTTTTCTTCGTTTAATCTTTGGTTCTCCCTGTGGTAGTCTCTGCTGAATCTCCCTTTGATAGCTTTGAGGTATAGTTTGTCAAAATACTCCAGAATGTCGGCTGTTTCAACTTGTATGACAATGTTTGTGTGCTGTTTTTTTACAGCCCGTCGAAAAGCTAGATCAGCTCCTCTTGTGCCTCCCTGATGTTCTTCTTGAGTTGAGCGTCCTATGCAATCAACCAGGTTTCCTACAAGATCAGAAATATTTATAGCAGAGAAGAAATGATTTGTGTTGGGGTCCTTGATAGTACAAATTTTTATTACAAAACCATAGTTCTGCCAATGTTGATGGACCCCAACATAAGAACCAGCAGGAGGATGATGATACTCAGAGTTATTGAAATGATCCAGAGAATTCAGGGGGTGGTGTGGTATATTGTGGATTATGTTGTGATCACAGAGGTGGTGTTGGATACTAGAAGAAGTAACTTTAGCATTAGGAGGCACACTTTGGAATACTAGATCACATCTAGCCTTCTAAATGTACCAACATATAGTAGCATATATGCAAATATTTCCAGAGTTTCCCATGATGTAATCAGTTTGGAACCAATCATTAAACCATCTTATGAAAGGGGTTTGGTGATCAAAGAGACCATGGTCGGCCCCTAGCTTTTGCTTCCAGACAGCAGTTGCAGCATGGCAATTGAGAAACATATGAGTCAATGTCTCCTCTCCACTATTGCATATTTTGCATATGGGATCAATGTAGTGGAGAATACTAGTAGTTTTAACATTTGTTGGTAAAATTTCATGAGCACATTTCCAGAGAAAAATCTGGATAACTGGAGCAACATCTAACTTCCAAATAGCTCCCCAATCCCTGGTTCCTTCTTCATTTGTTAGTAAATTTTGACAATCATAGTGAAGAATCATGGATGTAGATCTAATTGATCGAACCATGTAAAAAATCTTGGTGTCCGCTTATAAAAATAGCAATTTAACTACCATTTTTATATGTAGAACTAGAAATTAATATCAAGATATGATAAGGGGTGTGTTGTAGGATTTCCTGCAATTACAAAAATAGTTTTTCTAATGGTTCAGAATGCAAATCCAAACTTAAAACAACTTGATCAGAAATAAAGGAATGTGTAGCACCCGGATCGAATAAAACTTTAATCCAAGAATTAAACAGTAGAAGTGTACCTTCTACCACAACATTGTCGGAATCTTCCTTAGTCTCAACTGTAGCAAACACCTTTCCTTGTGGGTTAGTTGGTAGTGCCGGGCTCGCTTGATTAGGCATGTAGTATTGAGCGTTGTTACCACGGTTACCGTGTCGAAACCTTTGTCCGTTAAAAAGAGGATAATTCCTACGAAGATGTCCAGTCTTGTTGCATTCGTAACATTTCCTTTCTTGCACATTATTACTGTGAACCATTTTGTATCCTCTCTTCGGTGTATTCTCTAGCCCTGGCTTCTTAGGGGGATCATTTATGTGGTTAAAGTTACTTCTCTTTTGAGCCTTTCCTTCTCGAAACTCTTTGTACGCTGCCTCAATAACCAACGCCCTCTCAAATATTTCATTACGATCCGGGAGCATTTTTTGTGCAAGCTTTAAACGAATATCTGGCAGCAGCCCCTTTTCGTACTTAATTACCTTCAAGTGCTCAGTTTTTACCATATCAGTAGCATATCGAGATATCTCCTCAAACTTCATGTCATACTCTAAAACAAGCAAGCCCTCCTTCTCCTGATCCAACTGTATAAACTCCAAAATTTTGGCATTTTTCAAAGCCACAGGAAAGAACTATTGGAGGAAACGTTCCTTGAATTCATTCCACGCAAGGTTTTGCATCCCTTCCTTGGTTTTAATCAATGTCCACCATTAACCAGCAGCATCTTGAACGTAGTACGTAGCAATTTTAACTCGAAGACAATCCTTTACCTCAAGCAATTCCATTCTCTTCTCCATTTCTAGTAACCAATTCTCGGCATTTAAAGGATTAGGTGAACCCTTAAATGGTACTGGTTTATACTTATAAAATTCATCCATCACTTTAAAATCATCGCGAACCTGTGGACCTGATGTGCTTCCCTTATTTGCAATCAAACTCTCAGTCATTTTCCTAATGGCTTCAACTAACATTTGATTCCCATTCGCATCATTCTCAGCAGATTCCTTATTGGTTTCAGGAGGTACATCTCCAGCCATATCCTATATAGGATATAACAAACAATTCAAAGGTATACCTATATAATTAACTAACAGTTCCAAAGACTTCACTAAAAAAAATCATATAACATCAAGTAACAGTCAAGCTAACACTCTAAACAAACATAACAAGCAATCAATCAAGCCAATCCATTCAAACATACTTAACAAGCAATCAATCAAAGAGTTTTTATATGAGAAAAAGTGCATAAGGTCCCATGTAAGATCTAATGCTTTGATACCAACTTGTAACACCCCAAAACTAAGATCACGGATTTAACCCAAATTCTAGGTGTTATGGTCGGGTCTCGGAACTCTAGTTGATTTTCTAGAGCTTACATTTTATGCTCTCAGTTTGAAAACCAGGTTTACTAAGCATATTTTAGAGAATTATTATTATCCTATCAAATGGAAAGAACAAGGATTAACTAAATAAAAAGGATGCCAAAATATACAGAGTAAAAATCTGGGCAAAAGTGCTGCAGAAAACAGTCCTAACAACCTAGAATGTCAAGGCTCTTCAGACTTCGTTAGAACTCAGAATTAAGAGTTGACCCCAAATTAGAAAGAAGAAATAACCACCTTTCAAACGCACCTAGAAAATCAAGATTCGGAGTTCGAATGGTCGATCAAAAGTATATGCAAACTAGGTTACAGAACTGCGTAGCTACAGATTTCAATTCAGGCCAGCTATGTTTCAGGGGACAGATCTCCTAAACGATAAATCCGATTTCTAAGACCTTTTAATTCATTATAGACAAGACATAGAGGAAAGTTTTTCGTTAATAAAGTGTCGTCTAATTCCTACCTATCGGCGCCAGTTTCGCATACAACAAGGAGCAGAAAAAATTGTGTCAGAAAAATGATGGTTTCAACATTCAGTTTAAGTGTAGCTTTCAAAGACAAACTCAAATCAACAAATCCTTCAAATAATAAAACTTCTAGACAGTGGTTCATAAGCCTAAGTATTCCACATTTATTCTCTCAAAGTAAAACATCAAGTTACATGGAAATAAAACAAAAGCAATGCACGCTTAAAGTAACAGCTTCTCACTTGATTCGCCCTTCGATAAAATTTGCAAAATCATCAATTGGGGTGAGATGATGGCTCAATAAGCTTACATTCCAATCCTCAAAGAGATGAGGAAAAACAAATCTCATAAAATATATGGAAAATATAAATTAGAAAAGATAGAACTTGAAATCGAACAACGCATTCAACAAATAAATTTTCAAAACCAATGAAGGCTCCGACAAATCAATTCATTTAGATTTCGGTACATTGATTCCATGGAACAAAAACCTTGGTTCGTACACCCACCTATCATCTCTCGGCAAGGACAGCCTCCATTGATGGTCGGTAAGCTACGTTCCCATGGGGATCATTACCCATTTCTCTATATCGGGGATCATTACCCGGCGCAAGATGGAACTATGTTCCCACTAACGGAAGACATGAACTCAATAAATTTTATTCATAAAACTTGTTTAACAATTAAAAGAATGACATTCATTCACCAGGAACACAACTGAGTTTTTAATCCAAAGCACCTATGCATATGAAGTCTACTGCCAACCAAAAATTCAACAAAGGCTCATACTTGAAATCAGCATTTGGAACAAAATTAACAAAATAAATATCATATAAAATGACATATATAAATGATTTATTAACTATGAATTCAGAATTATGCTTCCAGTTGTGTAAAGGGGTAACATGGTTTTATGTCTCAAAAACTTGGGAAAAAGAATCAATGTTTACATTGGCATATTTAGAAACATCTTGAGTTCACAAAACAAATAGTGAGAAGGAAAACCTTGAAATCATAACTTTTCCAACAGCAGTAGACAAAATTCTCAATAAGTGTTTCATGATAAGAAAACCCATTCAAGTTATCAAACAAGAGGAAAATTCACTTCACAATTGTAATATTCAAATTGCAATCAACCCAAAAGAGTAAGAAAATCTCCAAGACGATGAGTAGTAAACCTACCTGTAAATAGCTTGAAGCAAATTGATTTCCTCCCCAAAGTTCTTCTCAAGTCTCAATTCAATCCCTCATCCTCATATATATAACCCCTACGTTACAAAATTCTTCATTTTCTTCCTAGTTCTAACACAGGAGACCATTCCATTTCTCAATTTTATTTTATTTGTCATTTGTTTTCTAAATAAAATTCCTAAGTTTATTTGCACCCAGCTAATACTAACTAGAGTAAGAGGGTGGAACCAGACCATTACATTTCCTATCCTTAGCTACACATTTCAAGAACTATGGAACTACTCTGTGCCAGTGTCGTACATCAACCATCAAAATTGGAAAATGTATAACTACCCTAGTAGTATCCCCAAAGTTCATAAGACACCTCACCAACTCGTTTTATAATCTTGAAAGGTCCAATATACCTTGGTGCTAAATTTCCTTTACTACCAAACCGAATTACCCCTTTACGAGGGTTTATGCGAAGAAACACGCTTTCACCAACAGAAACATACAAGGGCCTTCTCCTATTATAGGCGTAACCCTTTTGCCTACTTTGTGCATCTAGAAGTCTCTTTTGAATAATTTGAATTTTTTCTGTAGTCTCACGAATGTACTCAGGTCCAAGAAGGCTTTTCTCCCCAACTTCAGCCCAACAAACATGTGATCTACAAGGACGCCCATAAAGAGCTTCAAATGGAGCCATACCGATGCTATCTTGGTAACTATTGTTATAAGAGAATTCAATCAATGGTATTTGATTGATCTATATCCCTTTAAAGTCTAAAGCGTAAGCACGTAACATATCTTCAATAATTTGAATTACTCGCTCAGACTTTCCGTCAGTTTGTGGATGGAAGGCAGTACTAAAACTCAAATTTGTACCCATTGCCTTTTGGAAGCTTTCCCAAAACTTAGAAGTAAAACGGGGACCTCTGTCGGACACAATATACAAAGGAACTCCATGAAGTCTTACGATCTCCTTTACATAAAGTTGACTCAGGGTACCAAGTGTGTCTGTCTTCTTTATAGGAAGAAAATGGGCTGATTTCGTTAAATAATCAACAATAACCCATACGGTATCACGACCAGATGTTATTCGAGGTAGCCCGGTAACAAAATCCATCGTTATGTGCTCCCTCTTCCATTCAACAACTGGCAAAGGTTGTAAAAGTCCTGATGGTCTGCGATGTTCTATCTTCACATGTTGACAAGTTAAACATCGAGACACATATTTAGCGTTATCCTTCTTCATACCACTCCACCAAAATTTCCTTCACAAGTCCTTATACATTTTTGATTCACCAAGATAAATTGAGTATTTAGACTTGTGTGCTTCATCCATAACCTTTCTTATTAATTTTTCAGGTATGGCTAGCCTCCCAAAGTATCTCAACCCGCCGTCAGATTAGATTTCCTATCTATCAGGTCCAGTGCAATCCACAAATTTTCTACAAATTTTATTCAATCTGTCATCATTCTTTTGGGCCTCCACTATTTCTTGTATAAGGACAGGTTGTACCATTACATTGGATACATAAACCTTAGTTTATTTCTCATCCAGACTTAATCCTTCAACTGCCTCATATAGCTTCCATGCATAAAAACCCAAACCAGCTAAAGTTCCCCTTGATTTCCTACTCAGAGCGTAAGCCACATCATTTGCTTTACCGGATGATATTGCAAATTAAACGCGTAATCTTTGATAAAATCCATCCAACGTCTTTGCCTTGGGTTCAGATCCCTTTGAGTGAAGATGTATCACAAGCTTTTGTGGTCAGAAAATATCTCGAACTTCTTGCCGTAAAGATAATGTCTCCAAATCTTCAAAGCAAAGAAAATGGCCGCCAGTTCCAAATCGTGAGTCGGATAATTCTTCTCATGAGACTTCAACTGTCCAGAAGCATATGCCACTACTCATCCACGCTGCATTAGTATGCACCCAAGTCCTTTCAAAGACGCGTCGCTGAAAATGACATAACCCACTCCACTTTCTGGTGTAACTAGGACTGGTGATGATGTTAACTTCTCCTTCAAAGTCTGAAACGAAGTATCACATTCTGTATCCTAAACAAATTTCTCCCATTTCCTTGTTAACTTTGTTAACGCTACTGCGAGACTTTAGAAACCTTCCTCAAATCTTCTGTAATAACCAGCTAAGCCGAGGAAGCTTCGAATTTCAAACACGTTCTTTGGTTTCTCCCATTTGAGTACAGCTTCAATTTTGGCTGGATCCACACATATTCCATCTTTAGTAACTACATGACCCAAAAATTGCACCTCTTGAATCCAAAATTCACACTTGCTAACTTTGGCATACAACTGGTGATCTTAAAGTTTCCATAGTAATCCGTAGATGTTCAACACGTTCCTCTTTGGTCTTGGAGTAAATCAAAACATCATCTATGAATACCACAATGAATTTATCCAAGAAGGGTCGAAATACACGATGCATTAAATCCATGAAAGTAGCTGGAGCATTAGTAAGTCAAAAAGGCATGACACGAAATTCAAAATGTTCATATCGTGTCCTGAAGGTAGTCTTAGTTATATCTTCATATCGAATCATAAGTTGGTGATAACCAGATCTTAAATCAATCTTTGAGAAAAAATTTGCTCCCTTAAGTTGATCAAACAAGTCATCTATTCTTCACAGTAACAACATTTAACTTGTGGTAATCAATACACAAACGAAGATATCCATCTTTCTTCTTTACAAAGAGAACATGTGCGCCCCATGGAGAAGTACTAGCTTGGATAAAACCCTTTTCTTGTAATTTTGATAGTTTCTTGTTGAGTTCCTTAAGTTCTATCGGTGTCATAATGTAGAGCCCCCTAAGATAACAACTGACTAATCCAACAAATTAACTAAAATAAAGAGGCACTAAAATCTAAAACATGCACTTAAGCATTCAATTAAGAAATGTGATACATAACTTAACCCAAAGCTAACCCCGCTCATAAATATATATACAAGATCTTCTCTCAATGATACATATATAATAGTCATTTAATTTTTAAATAAAATATAATACATAATAAATATAACAGAAGTTAATCAACTAGCGAAGTCAACCCGTGAAGCTTTTGATGTGCACTCTGATCTGTCACAAAAACTGAAAGTGGGAATAATTAACATTTAACTTCTAAGTAATCATAGGCAAGAGTTGGAAAACAATAAATGTGTTTCCGAGAAATTAAACAGTGACTAAGTCACTGGAAATAATCATACATGTAAACAGAACAAAATCCTTCGTCAAACAATGTACTAATATGGTTGTAAATTCCTAACCGGAAATTCACACCTATTTAGGTATGGATGCCACCAAGACCATGGTGACCAACTCTAAACAATAAAAGCTGAATTCATGTAGATATAAATGTAAAGAAGCGTATCCTATATACCACAAGTGGAAATTCTCATTTCCCATAACAATTCATATTGACAACAAAGTCCTTTCCAAATCGTGGAAAGATTCATTGAATCAATAGGATTATCATAATGCATTTTAAATAAAGCATGAAATGCACGGACAGACAATGCATGATTTTAATAAACAAATACTTTTTATAAAGAAATAATAATGATTACGAAAGAGTCAAATTCATTCCCACACCTTTTGATGACATGCCACACCTACCTCGAGATCCACTGGTTCGTCCTTTGAATCGGTCGTTGTTAATACTAACTGTTAATCACACAAGAACTCTAAGATTCTAGCTAAAAGGCTCATAACATAATTTCATATGATTCTCTAGTTATAAGTTGAGTGGACTATCTAATGGTTCTTAGCCATTATGTTTCTATACCTTTCCATTCTCTTACTTTAGCATAGCTAGTCTTAAGAACAAGTCAACTAGACCAGCTCATTAGCCTAAGGTCCAGTCCATTTGAGTCATTAACAGTCTTTAACGGTTAAAGGGTCAAGTAACAATAAACGTCAGTCAACATAGTCAAGGTCAGGTCAAAGTCCAGGGTTAAAGGTCAAAGTCTAAATTGGTCACTGAGTCAACTCAGGTTAAGACAGGAACTCAGTGACTTAATACCGATTCGAATCAGTCAGATACTAAGTCAGACAATAACAAACCCAAGTCAGACTGAATAAACTCTGTCAGACAGGTCAAGGGTTCTTCTCATACAACTTAGGCTCTAACTCTACAACTCTCAACTCAAGTACAACTACAATCTACTCACTGCATCAATACATTCATTTATAAATAAATTTCAAACTACACCTAGGTTTACCTGCAATTGCAGATTTTAGCAACACATTTCACTAAACTGATTCGACACCAGTTTCAGATTAACTACAACAACAAACTCAGTTCAATCACTTAAAGATTCATCTATACAATTCATTCATTCAAAATAACTTCAAATTTAATTACAAATGCCAACACATCTTACCCGCACTTGCAGTTGCACGCTTTCACTCTTCCTATATACTACCAACTCTACTTCATCATATTCATCCAATTCCCTTTCAATACAATCATATAACTTCTCATCTTGAAAAACACACAGTCACCTTTAATCCCGTAACAATCCTAGCTTCAGAATTGCATCTCAATCCAGTTCAACAGGAAACTACATTTTCATTTCATATTAACAGTTCCTACAACTCATATTTACAACCACCAACAATTCAGCATCCTACTCAATATCAAAATCACTAAGTCAACACCTTCACCAATTCATACAGACTCAATCACAGATAATACTATTAATTTTAACATAACTGCATAACTTAACAACATCATAGAGAATAACAATTACCTGAAATACCAGCCCAACACCTTAAGACCAATCTATCTCCTCTGTTATTCCAATTCAACTTCAGTTCAAATAATACAATTATTTTCCAGTTCTCCACACCACTATCAACCATCCAAAAGAACTTCAATACACACAAAACTTCAATTCAAAACATATACAACAATTATCCAAATTCAATAATTCATAATGGATGAAATTCAACCTAATTCAGTTCAGGAAGGAGAGATTACCTCAACTCTGCCAGATTATATCTAAATCTTTCAGAACTTCTACCAAGTCACACCACTACAATTCAAATCCTTTCTTTTGTTCACATTAGCACACAACACACAGCCATTACAGAACCACCATCCCTAAGAACTGAAACTTCAAAAATACCTTATACCCAACCATATTTTATACCAAATACAATATCAACTTCAGACAACCAATATCATCTCATCATAATCACAGTTCCACTCTATAAGTATCTCAATCTCAATTTCATTGCTTCTTCAATAACAACTCATAACTAAAAACCCATTAATGAAAGTATATAACACTACAAAGTTTAACTGAGAAGAACAATTACCTGTAAATGATTCTATTGAGCAATCCATCACAATCTCCTCCCTTATCTGTCATTTCACCACAACCAACTTCTAGCAATCCTTCATTAAAATAGAATCAAACCCTTATCTTCAAATTCGAGTTATTTTTCAACATCATACTCCAATTCAGGTTAAACCCACTTCAAATCAATCGTTTATATCCTCAATTTCATCATCTGTGACTTTTCATACCAAACCCTAATTATAAAATTAATCTTTATCCTTGCCCTTAATTCACTCAATTGATCAATACCCATCTTACAATTCTATATAATTCTTCTCAATCTTTCCAAAATCGAACTCCAATACAACATGCGGAAACCCTAACTATTTGATTCATTCTGATTCAACTTCAGAATAATTCCAAAATTTAATTAACTTCACCTCTTTCCCAAATCGACTAAACCCACTCCTAATCATTTATTAATAGCATCTACTTCACTTTCTAAATCCACTCAGAGAGACCCTAATTTTCATTCTTACAGATTTACTTCTTTCTTCTACTCTGAATCGATTAAGAACATCATTACCATCACCCTAGGATACTGTATGATTCTCTCCAACATCTACAGATCGAAGAATTTCTGTTTTATCTCTCAAACTCGCACAAGACGAAGAGCTGAAGAGAAGAAAAAGAGGAAGAAGAAAGAAGACGAGAAAAGAAGAAAAGTAAAATCTTCTCGGTTCGTGGGGGATAAGGCCGAATCAATTGATGAGTCACCCACTCTCTATGACACGTGCAGCCACAAGGGTCAAATCCAAAATTACTATTTTACCATTCAAAGACAAATTGATAAATACTCTTCTTCCGGTATCCGAATGACACGTTCGAGTAGTCCATCTCGCTTAACTTCTCAAGACCTATCTAGCGATACTAGTTTTGTATCTAAACCGATGTTAGATTAATTTCTAATAACTAAAATCTATATTAACTAATTGAGTCCTTAGCGGCTAAGACGTCCCTTGACTAGTCTAATAGCGTTGACGAACTTGAGGGTCCTTACACATACAATATGGTGTAACTGAAATTGGTGTCATCCCCGGAAGAAGATCAATTATAAACTCAACTTCACGTTTCGGCGGTATCCCCGATAAGTCGTCAGGAAAAACATCATCATAATCCCTAACTATTGGAATTTCCTCGATAGTAACCCCACTAGACTTATTGCCACTACCCAAATGAGCTAAGAAGTTAATACTATGACATAACTTTGATTGTCTACCACATAAAATAATACTAGTAAGGAAGTCAGGAGAATACCTTACAACATCAAGACAAAAGGATACACCATCCTTGGAAATAAAATTTATCCTTTTCCTAAAACAATCCACTAAGGATCGATATTTTGCAAGCCAATCCATGCCTAAAATAACAACGAACGACGTCATTCCTAAAGTAATAAAGTCTCCTGATAGTTCTTGGTCACCAATTCGAACTATACAAGCCTGGCAAATATGACCTAAACTAACACTAGCAACTGGTGTTATCACATGAAATAGTTTTTCTAATGGTTCAGAACGCAAATCCAGACTTAAAACAACTCGATCATAAATAAAGGAATGTGTAGCACCCGGATCGAATAAAACTTTAACCCAAGAATTAATCAGTAGAAGTGTACCTTCTACCAAAACATTGTCGGCATATTCCTTAGTCTCAACTGTAGAAAACGCCTTTCCTTGTGGGTTAGTTGGTGGTGCCAGTATCGCTTGATTAGGCCTGTTGTGTTGAGCATTGTTACCACGTTACCGTGTCGAAACCTTTGTCCGTTAAAAAAAGGACAATTCCTACGAAGATGTCCAGGCTTGTTGCATTCGTAACATTTCCTTTCTTGCACATTATTACTGTGAACCACTTTGTATCCTATCTTCGGTGTATTCTCTGGCCTTGGCTTCTTAGGGGGATCATTTCTGTGGTTAAAGTTACTTCTCTTTCGATCCTTTCATTCTCGAAACTCTTTGTACGCTGCCTCAATAACCAACGCCCTCTCAAATATTTCATTACGATCCGTGAGCATTTGTTGTGCAAGATTAAAACGAATATCTGGCAGCAGCCCCTTTTGGTACTTAATTGCCTTCAAGTGCTCAGTTTTTACCATATCAGTAGTATATCGAGATAGCTCCTCGAACTTCATGTCATACTCTAAAACAAAAAAGCCCTCCTTCTCCTGATCCAACTGTATAAACTCCAAAATTTTGGCATTTTTCAAAGCCACAGGAGAAAACTTTTGGAGGAAAAGTTCCTTGAATTCATTCCACGCAAGGTTTTGCATCCCTTCCTTGGTTTTAGTCATTGTCCACCAATGACCAGCAGCATCTTGAAGGTAGTACGTAGCAATTTTAACTCGAAGACGATCCTTTACCTCAAGCAATTCCATTATCTTCTCCATTTCTAGTAACCAATTCTCGGCATCCAAAGGATTAGGTGAACCCTTAAATGGTGCTGGTTTATACTTATGAAATTCATCCATCACTTTAAAATCATCGCGTACCTGTGGACCTGATGTGCTTCCCTTATTTGCAATCAAACTCTCAGTCATTTGCCGAATGGCTTCAGCTAACATTTAATTCTCATTCGCATCATTCTCCGCAGATTCCTTATTGGTTTCAGGAGGTACATCTCCAGCCATATCCTATATAGGATATAACAAACAATTCAAAGGTATACCTATATAATTAACTAACAGTTCCAAAGACTTCACTAAAAAAAATCATATAACATCGAGTAATAGTCAAGCTAACACTCCAAACAAACATAACAAGCAATCAATCAAGGAAATCAATTCAAACATACTTAACAAGCAATCAATCAAAGAGTTTTTATATGAGAAAAAGTGGCTAAGGTCCCATGTAAGATCTAATGCTCTGATACCAACTTGTAACACCCCAAAATTCGGATCACGGATTTAACCCAAATTCTAGGTGTTATGGTCGGGTCTCGGAACTCTAGTTCATTTTCTAGAGCTTACATTTTATGCTCTAAAGTTGAAAACCAGGTTTACTAAGCATATTTTAGAGAATTATTATTATCCTAACAAATGGAAAGAACAAGGATTAACCAAATAAAAAGGATGCCAAAATATATAGAGTAAAAATCTGGGCAGAAGTGTTGCAGAAAACAGTCCTAACAACCTAGATTGTCGACGCTCTCCAGACTTCGTTAGAACTCAGAATTAAGAGTTGACCCCAACTTAGAAATAAGAAATAACCACCTTTCAAACGCACCTGGAAAATCTAGATTCGGAGTTCGAATGGTCGATCAAAAGTATGTGCAAACTAGGTCACATAACTGCGTAGCTACAGATTTCAGCTCAGGCCAGCTATGTTTCAGGGGACAGATCTCCTAAATGATAAAACAGATTGCTAATCCCTTTTAATTCATTATATACAAGACATAGGGGAACATTTTTCGTTAAGAAAGTGTCGTCTAAATCCCTACCTATCGGCGCCAGTTTCGCAGACAACAAGGAGGAGAAAAAACTGTGTCAGGAAAATGATGGTTTCAACATTCAGTTTAAGTGTAGCTTTCAAAGACAAACTCAAATCAAAAAATCCTTCAAATAATAAAACTTCTATAAAGTGGTTCATAAGCCTAAGTATTCCACATTTATTCTCTCAAAGTAAAACATCAAGTTACATGGAAATGAAAAAAAAGCAATGCACGCTTAAAGTAACAACTTCTCACTTTCTTCGCCCTTCGATAAAATCTGCAAAATCGTCAATTAGGGTGAGATGATGGCTTAATAAGCTTACGATCCCATCCTCAAAGAGATGCGGAAAAACAAATCTTAGAAAATATAAATAAGAAAAGATAGAACTTGAAATCGAACAACACATTCAACAAATAAATTCTCAAAACCAATGAAGCCTCCGACAAATCAATTCATTTAAATTTAGGTAAATTGAGTCCACGAAACGAAAACCTTGGTTCGTACACCCACCTATATTTTCTCGGCTCAGACAGCCTCCATTGATGGTCGGGAAGCTACATTCCCATGGGGATCATTACCCATTTCTCTATATCGGGGATCATTACCCAGCGCAAGATGGAACTATGTTCCAACTAACGGAAGACATGAACTCAATAAGTGTTATTCATAAAACTTGTTTAACAATTAAAAGAATGACATTCATTCACCAGGAACACAACTGAGTTCTTAATCCAAAGCACCTATGCATATGAAGTCTACTACTTCCAACCAAAAATTCAACAAAGGCTCATACTTGAAATCAGCATTTGGAACACAATTAACAAATTAAATATCATATAAAACGACGTATATAAATGATTTATTAACAATGAATTCAGAATTATGCTTCCAGTTGTGTAAAGGGTTAACATGGTTTTATGTCTCAAAAACTTGGGGAAAATAATCAAAGTTTACACAGGCATATTTAGAAACATCTTGAGTTCACAAAACAAACAGTAAGAAGGAAAACCTTGAAATCATAACTTTTCCAACAGCAGTAGACAACATTCTCAATCAGTAGTTCATGATAAGAAAACCCATTCAAGTTATCAAACAAGAGGACAATTCACTTCACAATTGTAATATTCAAATTGCAATCAACCCAAAAGAGTAAGAAAATCTCCAAGATGATGAGTAGTAAACCTACCGGTAATTAGATTGAAGCAAATTGTTTTCCTCCCCAAAGTTCTTCTCATGTCTTAATTCAATCCCTCATCCTCGTATATATAACCCCTACGTTACAAAACCCTTCATTTTCTCCCTAGTTCTAACACAGGAGACCATTCCATTTCTCAATTTTATTTTATTTGTCATTTGTTTTCTAAATAAAATTCCTAAGTTTATTTGCACCCAGCTAATACTAACTAGAGTAAGAGGGTGGAACCAGACCATTACATTTCCTAGCCTTAGCTACACATTTCAGGCACTATGGAACTACTCTGTGCCGGTGTCGTACATCAACCATAAAAATGGGAAAATGTATAACTAGCCTAGTAGTATGCAGGAAAAATAACTAGTAAAAGATATAACCAAACATTCCATTTGGTCAAAAAATTTAGCAATCAAAATGGAGATTATCGAATACGGTTGATACCCAACCCTAAACACATATAAAATGGGTAAATGAAAATGAAGGGTATCACACTTAATGCTCTTCCTACTCATCAAATGGGAAGTTTTAGGATTCCTAAAGATACTTTAGCTCAGTTGGATTCCATTCAAATATATTATGTATGGTGGAATCATAAGAACAATAGAGGACTAAATCTTATAGGCTGGTACAAACTTAGCATACCTAATCCTCTAGGTGAATTAGGATTTAGAAATGTAGAAAATTTTAACACTGCTTTGTTAGCTAAACAGGCTTGGAAAGCATGTAGTGGTGAGGATTCTCTTTGCTTTAAAATTCTAAAAGCTAAGTACTCTAGAAATGGTAGTTTTCTTCATTTAAACAAACTCAAAGATGATTGCTCCTAGCTTTGGAGAAGTTTTTATTATGGTCTTGAAGTGGTTAAAAATTATTCTGTGTGGATTATTATATGTGGAACAAAAGCTAGTATATGACTAGATTGTTGGGTTATAGGACTAGATAACCCACCTATTCCAGTTACTGGAGTATCTAGCTATGAAAATTATGATTTTGTCTGTGATTTGTTTATGCCTGGAACTAGAGATTGGAATGTTAATGTTATTAACTCTCTCTTTTCTCAGGAATGTGCTACTTTGATACTTAACATGAATATTCCTTCAATAGGTGAAGATTGTCTTATATGGAAGCCAGATAGAAAGGGAGAATTTTATGTTAAGAATGCTTATAATACAATCTGTGCTGATACAGTTAACAGATATATTGCTAATGATTAGGTTCCCAGGGATATGTGGAAACATTTATGGAAAGATAAAGTGCCTCATAGGGTGTAATTATTTATTTGGAAATGCATCAAAATAATTATACTTGTTAGGAGTTTCCTTTCCAGATACAATTATGACATAGAGACACATTGTTGCTTTTGTAATAATATTGATGAAACTCTTAACCATTTGTTTTTTTTATTGCAGTTATGCCAGATTCATTTGTATTGGTATGAATATCAATATTCTGAGTGTTTCAGAGCAGTTTACTGATTTCAGCAGCTGGGCTATAAGTTGGTTTCACTCTAATGATCATAATAACCTTTCTATAAGTCATAGGGATGAGAAACTTCTCTACAGGTTCATGTGTCCTGCATGGTACATATGGAAAGATAGATGCTCTCTCATTTTTCAAAACTCTAAGCCCAATCAGCAAGAACCATTATTAGAATCAATCATCTACTTCAACAATTTGATAGAATAATTGATAGAAAGTGTGATAACAATTCAGTTAACTTGCAGGTGAAAGAATGGTTACCACTAGATGTAGACTATGTGAAAATTAATATTGATGGTTCTTATGTACTAGTGAATAAATAAGGGAGCATTGGACTGATAATAAGAAATTTTGCAGGACAATGCATAGGAGCACAAGGATCTCAACTAGATGAGGAGGTGGCAGAGGAATATGAAGCTGAATACTTTGAATGTAAAGCTCTTGAAAAGGCTGTAGAATGGATGGAGGAACTGAATTACAGTAAAGTAATCTTTAAGGTAGATTGTGAAAATATAGCTCGATCTCTTAATGGAGAAGAGTTGCAGGTTCACTGGTTTAATCAAGGAATTATTTTGCAAATTAGAACTAAATTTAATGATATAAATTTTTGGTTTTGCAAGTCTGCACACAGACTTAGTAATAATGTAGCTCGGTTAGAAAAATGTACCACCTGACATCTCTGATGCAGTGGAAAAAGATCTCTGTACTTTTTGCTTCTAATTTATAAATCAATTTTAGTATCAAAACAAATAAAAATTTCTTTTTTGAAATGCTTATCTTATTCACCAATACTGATATTAATTTAGCTAAAGTACTAATATACAAATTCCTTGACATTATTATATTATAAAATTGAAACATAATGACTAAATGAAATTGATGAGTTGTTTTACCTTCCTAAATTGGGGCCTAGCCAACTTAATTGGGGCATATAGATTTCTTCATCCCCCAATTGAAAATGATAAGGGGTGTCCAAAAAATTATAAAATTACTAAATTAACCTTAAAGAAACCTTAATTATTCTAACACAAATACAAATACAAAATTAAAACTTAATTAACAAAAACCAAAATCGTTAATCAAAACTAGTTTTTATTTTTCATCAAAATTAAAACTAAATCTTAATCAATCAAAAACAACAATTAAAACTCAATTTATTTTTCATCAAAATTAAAACAAAAAACACAAAATTCAACTGTTGAATTGAATCCCTTTAAACCTTTCCTTCTAAGGGATACTCTACAATGATTTACTTCAAAATCTTTAAAATCCACTCATCAAGTTTTCTGAAAATCCATCCAGAATCGGTCTATATGTGCAGCATAGTAATCCGATTATGGCCTTAATCGGTTTTTAATGTGAACCTACATTACCCGATTCTGGGTGGATTTGATGAACATCAACTATAATCGGATTACATTAGTACACACATAAACCGATTTTGTATTCATGTTCGGATCATTTTGTAGCATTTGTAATCCGATTATGTAATTTAAAATCTCTGTATCAGCAATCGGATTACATTGTCGTACATATAAACCGATTCTGAAAAAGCTGAAGAAAACTACCTTTAGAATCAGACTTCATAAACGTAGTTGAAGTCCGATTCTGAAGCAAAATTCATGAGTCCAAGTTATCCCAAAAAAGAAAACCACTTTCATTCATTAAGCTTGGTTCAAGTTTGTAAATTACAATATAAAAAAGCGACAAAATATACGCATCCGATAGATAAAGTTTTTAAGAAAGCGAAAATACTCATTCCAACAAATGGAGACCATCGAATTGTCCACCGCGATCAATTACTCTCATCTCCTCATGTTGGCATCGTATTTTTTTAGCCACTCCTTCGTGACCTCATGAAACCCATCTACCGGTGGTAATGGACAATCATCACGTACTCTAAGACCGATATAATGTATGTTGTTATGGTTGAATAAAACAATTCTCCGATCCTTAAGCGATTCATCCCAAATGGTGTATTTTGGTGCGTATGTATAACATGATCCCTTACCAAATAGATGAACAATGCAACTCCACATTTCCGCCAAGAGATACCCACATAGAGGCATCTGCATCCAATTCTCTTGGGTAATTGGTCCATTCCCCTTTGGCCCTTGTACTCTAGCAACCATTTTTTCAAAAATCACTTCTTTATCTTGTATTGTTTTTCCTTCCTTCATCATCGATATGCATAATTCCTTGTCTTCTTGTAGGCGCAAGGCCATCATCTTTCTAAAGTATTGACATTGGGTTAGGTTCTCATCGTCCTTCAAACATATATGGCCTATTTGTTCCCACACAACGTGATAACCACAATTCCCATCCGCATCCACGTCATCAGTGGATAACACATAAGGCTTGATGATTTCAGGAAGTTTCGAGTAATACTCCTCGAATATGGTGTAACACGTTCGATGGGGTCTACCTCATTCATACCTAGGCGTGCTTCCATCACAAAGAGCGGCCCTTATAGTCACCATAGAACCCTTTTCTCTTGCTTCCACCCTTCCATGCACGTAACCTTGATATTTGTGTTGTACTCGCTTGAGTCTCTTGAGAAGGAACAAATTGTTTGGCGCTTGACTCTCTTGCGAAGGAGCAATTGGATCCTCATGCTGTGAAGGAGCAATTGGATCCTCATGTTGCGAAGGAGTGCGTGTCCCTCTTTCTCCCTTCTTTGGTCGACCCCTTTTCCTCTTAACCGGTGCCTCTTCATTCTCAATTTGTGAAGGAACGTGTGAAACATTTGTCTTCTCTTGTGCGCTACTTGCCCCGCTTTCTCCCTTCTTCGGTCGACCCCTTTTCTTTAGAACCTTAGCGTCTTCATATTTAGCGTCTTCCTTCTCATGTCGACAAAGGGTTCTTTTATGACTCAACAACGAGTGTTTTCCGGTATTCATTGCAACCTTAAACTTTCTTCCTTCCTATCCATGTTGGAAGGTGGTCTACCCGTCGGCGGTAGCACCGTTGGTTCTCCGACCGGTACCATATGGGGGTTTGCGTCTAGTTTTAAGTCTTACAACAAAACTTTTCTTCCCAAGCCATCCTTTTTTTCGAATTTCTCGATGATTTCTCTTCCAATAGCCGTGTCCACAAAGGATTCGAGTGGATCTTCGGTTGGGGGTGGTTTGAAAGTAAGTTGCTTCCAAAACGGATCAATCATTTCAAAAGGAATTCCTTGTTGGTACTTCGCGATCATGTGATGACACGGAAATCCGAAGGCCGTCATCGCCATACATTTACATTCAATTCTTCTTCTCCCCATCTCCTTTTCCACATAATATTTGTAATCCTTCATCATAAAAATAATCGCCCAGTGAGACACCCTATAATTTAAATTTGTAATCTACAGACTGTGTTCCTTGTAGTTTGTGATGATTTTCATCCTACTCTCTTTCATTTGAGCGGTTATCTTGATAATATCGGCCTTGGTGTATTCATGGATGACTTCTTGTAATGTAAACACGGTATTTTGGCTCCCTCGGAGCAAGCTTTTCAAACATCCATGAGATCCTTCCGCAATACTTGTCGCCTCATTCTTGTAATGCACGTGTTGGTACGTGTAAGCATACACAAATTTTTATTTGCACGGATCTAACAATTCCTTTAGGAAATAAACCACACATTTCTCGTAATCTTTCTTCCATAGCCCAATAAAACTCTCCAAGTGGCAATCGAACTCGAGCACGGACATTGATCGTACCATTAAATCCCAATGATGTTGAAAATCCTTCCATAGTATCCCATTCGATTCATACTCCGATTTGCTTTCCTTCTTGTCCTCCTCTCTTTGTTCCGGAGTTAGTTTTTGAAGACGCTCATCTTCGGTTTTTTTCACGAGCGGCACCTTTTTGTGGCTTTGGATTTTGGATATGACCCTTACAATTACTTTTAATATTGCATTGAATGTGCCATGTCCAAAGAAAATGCTTAGCATCCGGAAAAGCCACTCCAATGGAATTCATTAGATCTTGGTCCTTATCCGTTACTATGATCCTCGGAGTTTGATCGCCACGATATATCTCCTTCAAGGTCTCTAGCATCCAAGTAAAACTCACATCATTTTCCCGATCCATATACCCCCATGCTATCGTGAAAGTTTGCTTGTCGGAAGTATGGCAAGCAATGTTTAGCAATGGCATGTTGTACTTGTTGGTCTTGTACGTACAATCTATTAACAAAATTTGATAGAAGCATTGTGCCAACTTGATCATCTCCGGATGCGCCAAGAAAATAAGAGTCATTTTTCCTTCCAAGACTTGCTTCCTCATTGTGTATCCGTGTTGATCGGCTAACCATTAAGATTGTTCCATAACCGCTCTACCATCCCATGACCTCCTCTTAAAGGCTGCTCTTGCCGTGTATATTTTCCTCAAAGTGGAAAAATTATCTTATCATCCTCCTTAATCTTCCTAAGGATGTCACTTGGTTTACACGCTTTCATCGACCTCACCGTTTCCCATTGATGTGGTTTCAACCCACAAACGGTTGCGTGTCCAATAAGAGATTCCGGATCATCATGATTATGACAACCATTCAACACTTTATAAAGCTTGTATACCTTAATATCATCGGGTTTCTTGCGTGTATTAACTATAATCTTAAACGGGAAACCATACTTCTTTGATTTAGTAATGTATTCCCTTTTCGTCTTCTTAACGTACGGTCTGTCCTTTGCCCAGTGACTTTCTAGCTTTCCACCTCTCTCACAAACAAGTTCCAAATGATCTTGACTTGAGCAACGGCCTAAAACTAACGCGCATTTGATCTCTATTCCCTTGTCTATAAACCAATGCTTTGCATCGTTTCTGTCTTTCCATTCCAAATCGGTGAAATAGTGGGCAGAGGTATCATGACCCAACAGATATATGGCTTTGGGTTGATCTTCATCAAACGCCACAACAATCTACAACAAATACCAAAAAGTTGATGATTCAAAATCGGTTTATATGTTACAGTCGATTAACCCGATTAAAGTAATCGGTTTATATGTGCAATAATAAAGGCCGATTATAGAATTGGCGAAAAAAATACATAGTATACAATCGGTTCACGTCTCGTGTAATATAATCCGATTGTTGTTCACATTTCTCCTGGATCTTTTTTCTACAAAATCGGATTACATATTCACGAAAATAAACCGAATGCCAACTTTGTTTATTCTACGTGATTATTCTAGTCAGGGAATCGGATTATGCACAGCACCAACAAAAACCGATTCTCGTCACGTACCCAGCGCCCCAAAAATTTACTACAATCGGTTTATTTGGTGATGAACAAAGACCGATTTCTCTACCTAATTTGGGGATTTTACCCAGAATCGGTTTATGTCATACTATCGAATAAACCGATTCTGGTTTAAAGTTTGGAATTTTTTTTCCTTATTCGGCAATTGGGACATGCAAATACATGTTTGTAGATCGTTACAACTCATACCTGTTTATTGGAAGCATTATCATCTTCTTCCTCCCGACGAAAGTGTTCTTGTGCTTCAATAATATCCTCAAGCATTTTTTGGTTCACTTTCTCTTCTTCATTCAACAAATTTTCCAATTCAGTAGGATCGAAATCATTATAATCTGATGCACCCCCTTCTTCATCACTACTAGAGTCTTCATCATCACTATAAAGTTTCATTTTTGCAAAAAAAAATCACAAACCCTAGTTTTTCCTTTTTTCCCTCTACTTATTTCCCTCCCAACCTTAAAAAAAGAAAAATGATCTTCTACTCTAATCCAAACATTATAATCCTACTCAAAACTTATTAATTTTAATAAACATTAACTTAATTAATCATAATGAGGGTATATTAGGCATTAATATAAATAATGGATAAGGGGTTCCCACAAATTACTTCCTAGTGACCCTATTTTGTCATGTAGCTATAGGCCCCAATTAAATTGGCTAGGCCTAATTTAGGAAGGTTGTTTTAGTATTCGATAAGATACGAGTTTGTTTACTAGTAATTTTTTTATTAGATCATCCGCATCTTATCCGTTGGATTTTGAATCGGATATGGATGTCAAAACTAAAAGCAGTCGTACATTGAATTGGATGCGGATGAGCCTATAACCCGATCAATCCGTACCATGCTCACCCCCAAGTATGATGTTGTCTTGCATTGTATCCAGCAGCTAAGCATCCCGGCCGGGACTCAGACATGCAAGTGTGATAAGGGAACAAACATTTTTCAAATCTTTCTCTTTTTCGTTTTTATATATCGAGATGATGGTATTTATGTAAGTTAGCTGATTCAGCTCAGATTCAAATCGAAAACAGTAGATTAAGCAAAGAAATTTTCTTTCCAAGGCGTACGTAACGAGCATATAATTGTACATAGTTTGCGGAGTAGAGTAATATATTTTTTTCGATAAAGCCAATAACGTTTTGTCAACGGCGCGCACATATTTGTGCAGCTTATATAACATTAAATAACTTCAACTGATTTGCATCAGTACTTGAGTATCTTCTTCATCTTAGATAATATGTCTGTACTTTGTACGAGGATTAATCCTAAAGTTGGAGAAAGAATAAACATGCAGGGAAAGTCGATGAGTTTCTGGAGTAAAGTAGGATTTAATGAGTTTGATCCATTAGAAAAGATGGGATGGCGTGTAAAGAAAGCTCCTGCAAGAAGCACCGCGATTCTCTTTATCTTCATTCTATTGTTCGGTGTTTACATGTATTCTAATTACTGCATCGATTCTGTAAGTCTTCTATCAGATCCCTCCAAATTAATATGCATGTTACATCGATTAGTTTTGGAACTTGTTAATTGTTATCCACACCTGGCGGAATGAATTACTGATTTTAGACACAAATGTTTTGCTGTATTTTGTATGAATATAAAAAAAGTGAGTGATTGCTTATCCGAAGTACTGATACAGTCTGAATACTTATAAGTCCATTACCATGATGTCCAATAGTTTTCATAGGAATGGTGGTGGATCTACCAGAAATAGTTCAACAGCTCCATCATTTACAAAACAAAAAAAAAAAAAAAAAAATTGTTCTAATTGGTAAAAAATCTGGTGGTGGTATAGTATATCACCCAACGAATTTATCAATCTGCTACAGTGACATCGGCCGTTTCATCAGTAATTTTAACTAGACAATTAATTGGATTATGGGGTTAAACACTTTTACTGTTTTGTTGATTTACTTTGACTAGTTCCACATGTACCCCTGATTATTTAAACAGAAGCAACTAATATTTTTGTGTTTTTATCTTCAACAGAACTTGCTTACAAGCAGTACGTCCGGAAACAATCGGTTTGTTCAAACCCAAAAGACTACTAAGATAATTGAGATTCCACTCAATTGCTCAGCAGGAAAACTTACACGTACTTTCCCTACAAATTATCCTGAAAATGTAAGCACATCTTCCTCGTCAACGGAATGCCCAAACTATTTCCGATGGATACATGAAGATTTGCGACCATGGAAGAATACAGGAATCACACTTGATATGGTAGAGAGGGCGAAACGAACTGCGAATTTCAGACTTACGATTCTGGACGGGAAAGCTTATATGGAGATGTATAAGAAATCATTTCATTCCAGAGATATGAACACAGTATGGGGTATCTTACAATTGTTGAGGAGGTATCCGGGGAAGTTACCGGATTTGGATCTCATGTTTGATTGCCTTGATTGGCCAGCCGTTAAATCAAGTGATTATCAAGGACCTAATGCCACCAGTGCACCACCACTGTTTTGCTACTCAGGAAACGCCGAAACGCTGGATATTGTCTTTCCGGATTGGTCTTTCTGGGGCTGGTACGTATAAAAATCTTTGTCTCAATCTCAGGCAGGGCTGCCAAGCTCATTTACTCTGGGGATGTTTATATTTTTCTGACTCGTCTGGATTTGACTAATCAAATCTGACTTATTACCTTTGATCTTCTGACTCATTATATCTAACTCAAAAGTTATAAAGTAGAAGACTTGCAGAATTTTTTTGGTTCCAGTTAAAAATAATAGGGAAATGATAAAATGACCGACAAAATACCCCGCACAACATCCCGCAAGAGAGAAGAAACATGGACCCACATTTCATTGCTCTAATCCTAATGTTGAGAGTGCTTCCCTCAACCGTTGGATTGATATTCGGGATGTATTGCGGGAGCATGATGCGGTCAGTCTAGCATTCCCCAAAATAATATACAAGACTCAGAAAAATCTGACATCTGCCTCGCCATGAGTCAGACGTCGAGTCAGACCCAAGCAAAGATGGTGTTTGTCGGGCCTGGCCTGCCTAGCTTAACATCCAACCATATTCATGTGCGCATTTCCGTCTGAATTTTATTTTGGACGGTAGACATGAACATTAATTTGCAAAGATGTATCATTCAGGCCGGAAATTAATATCAAACCGTGGAATATCCTATCGAAGGAGATCGAGGAAGGAAACAAAAAAACAAAATGGATGGACAGAATCAGGTATGCCTATTGGAAAGGAAATCCTTCTGTAGCTCCAAACAGGCGGGAGTTCATCAAATGCAATGTTTCTGAAAAGCATGACTGGAATGCACGTCTCTATGCACAGGTATGTGAAACAAGTTCGCGTCTTGCATTTTATGTGTTTAAAGTTATATAGAGGATTCACAAATGATTACAGGATTGGAGGACTGAAACTCGAAAAGGCTACCAAAATTCAAATTTAGCAACCCAGTGCACTCACAGGTAAAAATGCACAAAACATAGTTTGCTGCATTCTTTTGACAGTCACTTCTTCAATTATTTCTTACCGAATTTTGGTAAATATAGGTACAAGATTTATATTGAAGGACAAGCTTGGTCTGTTAGCGAGAAATACATTCTCGCCTGTGATTCTCCCACGTTACTGATAAAGCCTATCTACTACGACTTCTTCACCAGAGGTTTAGTTCCCATGCAACATTACTGGCCTATCAAGGAAAAGGACAGCTGCAGATCTATTAAGTTCGCTGTTGATTGGGGTAATGATCACCCGGAGAAGGTTCAAGCCATTGGAAGTGCAGCAAGTAAGTTTATGCACGAGGGTCTAAAGATGGAAAATGTTTATGACTACATGTTCCATCTTCTGAACGAATACGCTAAACTTTTAAGATACAAGCCCACCATACCGCCAAAAGCTGTAAATGTATGCTCGGAGACTCTTGCTTGTCAAGAAGACGGAACGGCGAAAAGGTTTATGATGGAATCCATGGTGAATTCGCCTAGTGATAGTAGCCCATGCACCCTACCTCTTCCATTTGACCCTCCATATCTCCAGGACTTGCTTAGGAAAAATGGAGATTCTATAAAAGAAGTGGAGATGTTGGAGACTAGATTTTGGGAGAACCAACCCAAGTAAGTTTAGGATGTTATTATCTCTTGGTTTATCTGTAAAGTTGAATGTATTTTGAAGAGAGAAGACTCGGATGACTGATGTATTTTCTTAAGGTTGAACCAATTATTATCCAGGCATATTTAGTGGCCACTTGAAAGGAATTAGGGGCCATTTTTTTATTCTCATCCGTTGAAGAGGGTTAAAGGGTATATTAAAAATAAAAATTGTTTATATTGTCCTTCACCTTTATACTAAATCTAAACTTATATTTTTTATTTTCATAATCATATCATTCCTTTTCTTCTTCGCTTTTCTACCCATTGATTATTTTTTTCATCGTTTCAATTTTGATTGAAACCAAAGATCGTCGATCAAATAAATTTTATGATTGATAAATTCATTAACCTTAAATTTGAAACTTAGAACATAAAAAAAAAAAAACAAAAAAATAGTTAAAGAAACAAAACGAATAGATAATAGTAGTTGTGATCCAAAATTAGGATTTGATTGCTTAAAATCAAAAATTTAATCCCAAATTTTTGATTTTTTTACAGTAGCAGAATTATAATCGGTAGATAACAATCTATTTTATCTACCGATTATTGTTGACGTTTTTAAGAAATAAAGAACATCAACCATAATCGGTAGGTAAAATAGATTGTTATCTACCAATTATGTTTTTGCTACTGTAAATGAAGAACATCAACCATAATCGATAGGTAGATTGATTGTTATCTACCGATATTCTTGATTCAAAAAATTCAATTTTTATGTAATAAAAATTAAGCCCAAACGGTAGATAATGAACGCCATTAGACCTATTCCTATGCACATGCCAAAACATGATATTTGGCATATATGCACCCACTATGGGTATGCCAAACTGCCAAACTCATATGCCAATATGTTATTTCTAGCATATTGGCATACACGACAGAGTTTCCAGTGAGCGATAGAGTCTTTGTCGCTCGATGGTCAACATATCGCTCGCTAGTCTTCCAATTGCCAGCGACAGTCAAGATAGCGCTCGCTAGTTTGATGCTCGCTTATCAGCTCTTCATCTAACGGCTACAATTCCAACCCAACTTCAAATTCATTTCACCATCCATAGTGCATAACCGAAGTGGATCATGATAGCGTATTTCCATATACCCACTCAGAGAAAAGTGGTCTAATTCGCATACTCACTGATAGATGGGGTAACTTCTTAGTAAGGCATAGAGCAATGACCTTATTTACTATTCGTATACTCACTGATAGTTGTTTTTCTTTGTTTATTGGTCTGATTCGCTACTATGAAGGTAAATTTTTAATGAAATGTAAATCTGGTTTCAATCTGATTATTAATTTAAAAGATAGTTTCCATTAATCTAAAAAAAACAAAATTACATTTCACATTTCAACTAAAAGAAAACATTTTAACTACTCATTTCCTTGTCCATTTAAAATAAAACAAAAACAAAATTAACTACTCATTTTAACATTTTAACTACTCTTTTCCTTGTCCGTTTCCTTGTTCATTTTCTCCCGGACCAAAGATCCAATTGCCTGCATTTTCTGGATCCATAGAGTTGTTCAAAAAACTAGTTAAAGTGCCGGTTTGAGACTCACTTGGTGGTTGAGTCTCATCAGAATCACCATAACCTTGATAAGCAATGGGAGTTCGGGATATGGGAACATTGTACAAATCTTGGAATGGGTGTGGTTGATACTGTTGCTGGAATGGTTGAAATGCTGATGAGGTTGATGCAATTGGGGTATACAGATTCATTTGCATAACTACTTCCATGTTCACACCACCACCTGGAGTCAGTATGTCAGGCTGCAAATGACTAAACATACGTGTAGGAGTTGTATCCATGCCAATGTTTTCTTCAACACCATGTACTGGTTGACTTTCTAACACCATGTTTGGGGTTGAACTTTCTGGTACCTCCTCCATATGACGACATCTCAATCTTTCACTTCTTTCACCGCTTTGCTGACTGCGATGACTTTGTTGACTTCAACCACTTTGCTGACTTCCACTTGGACTCATTCCTCTACCAGTTCCAACACATGGACTCAATCCTCTACCAGATCCAACATTGGGACTCAATCCTCTACCATCTCCAACACTGGGACTCATGTCATACATCATGCTTTCCCTCAAACTTTGTATCTCTTCCAAGTGCATTTTCTGAATTCCCTGAACAATCGCATCATAATCGTTACATCGGTTCTGATACTCCAAATCTGTAGCATTGACCCCGAGGTATGGATAACTCCGAGTAAGTGCACTAGAAACAATTGGATAAGTAACAATATCTCCAGATGTGCTGGATATAGTCTTTACTTCCCAAGAAAATGGAGGCATGTATGATGATGAAATTTGATAAGGATATGCAAATACGTCACCCGTCTCTGGTGGAGGTTGGGAAGGAGGAAATTCATTGTCAAGTGGAAACCTACCTAAAGATGGGAAATCCATCCGACCCAAACTTTGTGGTTGCATGGAAATATTTGGCTTGAAAATAGTTTTAAACCAAGATAGGTACTCATTTCTGTCAATCGTCTCATGGATTGATTCATCAGCTTCTTGCCAACGACGACCTTCCCTTATCAATTTGAAGTAATCGTCTGCTGAAACATCTGAACTGGGATAAAGATTGACAACTATCACTGATATCCCTTGTATAACACCATCCTTCTAAGGCTTAACTATACCATTGTCTGACCTAGTTCTTCTTGGAACTCAGGTACTTCTTCATATGGCTTTGAGATAAGGTTATGGTCCTTATGGCTTGTTCTACTCAACTACTGAATCTTATGAACAATATCATCATGTTCGCCATCTTCAATCTGTGAAGCTTCCCAATTCTCAGAATTATACTTCCATATGATCGTAAATACATTCGTATAATTCTTAAGACAAGGTTCCGAAACACGGAAATATGTATACCACCAATACTGAAAATAATAACATTGAGGAGGTTAATAAATTTTCCATATGAAAATGACAAATAAATACATAATGTGAAAAATATTGGTTCTTACCTCCAGAACTCCCCAAAAAGCTTTAAAACTATCTTTATCACACGTCGAGTTATCACTTAGGGCAATGTAAATCTCTGATAAAATCGCAGTCCCCCAATCATATGTTGGTGCTTGCTCTAAATCTTCTAATGCTTCGAGAAACCCAATTAACACTATTGAGCTAGCATTTGGAAATAGACATTGGCTCAGTGTTCACAATACAAACAGACGTTCTAGCTCCTCAAAATATTGGGGGATCAAATATTGAATACCAGCTGCACTGTTTTGACTCATTTTTACAGCATAACGCTGGAAATAACTTTTCAACCCAGACACCTTCAACCCATATGCTTTTATTTGTCTATGTAGGATTTCCTTCTAATTCATTTGAGTATAAAGGAAGTAATTCTTTCCATCTATCTTCTGATTGCCACTTTAGTCTATTAAATGGAAGTAAGTTCATGGAATTCCGGTTAACATGTATAAATCTATCGGTGTAACTCCTATTAACAATAATTATTCATAATTAGAATTTGTTGATTTTTATGAAACAAAACACATAATCTAAAAATTAAATTACTAGAAAAGACTGACTTACCGCATTCAAAGTCCTTCAAAAAGAACGTGTTTGTAGTCTTTCACCATCGTTCTAATATAACTTGAACACCTTGAGTCCTGTGGTTTCTAGGTTGTATTTGATATAGATGTCGCCAAGGATATCTTCTCACTCTCTCTTGAACAGCAGGAGGAAGTAATTGAATTTTTTTTTACGTAACTCACTCCATCCACCTCTTAGATTTATCGCGTTACATCGCCCCTCAAAATCAAAAAGGTGACTAGAGAATACACCTTCACCGGCTACTAGTCTAACATTATTAAACTCATAATTTGTATCCACAACAAAATTTGCTCCAGTGCCTGAGGTACTACTAGATACTTTCCCTTTTTTGTTTTTTCTCCTTCTCTCCATATCTGTTGAAGATAATCGTTTTAGAACAAAATTTTAAAGAAACTTAGTGGTTTTTCAGAAGGTTTTCAGAAGAAGAATTGAGGAGAGTTTAGAAGAAGAAGTGAGAAGGTGGGAGTAGAGATGCGATATTTATAGGCGTCAGAAACTTGAACGGTGGCGATATTGATTATATAAGCAGCGATATAGTGAATTTCGAGCGATATGGACAATATCGCCAGCGATTAAGACTTTATAGTTGGAGATATTACGAATATCTCTTGCTAGGGATTAGATCGCTCATCGGTTTCCCCATAGTGGCACAAATGGTTTGGCATGCCACCTGGCATGCCAAACACCATTTTTTTGGCATGTGCATAGGAATAAGCCTTAACTACCGATTGTGAAACTAGAAGATTGAGAAATTTTCTTAAGTTTTGAAAATTTGAATTTGGGGCCATGAACATAGTCGGAATATAATGAGTATCACTTATTAACACAATTGACTACCAATTATGGTAGTACCAAAGTCCAAAAATTAAAGGATTTTGACAAAATCTCATTTTGGGGCCATTATATATCCGGAAGTTAAACTAACACAATTTACTACCGATTATATGGTAGTACCAAAATTCGAAAATTGAATATATTCTTAGGTTAAAGTAACATAATTGGCTATCGATTATGGTAGTACCAAAATTCGAAAAATTAAAGGTTTTTTTAAAAAACTCATTTTGGGGCCAGTATATAATCGGAAATTTGTTTAATTGAAATTACTACCGAATATGGTAATTCTTATTTCGAAATGCCATAATATAATAAGACGTTAGTGTCGATGGTGGATTTTAGATAAGGGGTAAAATCATAAAAACCCATGACCTAGTGTTACCAGCAACACATTAACTAAGAGCATTTAATTCAGGTGTCAATAATTAATGGGGGTATTTTTTGACGTGAAAATACCTCATAATGTGGACGTAGGGTTTTAGCTCGAGGCCCTAGCATACTCTCCCATCCGATCCCTAATTCCAAAACCAATCCAAAGTGTAGGATTTTTTAAAGGCATAGTCATCCGCGACTTTCCCGAGCACCCATCATGACTACTCCTACCGAAAACCAAGTTTTCCCCACAACTCGCATGAACCCATCAGCGACCATTACAATTCAATGCCAAAACCAAGCCGCATATATTTTCAAGCCCAGATCTCCGACGTTCCACGATCATGAGAGTAGTACACCGCAACCCGACGCTAAAACCAAGTCGCATACCATTTGTAATGACCCTTTCCCGCCACCGATATTGTCCCCACCATGGCAACGACGCCAAAACCAAGCCACATAACTAGCAGTTTTCATGACCCGGCAAAGACGCTCAAAACCAAACAAGCCCGCATTGTATCCCAACTAACACCGATATTGTTCCCACACCCACCGCGCAACTACGCCTAAAACCAAGCCGCATAGTGACTACGCAGCCATTTTTCCCCACAACTCGATTAAGAAACAACGCTAAAACCAAACTAAGAGCATTTAATTCGCATAGGGTTTTCTGTTGCATAGTGCCACAGCACGACGCCAAAAACAAGCCGCATCTCATGCACCATGGCAACAATGCAAAACGACTTGGCAACGAAAAACCAAGTCGCCGCACCATAACGACGCCAAACCCAAGCCACATATCGTGCACCATGGCAACGCCAAAACCAAGACGATACCAAAAACCAAACCACATAAGCCGCATACGCACAAAACCAAACCACATACTGCACCCACAGGCAACCATGCCAAACTAAGCCGCTATACCTTTTGTCACATGCCAAAAATAGCGCCCTAGGCTTGCAAACCGTGCAACTAGGTCAACTTGGTCGTGCGTGCCATTGACACATGCCAACACGCACCACTAGCCAATTTCTAAGTCGTTATACTTTTTGGCACATGCCAAAAATAGCGCCCTAGGCTTGCAAACCGTGCAACTAGGTCAAACTTGGTCGTGCGTGCCATTGGCACATGCCAACACGCACCACTAGCCAATTTCTAAGCCGCTATACCGTTTGGAAAATGCCAAAAATAGCGCCCTAGGCTTGCAAACCGTGCAACTAGGTCAAACTTGGCCATGCGTGCCATTGGCACATGCCAACACGCACCACTAGCCATTTTTTAAGCCGCTATACCGTTTGGAACATGCCAAAAATAGCGCCCTAGGCTTGCAAAATGTGCAACTAGGTCAACTTGGCCATGCGTTCCATTGGCACAAGCCAACACGCACCACTAGCCAATTTCTAAGACGCTATACCGTTTCACACATGCCAAAAATAGCGCCCTAGGCCTGCAAACCGTGCAACTAGGTCAAACTTGGTTGTGCGTGCCATTAGCACATGCCAACACGCACCACTATCCAAGTTCTAAGCCGCTATACCGTTTGGCACATGCCAAAAATAGCGCCCTAGGCTTGCAAACCGTGCAACTAGGTTAAACTTGGCCGTGCGAGACATTCGCACATGCCAAAATGCACCACTAGCCAATTTCTAAGCCGCTATACCGTTTGGAACATGCCAAAAATTACGCCCTAGGATTGCAAACCGTGCAACTAGGTCAACTTGGCCGTGCGTGCCATTGGCACATGCCAACACACACCACTAGACAATTTCTAAGCCGCTATACCTTTTGGCACATGCCAAAAATAGCGCCCTAGGCCTGCAAACCGTGCAACTAGGTCAAACTTGGTTGTGCGTGCCATTAGCACATGCCAACACGCACCACTATCCAAGTTCTAAGCCGCTATACCGTTTGGCACATGCCAAAAATAGCGCCCTAGGCTTGCAAACCGTGCAACTAGGTTAAACTTGGCCGTGCGAGACATTCGCACATGCCAAAATGCACCACTAGCCAATTTCTAAGCCGCTATACCGTTTGGAACATGCCAAAAATTACGCCCTAGGATTGCAAACCGTGCAACTAGGTCAACTTGGCCGTGCGTGCCATTGGCACATGCCAACACACACCACTAGACAATTTCTAAGCCGCTATACCTTTTGGCACATGCCAAAAATAGCGCCCTAGGCTTGCAAACCGTGCAACTAGGTCAAACTTGGTCGTGCGTTCCATTGGCACATACCAACACGCAACCACTAGCCAATTCCCATTCCAAAGCCGCTACCATTGTAGCGCCCGTGCGTGCCGTTGGCACATGCCAACACGCAACCACTAGCCACTTTTATCCCCAACCTGCTAGCCAATTTCCAAGGCATTCCCACATTCCATTGGCACACGCCAAATACTCCACCAAGCGACTTTGGCATTGCCATTGGCACTCAAAGTGCAACTCGCAGCCAAGGCATTCCGCACATGTTATAGGCACATGCCAAATGCTCCACTAAGCGACTTTGGCATTGCCATCCGCACTCAAAGTACAAATCGCGTCCAATGCATTCCGCACATGACATTGGCACATGCCAAATGCTCCACCAAGCGACTTTGGGATTGTCATCCGCACTCAAAGTACAACAGGTGGTCGATACATCCCGCACATGCCATTGGCAGATGCCGCAATGCTTCACTAGCAACTTTGGAATTTCCACTTGCTCCCAATTCTCGAGACATCAACACAAACTGGGGGATGCTTTCTTGGGGTTTTGGTTTGGCGATCACAGCATGTAGCGTACACTACGCTCGCAATAAAGCAAGGCATGCAAGGAATTAATACGGTCAATTAAATAAGGAGATTTTTGGTGAAAACGTTTCTCACCATAAAGCCAACGGTTTCCACCTCCTCTGTTTTAATTGGCAAATTTACTCAATTCCTTAATGAGGCCAGGGTACGTTCAATCTCACTTGTATAAATAGGTTTCACCTATTCTGCCAAAACATACAAGTCTTGGTCAGGCAAAATACAACACTATCAGATAGAAACTTTGCAAGCTCTCTCAAAAGCTTCCATCACTAGAAAGCTTCCTCAAGCTTCTACACTTCTGATACAAGTCGAGACACTACCTAGCAAGAACTCTCTGGTCTCATCACCCTTCTTCGCTATCCTCCCCAAATCAACCATTCTCCTTCACTTTGTGACCGAAGCAAATCTGGAACGACCATCTTCTTGGTTTAGGCCAGAGGTTTACAGATTGATATCTCGAATCAAAAGTGCTCACGTGCAGCACATTTGTTTAAGGGTTTAAACCAGTCTCTCCACCATCGAATTTACCAAATTCGGCAGAGGCGATTTTCTCCCATAAATAATTGGCGACCACAGCGGGAGTTTTAATCTCTCGGTTACAATATCTGCTTTCAGAAATTGATCTCACGCCTCGATACAAGCATCAAGATGGCAGAAGCAGGTACACGGTTTAAGGGATCTACATCTCAACCCAGTTACCAGTCGTAAAAACTATACGGGAAAATTGGGGACTCTCTGAAGATGCTGCCAGCGATTTGGGGACTTGCTAGCAATCTTACCTGCAAATCCGCTGCAACTAGTGATGGGGGACTTGCTTCCAATCCTACCAGCAAAGATGCTGAAGATGCTATCAGTGATTAAAGACTAGCTAGCAATCCTACCAACAAAGCCTCCTCTTACATGGAAAAGAGAATCGCTCACGGCAAAACCTATAAAGTAAGTGGGTCTAGACCAAGCAAGATATACGATCTATCTTTGGGTTCTCAATAAAACCATCATACCATTGCATCTTGTGCTATTGCTAGCACACACTTTCATAAAAGAAATATTCCCTTCACATAGCATAATCAGAGTTATATTATCAAAACCATTCATCCCAGAAATCATCTAATATCCTCAAAAGCTACCAGCTATCTATCAAAACCGGTCTAACTTTAAACTAGACATCCAGTATGTCTTTCAAAAACATATATTCATCTTTTCATATCTTCCTTATCCTAAATGATTCATCCCAGATAATAAAAAGGAGACTTTTCTATTAACCCAGAAATCCTGAAAATCAAAACCATAAGCCAAGTATTTCATTTGCCTTTCAAAAAAAAAACACAGAAGAATTTCAGAAGACAGAAGTACAAAGGAATCCATTCAAGAGTGGTTTACTTTTCTCGAAGAAGACATCCTTCGTCATTTGGAGGACCGCCTGTTTCATCTCAACTCTTTGTTGCATCATCATGTGTACCGACTTTACATCATGACGGTTACAAGTTACTATTCATGAGGTAGCTGACGATACTACAGTAACATTCGAAGAGCTACCACTAACACCAGCATTCCATGATCCACCCTGCAAGCCTTCCAAGTATCGATTCCACCGTCCCACGGAAAGAAGCCTCCTGCGCTATTATCACAGCTTGATAGCCAAAGTTCCAGTGCCAACAGTCCGTGTCCAAGACAGCACCAGACGCACATGCCAGACGCACATGTCAGGCACACGTGCATCATGCACATGACCGGCCATAATACCCCATCCTGGTCAACACCAACGGATGGTGTCTCTCATGTGCTAGTTTCTCTGCTCAATGACTAGCACCAGCAGCTTGCGTCTTCCAGCGCTGACAGCTTACGTCTTTCCAGCGTCGATAGCCTGCATCCTTTCCAGCACTGGCATCCTTCATCCTTCTACCGTCGCACTTGAACGCCCCGCAGGGGATCAACAATCACAATTTCATCACATGCAAAGATGAACGACTTCTCCGAAATCGAGGCAAATCATCAAACCCCCCTGGTTTCACGAAGACTCTCTTCCTGTCAAGAGACGCATAATTTCTGGGGACTTCTTCCACAAAACTATGTGGTTTGTGATGGAACATTTGTGTGGAATACTGTATTTCTTCAAGTCATAACGTCAAGACATATCTGCAGGACCTCAACCGCACTGCATCAGGGAAGCATATGTTTCTAACCAAAAAAGCCGCTCCCAAACCAGAGCACGGTTGATAGAAGGAACCTGGGATTCCTAACCACTGTCCGCATTGCCAGTCTCTCCATAATCACCGGTGATATTGGAAGAAGAATACACCCCTTTATGAATACAAAACCGTATGGTATCTTCTGGTCGGATCGAGCGTGCTTTATTTTCATCTTCACCACCAGTTAACAAAATTGGCACAAAACCTTGATGATTCCTCTGAGCAGGAGCAAAGTCTTTGGTAAAGAAATCATCTTCCGTATCTGGTTTGGAATTCCCAACGTCTTTCGATGAAGCTTGTTCAGGTAACATCTTGTCAGACTGCTTCATAACAAATCGACAACTAGATATCTACATGCAACAAAACAGACAAAGTTAAATCCATGAACCATATACGCAGTATTTCCTACAACAATATTATCTACGGATTCAAGAACATATACGATATTCTTCTTCGGGATTCGTATACAATATTCTTCTCTGGGTTCATGGGATACGGTATTTTCTATGGATTCAAATCGTATATGCGGTATTCTCGGGTTTGAAATGGATGAGAAAGATTTTTTCTTCAAGATTTACATGAAGCATATACGCAGTATTTCCTACAGCAATATTATCTACGGATTCAAGCACATATACGATATTCTTCTTCGGGATTCATATACAATATTCTTCTTCGGGATTCATATACAGTATTTTTCTAGGTTCAAGAATATATACAGTATCCTACTTCGGGTTCAAAATTATGTGCGCAGTATTCTCTACGGATTCAAAATCATATGTGCATTAGTTTCTTCGGGTATATATACACAATATTTTCTACAAGAAGCACGCCAACCTACTTTGTTACCGCGACAACATACTCTCTTCGGATTACATCCCCTACCAAGAATTGTTGTCGCTCATTCAGAACTTCACCACAACAACAACTACTACAAAATGAAAGAATATAAACTATACTGGAGGACTGATCATATACACGGGATCCCTTCACCGTCAAATCTCACAAGATACGGTCAACTTCAGACGAAGCAGTTTCTACTATCCTCGATTCGGGTTCTACCATCTGAGGATCAATTGGGATTTCCGCCACATACACTGAATTGGAAATCAATACTTCATAACCTGGAGGCACAAGTGATTCATCATCGAAAAATCCATCGTTGCTCATACTAATGGACCCATGATTCCCAACTTCGTTGTTAAGCACCTAATACGAAGATTACATGGGATTGGGATGGATCAAGCGTGGAAAATCAGTACGGTCATAAAATCAAGAAATTAAGTGAGCTAACATCATTTAAGTTCCTTATTATGATTCTACGACATGTGAAAGAAGTACCAAAGTCATGAAACGCGTTTTTCGAACAAGCTCAGCTAAGGGAAATCTACACTTCCCTATGTTCAATTAAGAACTGGGAGAAATTGGTGTGGAATCTAGCATTGGATTATGTACCATTATCTTCGTATGGAAGTCACCTACAGTTTTCAAAATATCACGGCAATCGGATGAAAGAGCAAGGGGAGGTGACCAAAACATCAGATAACACGCAACCTGGAAAAGTTCTGAAAACCTCCTGGAAGTTTACTATTTTGCTCTTATTACTCCCTAAACAAGCTCAAAATCCGAAAAGATTCTTTGATTAAGCTTGGAAATTTTATGGGATTAAAGATACATATGCGGACCATCAAAATCTGAGTTCGTATGAGGATTCTACAGCAATTCCAATGACGGGCGCCAATTAGGGTTTCAGAGTCTTCCCAACCAGCTAGCACACTTCCCTTTGCACCGGTCCCACCATGCCAGCCTCTCAACCTTGCACCAGTATTTCCCAAGCTAGCACGCTCACTTTTCGCCGGTCCCACCGCGCCAGCTTCTCAAACTTTGCGCCAAATCCTATCAGTTAGCACGCTCAGCTTCTCAACTCGCACCAACTATCCAATACTTCCAAGCTTCCTGTTTCCGCCAATTTGTGCCGACCTCCCGATTCGCGCAAAACTGCCAGGGATGATGATTCCGAATCCATTTCGCATCTCAGAAAAAAGGTTAGATAAATCTCTCGTTTCTCTTTCAGATCTTGTCTTGGCACCATCTTATGCTTACCTCACAACAAAGCTCCTATTCCGAGCTAAGCAGGGGACATAATGTCGATGGTGGATTATAGATAAGGGGTAAAATCATAAAACCCCATGACCTAGTGTTACCAGCAACACATTAACTAAGAGCATTTAATTCAGGTGTCAATAATTAATGGGGGTATTTTTTTCAAAATACGAGATTAGGGTTTTCGACACAACCCTAATTCCAAAACCAAGCCGCATACTGCGCACCCTGGCAATGACGCCAAAACCAAGCCGCATATTGCGCACCATGGAAACAACGCCAAAACCAAGCCGCATAGTGTGCACCCTGGCAATGATGCCAAAACCAAGTTGCATACTGCACACCATGGCAACGACGCCAAAACCAAGCCGCATATTGCGCACCCTGGCAACGACGCCAAAACCAAGCCGCATACTGCGCACCATGGCAAAGACGCCAAAACCAAGTCGCATACTGCATACCATGGCAACGACGCCAAAACCAACCCGCATACTGCGCACCCTGGGAACGACGCCAAAACCAAGACGCATACTGCGCACCATGGCAACGACGCCAAAACCAAACCACATACTGCACCAACAGGCAACCATGCCAAGATAAGCTGATATACCTTTTGGCACATGCCAAAAATAGCGCCCTTGGCTTGCAAACCGTGCAACTAGGTCAACTTGGCCGTGCGTGCCATTGGCACATGCCAACACGCACCACTAGCCAATTTATAAGCCTCTATACCGTTTGACACATGCCAAAAATAGCGCCCTAGGCTTGCAAACCATGCAACTAGGTCAAACTTGGTCGTGTGTTCCATTGGCACATGCAAACACGCACCACTAGCCAATTACTAAGCCGCTATACCGTTTGAGACATGCCAAAAATAGCGCCATAGGCTTGCAAACCGTGCAACTAGGTCAACTTGTCCGTGCGTGCCATTGGCACATGCCAACACGCACCACTAGACAATTTCTAAGCTGTTATACCTTTTGGCACATGCCAAAAATAGATCCCTAGGCTTGCAAACCGTGCAACTAGGTCAAACTTGGCCGTGAGTACCATTGGCACATGCCAACACGCAACCACTATCCAATTCCTATTCCAAAGCCGATATACCATTGTAGTGCCCGCGCGTGCCGTTGGTACATGCCAAAATGCAACCACTAGCCACTTTTATCCCAAACCTGCTAGCCAATTTCCAAGGCATTCCTCACTTGCCATTGGCACACGGCAAATGCTCCACCAAGCGACTTTGGCATTGCCATTCACACTCAAAGTGAAACTCGTGGCCAAGGCATTCCGCACATGCCATTGGCACATTCCAAATGCTCCACCAAGCGACTTTGGCATTTCCATCCGCACTCAAAGTACAAATCGCGGCCAAGGCATTCCGCACATGCCATTGGAACATGCCAAATGCTCCACCAAACGACTTTGGCATTGCCATCCGCACTCAAAGTACAACTTGCAGTTGAGATATCCTGCACATGACATTGGCACATGCCGCAATGCTTTACTAGAAACTTTGGCATTGCCACTTGTTCCCATCTCTCGAGACATCAACACAAACTGGGGGATGATTTCTTGGGATTTTTGTTTGGCGGTCACAGCGTGCAGCGTACACTGTGCTCGCAATAAATCAAGGCGTGCAAGGAATTAATACGGTCAATTAAATAAGGAAATTTACGGTGAAAGCGTTTCTCAACATAAAGCCAACGGTTTCCACCTCCTCTGTTTTAATTGGCACATTTACTCAATTCCTTAATGAGGCTAGGGTACGATCAATATCACTTGTATAAATAGGTTTCACCTATTCTGCCAAAACACACAAGTCTTGGTCAGGAAAAATTCAACACTATCAGATAGCAACTTTGCAATCTCTCTCAAAATCTTCCATCACTAGCAAGCTTCTACATTTATGATACAAGTTGAGATAATACCTAGCCAGAACTCTCTGGTCTCATCACCCTTATTCGCTATCTTCCCCAAATCAACCCTTCTCCTCCACTTTGTGACCGAAGCAAATTTGGAACGTCCATCTTCTTGGTTTAGTCCAGAGTTGTACAGATTGATATCTCTAATCAAAAGTGCTCACGTGAAACACATTTGTTTAAGGGATTAAACTAGTCTCTCCACCATCGAATTTACCAAATTCGGCATAGACGATTTTCTCCCATAAACAGTTAGGTTCACTTATCTCACTTCCAATTGTTATAATTCCAAAATTCGAAAAAGTAAGGTTTTTTTTCAAAATCAATATCCACCAAATCTGGCATGATAATCTCATCTTATGTGAACAAATTTTCATAATATCCCACAATATGTTCCTTGAGATCATCTCTATCTGCAGTTAAATCACCATTGATATATAGTTGTCTGATTTTGTTTTCCCTTCTTCTTGCGGTAGCTTGACTAATGAAGTATATAGTATTTTTATCACATTATTGTAACCATTTTATGTTTGATTTGATCTTCTAATAAATTTCTTCAATCTTAGTTACTTTCTCAAATTCAGTTTTCAACTTGATCTTTCATTCACAATGTTTTCAGATCGTATGTTATCTTCTGCATATCCATCAATGACTTGGGTTTCCTCAAGAATCAGGTTGAGCTTAGAGTTGGTGATGCCAAATGCCTCCTTGTTCCATATCTTCAACTTCTCCTTTAGTGCTTTCAACTTTAGCCAAAGAACTGTACTAGTTGTACTTGCAAAACAGAAAGATTGCCACCAATCTTCTAATAATTTAAGAAAATCATTCTCTAATAATCACATTACTTCAGATCTAAAAGGATTATGACCCTAAGAATGATCAGAAATGTATAGGAGAAGAGGGATATGATCTGAGGTAGGTCTAGCTTTAGCAAGTTGGAAGGAAAAAGGAAAATGAGCTTTAAAAGAAGGGGAAAGAAGGAATCTGTCTAATCAAGACATAACAAGATTAGATTGTCCATTGGACCAAGTGCACCAAGCACCTTTCACAGGAAGATCAATGAGATCATGTGTGTAAATGAAATTAGCAAAATCCCTCATGCTTTTAGTGATTTTGTCGCAGTTTTTTTTTTCATCACACTTCAGAATGACATTAAAGTCACCTCCATGGCAGGTCCCAATCTCTATAAGCATTATCTAGCTCCATCTAAAAATCATCTCTCTCATTAGGCTTGCTAGGTCCATATACATTTGTGAGGACTCGTTCAAAGTTGTCAGCTTTATTGATACATGAAATGGACAAAGTATAATCTCCCACGAGAGAATTTTTTAGAGCTAGCACTATGGTGCTAGCTATCCCTTCCATATCACTCAAATATAAGGAAGGGATGGGACATGAAAGGCAAGCTTGCTATGGTGCCCTCCCATCCCTTTCATACACAAAACGGGTACTGAGTACGCATATGAATAGTGCCAAGCGGGGTACTAAGTACGCGTTTCATAGGTTTAAGTTCACAGAAAGCAGAACCAGTAAAAAAAAAAGAAAAAAAATATAATTTACGAAACGGGTACTCAGTACCCGTGCAAAAATCTACGCGTACTCAGTACGCGTAAAATGCAAAAAATACGGGTACTTAGTACCCATGTGATTTCCATTCCCTACACGAGTGATCAGATCTGATCAGCCTTGTAGGGATGGAGGTGTATATCCCTACTCGTGTAGGGATATGGGAGACCATAGCACTTGTTTTTTTTTTTTGGTTTTGAGGGATATTGAGGGATAGGGAAGGGATGAGGCCAACCATAGTGCTAGCTCTTACCTCCACAAAATCCTTGTCCCAAAGTGTAATCATACCACTAGAACTCCCAAAACATTGTTGAAATGTCCAACCCAAATTTTGATAGCCACGAATTTGCTTTATGTCAAAGAGAGAACAATTAAGCATTTTTGTTTGGGTACATTATTTATATGTCCCTACTTTTGACACCCAATAAATATGTCCTTATACAACAATAAATATGTCCCTACTTTTTTATAACCTTATCCATTTAATATTAGATTACCTTAATACCCTCACCCATATAATATTTTTCTTTTTTTCAAAATGCAACAAATTTCTTCCTCTACCACTTCACCACCACCACTAGCAACACCACCGCCAACATTCAACTACCATTCCACCACCACCGTTCAACCACCACCACCTACCAACCGCCACCAATATTCCACCACCATTACACCACCACTAGTCCGTCGCCGTCGCCGCCACCACCACCACCGACCCACCGCCGCTGCCACCACCAGATATTTTTGGATCAACAATAGTAGTTGATCCAACAAAAAAAAGAAGTAGAAGTTGATTCAATTTAAGGGATCAACAACGGTAGTTGATCCAAAAAAAAAGGACCAACAGTAGAAGTTGATCCAATTTAGGGGATAAACAGCCATTGTTTATTCCCTAAATTGGATCAATAATGATAGTTAATCCATGTAAAATGGACTGAACTTGGCGTGAGTCGAACACGCATCTTCTGACATGGAGTCAGTCATGCTACCATTGCACCACAAGTTCAACATTGGAACAAATTTACATGATTTGAACTACAAAACATGAGTTCAAAGGATCAACAACAATAGTTGATCCCATATAGATGAATCAACAACCATAGTTGATCCAATACCACTGCATGCTTCAACCAGATTACCACCATATTTCATTACATGTAGCTTCATAAACACCAACAGCTCCAAGACCAGCTTCAAAACAAATCTCAGTTGAATCAACAATGGATGTTTATCCATTTCACTTGGATCAACAGTGGATGTTTATGCATTGCAGTTGGATTAACAACCATAGTTGATCCAAAATATATGGATCAATAACCATAGTAAACCCACCCACGGCTTTGCTTCACTCCCATGACTCTCCACTCACAATCAGAGGCGAAGAATTTATATTCCAATATTCATCAAATTCATAATCACAGATGAAGAAATCATATTCCAACATTCATTAGCAACATAATACAAATTTTACTGCTCTACACAGAAAGACTACAACTTATCAGAAAAAAAGAGAAAGAAAACTATAAACAAGTATTAAGAAATCAAAAGGCATAGTTGCACAATTACTCTTTTTTCGGACTTCACAAAAACTAGAAATACCAAACTTTTCATCAACTTCACAAATCAGGTGAAGTCAAGAGAAACAAAACTATTTCATACAGTATGTTAAACAAGAATAGTAAAAAGGCACAGCTGCACAATAACTCTTTTTTCTAAATCACTAAAACTACAAATGCTTATCTTCCTGACTTGTAAACTTCACAGATCAGGAAACCAAGAGAAATAAACCTACTCAATATACTATGTTAAGCAAGAATAGGAAACCAGGAGGAACAGTTGCTCAGTAACTCTTCTCTAACTTCCCTAAAACTATAAATGCTTATCTTTCAAATGCGTATGTTTTGACAATAATGTGAAGCCAAGAGAAACAATTTGATTTAGAGGCTGGAAACAACTAAACTAGTACACATATAAAACTTTGTTACCGAATGAAGTCGTCAACTAAAAAAATTGGTCACATGATTCGACTTAACAAAAATTCACTAAACCTCTAATATCAACTTCAAATACCAACATCACTTCCACTAGTTCAACACAAAAAAATACACAACCACTAACTCCAAAAACTAGCTCCATCACTAATATCAACAGCAACACAACCCCAACTGCACCACCACTGCCATTAGTCCAACACCAACATAATAAGCCAACCACCAATCCCTACACTACCACCGGTCCAACGCCCCTATTACAACCAACATCACACCATTACCACACCCATAAACTAAAATTTTCAAAAACCACAAAATATGAAATTACACCAATGAATATGAAATGAATTGAGCATTGTTAATCAGTAAACATTACACCAATGAATCCCTGAAACTGTAGCTATGGAGAGCCCTTCAAATTGAGAAAAAAATCAAACCCATAACCATTAATACCTAAATTCAACCCTAAGGGGCTGTTTGATAACCATTATTTTAATTGATTATCAGTCCATAATCCATTATGCAGATTATAATGGATTCTATATTCGTTTGGTAACCATTATAATAATTGCTTATTTTAATCATAATTGAAAAAATCCATTATTTTCATAAACAAAAAAAAATTGTTTTGAAAATTTATTATAATCAATTATTTTTTCTAAGAAACTCAAATTGATTTTTTTGTTTTTATTTCCTCTAAACTATCAAGAGAGAGACAAAAAAACAACATAGGACTAAAAAAATATCGTAGATCATTGTTCTTTCTTCTCCTTTTCGAGATCATCATTCTAAGATAATCAATTATTTGAAAAAAATGTGTTTGGAAAAATTTATTTTTAAAATGATTATATCAAAATCATTTATCAATTTATGATTATTTATAATCATAAATAGATAATCATAAATTTTACCAAACAAGGCCTAAGTGTAAAAAAAATCAAATCTTATAATGAAATTTAACAAATATACCAATCCATCACTAAAAGAAACCTCAAAGAAAGCATACCTGATGAATATGTGGGTATCTAGAATTGGTACAAACAAGACCTTCTCCTTCTTCAATTGATGATACACATTCAATATTATCACCGATTCCATCACATTTAAATAACCAAATGTGACGCAGATCTAGCTACGTACCACCACCAGTCCAGCACCACCAACGAATCACTACTATTCAACAGTAGTAGTTGATCTAAATCTCAAATCGAAATTACCAAATCGACAATCAAAAATCAAATCGATCTCTAAATTTGGTTTAAAATAAGTTGAAATGGAACTCGTCATAGATCTAATGATACTAATGGCGGACGTAACGGAGGAGATGGTGCTTGTTGCGGTGGCGCCAATGGAGATCGTGGTGGCGGTGGGAGGCGCTGGATATGATGGTGTTGAGAGCGGTGATTTTTTTTTTCTTCGTGATAAAAATGAAGAAGTGAAGAAGAAGGAAATAAGAGGGGAAGGCTAAATAAGGAATTATGACAATTTTATTTTTAATAGAATTTTCAATTATGTCATTAGGGATATTTTTAAAGAATTGTAGGGATATTTATGAAGGTCCATCAAAAGGAGAGACAATAATTCCATTTTCACTTTTTGTTTCCTTATAATATGACAACCGGAGCTCTTATAAGATTAAGCATTTTTTTCACCACCCTTGTACTATCATTAGAGTTTAGGCCTCCAACATTCCAAGTGAGTATTTTACAACTCATTGATAAACATGAGCATCCTTGGTTTAACTGCTCTTCTTGTTCTTGGTTGAGAGGTGTCCAAATCTGTTGCCACCACAAACATAAAAGCTAGTTCCGGAGCTATTCTCCGTTTGATTATATGATGACACTGAGACCAAGATCCCATCTCGATTGAAGAAAGTGTGGCCTGGTCTCATGGACCCATCAAATGTGGTACCGAAATCGGAAGTGAGGCAGTTGAAGAGCAAAACGTATAACTTTGTGGTTCAACGATAAATGTCGGTTAAATTTTAAAATGAAATGAGAAAGAAATCAGGGTCTTTATGTCTGTCAGACTGAGTGAGTCTGTTGTGCTACTATTCACTATTCAGACCGAAATGACTCTCCTCCGTACTTGTTTGTCGTCCAGTCATGGATCGACACATGTGACCGACCTTCATTTTGAAACCTCGGGGCTTGCGTCTTGTGCCCGGAGAAAAAAACAAGAGCTGGAGATGATATTTCGTAATCATCATCACCACCCAAATTTGTACGAAGAGGAACCAGATTGAGATAGAAAATTTGAACGGAGAGGAACCAGAGCAGAGTCAATAATGTGATAGAAGAAGATTCCTTAGTTCATCTCAAGTCCTAACTCGAGCACCCAGGATAAATAAAATCTTAAAAAGGGAGGAAATTTTAATTAATAAAGCCATATGAGTGGAGTGGGTCGGTTCTTAACGTCGGTAGACACGTCAAAGGCAGAATCCAGTACCTTTACTTCTCCTCTCACCACGTGTCTCTGCACTCCCTCCTGCTTTTATCTTTACCCTTTTGTTCTATAAAACCTGAAAATCCAACATCACTTTCCTCATATTCATTCACATTCAATCCAGGAACACAAAATCTGTAATCTGCCTCCTTCCTTGTTTGCTTCAAAAACCAGTTCCCAACAAGAACAGAAGATGGGTAGTGATGATAAACCATTATTGACTCTGCTCTCATTTCTCCATTCCTTGGCTGGTCCTGCAGTCATGCTCTTGTACCCTTTGTAAGTACCTATAACCACAGTTTCTAGTTTCTAAATGTTTAAATCCTCCACATAATTTGTTCTCTATAATAACTTCTTCTGTTGTTTGCTGTTGTTGTGGTTTAGATATGCATCGGTAAGAGCAATAGAGAGCACATCAAAGGTTGATGATGAACAGTGGCTTGCTTATTGGATCTTCTACTCTTTCCTCACTCTCATGGAGATGGTCCTTGAACCCGTTCTTGTCTGGTACTAATTTCACTCACAGACTGAATACTCATTTGGATCTCTTGGTCTTAGAACCCTAATGATTTTTTTTTTTTTTTTTTGGTTTTTAACTTTACTGATTCCTATTGTTGTTGTCATGATTAAAGGATACCCATATGGTACGACATAAAGCTAGCTTTAGTGGCGTGGTTGGTTCTACCACACTTCAGAGGAGCTGCTTTTATCTACGAGAACTATGTTAGAGAACAGTTGAGGAAATACGGTGGTAATTTGTTGGTCAAAGATCACACATCGCCTGCAACCAAGGCCAAGAACAGATTTGTTGATGCCATTACCCCCAAGAAGGTAGAGGACTAGCCTAGCTGCCTAGGTACACTCTTTTGTGAATTTAAATTATCTTTGGAATAATTATTATTGTTTATAATCTCGAATTTAGCGAGTTGTTAATAATTTTGTTGGTTACTAATTTGGCAGAAAGAGCACGAGGCGTATTAAATGCAGAAGAAAAGGAACGTTATGTGATTGTCGGGTGTTGAAATTCAGTCCACTTACTGTAGTGTAGATTCTTGTTTTGAGTAGTTAGATTTTGGTGTTGTAATCAAGTGGTCCGAAGAATGTAGACCCATATCATATGTAAGAGAAGGTGTTTTTTTTTTTTTTTTTTTTTTTTTTTTTTTGAAAAAGAACCGAAAGAAGTGTAACACAACTAATTGGTGTGTAACTCAAGCTAATGTATCGACTTCTTTAATAATGTGTAGTTTATCTATTTAAACTTTTATTTCACGATTGATACCGTCTTGTCTAAAGTTAAAGATGAAACTTTAATTTGGCGGAGGGCAGGTTCAAGGGAGCTTGTGTACAGAAATGCTCTTGGCCATCAGAGATGTTCTTAAGCTAGTTCATTGTCTTATTAGCAATTAGCATCCACCGTATGGTTGTAGAAATTAGAATCCACGGTATGGTTGTAGATTATGTGATAGTCTTGGGAATGTTTCTTGGTTTTTTGACTGTTGTACAGGACATCCATTAGTTAGCTAGGTTTTTTACTCTCTTAAAGAAGGCCGCCAAGGGAGGGCGCTCCCCCGTCTTTTTCTTTCCTATGCGAAGGCTCTTGCCTGTGTTGTAGGCCAGATAGTTTAGGCAGACCTGTTACCAGAAGCAAAAATGAAAAATAAAAAACTTGAACTTGGCACGAGGGACACTGAACTGTTTCAGGAAAAGACGAAGAATAATGTTTTGAAATGGGATCCATTCAGCATCAATTGAGTTGGACCTGAGTTTTTCCTTAAAAAGCCAGATGAAGCCCAATGGGGAAGAAGATACAAACAAGATAGCCCACACGCCAAGGCACCTCATAATACAAACAAAGTAGCTAGGGCTGCACAACGGGTAGGGTGGGTAGGATATGGCCCATTTTTCCACCCTACCCGCTAACTGGCGGGTAAGAATTTTTTTTACCCGTCGCCCTACCCGCCATTAAACGGGTAATATCCTACCCGACCCGTTAATTGGCGGGTAGGATAGGGTGGCGGGTATAACTGTTTTTTGTTTTGTTTTTTTGTTCAGGACTTTCTGAACAACAGTGCAATAAATCTTGCAACAACAGTGCAAGTAACATCCAACCTATCTAAATATGTACTAATAATCTAACTAGGGAAAAATGAAAATGAACAAACAAAAGTATTCTCAAGAAACGAGTTCTATTCTTTTTAAAATCAACGATGAATCCCAGCCCAATTCCATGTTCTTCACGTCACCTTGTTCTTCATATAACAGTATCATCACCAAAAGCTCTTCATATTGACCTTCTTCTTCAATCATCATCTACGATGATGGAATAAGTACTAAGATCACCAATCAACTCTGCATACAAGTTATCTCTTGTTAGATTCAGTCATAATAGTGAATGATTTGATGCAAAGTTCAGTAAAATAACAACATCAAGTAATATCATCCAAGTTCTGTATCTGTTAATGTTTGAAAAACAACAATAACTCAAACACAACTTGACAGGAGGAACTAACGAGAAACAAATTGAAAGGAGGTCACCAACATAAACTGTGCAGTCCCAATTTCGCAAAGTGGAATTAAGATATGTCAGAGAGCATCAAGAAAAGAGAGGATAATAGAAAAAGATAAGACAGACAAAAGATAAACAAGTACATGCTCAGAGATATTAACGAATTTCAATTGGAACAACCTCCCTTGAATTAAAAAAGTACACATGGACTGAAAAATGCACCAAAAGAGAAGCAAAGGAGCATGTAAGGAACCATAAACATGCGTGGTATGTAGGAAGAGCATAAAAAGTGCTGAATCATTCAAAATCAAAGGTGAAACATTCTAACTAAACATGTCTTACATGGACATTGTTGCACCCATTCTTAAATGATAACGAACTTGTAATCCCCAAGCTTAAATGACACCAGATAACTAAAGTAGCTAACTTGTCATATACTCCCCAAAACTAAGAAATTGCACCACACTACTGGATTTTGAACATACAGAGAAAGTACAACTACGGAAGATAGTGTGAAATGTTACTGACTAAATCTAGGGGGATGGGGGAATGTCAGCATACAGAAATAAGAACCTTTACATGCTCCAATAATACACTAATACACAAACCAGTTTCTTCTTATCTTCATCCAGTAATGATCGATTTGGACACCCCTGAGGTAATCTAATTGATGTTTTTTTTTCTTTAAGTTTGATACGAAAATGATATATTAGGTATGGAATCAATTAATCTGTTGTTATGACTCGGTACCGTAGGTTACATCATGGTCATGAATAGAATCAAAACTTTGTATGTTCTACCCTGAACATTTTATGTGGTGTGTTCTAACGGGGTGGGGCAAGTAATCAATGCTAAGTTTTATCACTAAATGCATAAGAATGATGAAATAAGTACAATAACAATAGTGATACTAATGTAATTGGAGTTTGCAGTACATAAAGCAAACCTACTTTAGGCATAGTATAATATATGAACAGCTCAGTGATGGAGGGCAATCAACACGTGTTCTATTTATCTATTGATTTAATCATCTTTTTCTGCTGTCATGAATATGCTTAAATGTTAGTTGCTAATGATGTTATGGACTAAGTTCTTATTGATCATTAATGAGCAGGGAAAGTTGTATACCTGACTCTAAGATGTCATCCTCATTCTCCTCAGCTCCAAGTGTAGAGGGATCCATGTCAATTGGTGTCCGCAACCAGTTTTGAAGTAAAATTAATGCTTCCATAGTTCTTTAATATCCACATAATTCTAATAAAAAATGACAGATAATTTTGGGAATTTAATCATCTAACCTTGATTGAGTTCTGATTATCCATATAGCAGCCTATGGAAAACAAACAATCGATGAATTGAGACATCACCAAGCAAACTGCAAAAAACAAGAAGCTACGTTTGATTGACGCTCAGGAATTTTCATGTGTATCTAGACCGCAATCACTGTGTAGTAATTTAAACAAGATTAAAAATTAGATGACTTCATACCGGAATTTTTGGAGAGGAAATCTTTATTAAATCAAATTTGCTACATTAATGAGCACGACTGATGGAATCATGAAGTTCAATAACAATGTCTGGTAGTAGATCGTATCCTGTAACATGCATGAAATAGTAAAAAACCTAAGATTTTTTTAATAAATTTAACGCAAAAAAATAAAATGAAACAAAATCAACTTTGCAGTTGGATCTTACCTTGAACCAATCGATTAAAGTGTTTTAAACGAAATCCTGAAAGATGAACGGATCGAGAAGAGTAAGGTGGATGGGAAATGGTTGAAGACTTGAAAGAGAAAACTGGGAAGAAAGGGGCTGGGATTTATTTATTTTTTTGTTCGATCCTAGAAAGGAGATAGGGAGAGGAAAAAGCAGTTTCTATTTTACCCCTGATGTGCTTTAAAATAAAAAAAGAAAAAAATAACAGGCGGGAGGAAAAAACTATAGAAGGATTAACTTGTCTTTTACATATGAGGCGGGTAGGGTAGGATAATTTTGGGTTTTATCCGTCACCCTACCCATTTGACGGCGGATAAAAAAATGTTTACCCGTCACCCTACCCATCAATGGCGGGTAGGATATAATACGGTTAAAAAACTGGCGGATAGGGTAGGATTGACGGGTATGGATAGGATATGTGCACCCCTAAAAATATTCCACAATCCGAGGCACCTCATAACTGGAGTAAATCACCCCAACTACGAGAAGTAAGGATGGTCCGGATTGGGCCGGTTTTAGCCTCATACGTAGTCAATCCAATACATGATGGATTTTAAGTTTGAAATCTACAAGCAGTCAATCGAATACATGATGGATTTTATGCAGTCAAATCCAATACATGATGGATTTTAAGTTTGAAATCTGCATACGAATAGACAAATTTGATAGAAATAACTGAATGTAGTTTTTTATTCCCCTTACAAATACTACAATTTATAACAACAAATAATAACACAATAAATCATCATCACATAGGAAATTGTCGTTATTACATATTTTTTCTTTGCCTATATCATTTTCAAGTCCTAAAAATTCTATGAAATGATAATTTTAAGTTTGAAATCTGCATGCAGTCAGTCCAATACATGATAGATTTTACGCATTCAAATCCAATACATGATGGATTTTAAGTATGAAATATGCATACGGATAGACAGATTTGATAGAGATAACTGAATGTATTTTTTTATTTCCCTTACAAATACTACAATTTATAACAACAAATAATAACACAATAAATCATCATCACATAGGAAAAATGTCGTTATTACATGTTTTTTCTTTGCCTATCATTTTCAAGTCCAAAATTTCTATGAAATGATAAGAAAAAAAAAAGATGAATATATAGTACATCATATGTACCTAAATTTTACGCCCATATTTTACGAAAATTCAATTATAACTGATTGGGAGTATCTACGAATCGTACCAAAGTTACTCACCGAAAGACTAGAAAAGATAATTCCTAGCCTTATTATAAGTGACAACGAAGGAGCTTTCATAAAAGGAATTTTTTTTAGATAAAATTCTAGTAGTAAGTGGGTGCATAGACTTTGTATCATCTAAAATGGCAATAGTTTGGTTGTTGTTTGGTGGAGTAGGCAGATGTTATATGAAGAAAATCACCCAAAACTTTAAACAGATGCACTTCATGGAGTGCTTTGAGTTCGAGAAACAAACATGTAAGACTTTTGCCTAAACCAAGAAATGGTCATTCTAGAATAAATTCGGTCACAATGGAAGGAAAAAGGTCGATCTATAGGGAGGGAAGCTGAGAAGGTGTTGAGGTCAATGGAAATTAATTGTGGATGTGTTGAACTGATTTAAAAATGATTTATATCTATTCGATCGAGATAAAGCTTATGTATGTTTTTGAGATATGGTCGTATGACCGATGATATCCTTTGTTGATCGATAGATTGAAAACCTATTTATAACAGAGGTAGTTAACACATTGATTTCATGTGAGTGGTGGCAGTTGCAAAGAAGTGGGAAAGTAGAGAAGTGGAAATCATGATGAAACTAGTCTTGCTTCGTTATAGAGGTGTGGTGGTTGTCATACCACTACCCATTTACTCCTTCAACTGCCACCACAACTTACTCACTTTCTCATTATCGGTGCATTGCTGCATCGCACATGTTGTAGGCCGCCAGACCAAAACCCGAGTGAATATCCACATGTGACATTATTGGTGTCTCGATCATGGCTAAGTCTATTATATAAACGTATATTTATTTGGTCAATTTTTGACCTAGATGCTAGTCTTAGCATATTCATGAGTCTAATAAATATTCAATATTAATTTATAGAATAATTTTGCTGAGAAAAGCCATAAATTGAAGTAGTGATGCATTTTGGTGAAAACAGAATATTTTCTAGGAATTCAATTGATGAATATAGCATTATAATTAATTAATCAGTCGCTTTATACTAGTAGGCAATCTTGTTAGAGCACTGCTCGGTCAAACTCACAAGTTTTGCTATCTCAAGCTTGTTGTCAATGTTAGTTGATCAAAACTATATCTTGATTACTAGTATACTAAAGTCAAGTATCAGACTAGTTATAATGTTGGTAGTTTATCATTAGACATCACTGAATAACCCTCGAATATCGAAGATCCGCGAAGACATTTGGAGAACTTCATCAACAAGGTATGTGTAGACTGAACCATTCTATTTACTCACATGCATCACTATTTTATCTATATGAGACTATGTCGTATGACTTCAAGTAGATTTAATATTGCAAAGAAGAAATTTCGAGTCAATCATATCTTGTTAAACATCTAGAAATATGATTTAAGCAATGGATGTTCATTAATCTTTAACAACTAGAACTACTAACATCTGGAATCATGGTATGTTGTCGGACCATCTCATAGACCATAGATATCTGATGTTTAGAATATAGGAAGATTGGCGATCAAGTTCGAAAACTGTTGAGTTCTGAATGGGGCAGTTCACCAACCCATTTCACGAGCCATGATGATCTGAAATTGATGTTATAGCCAATTATTCACGAACCGTAGAATCTGAGTTCATGATCGGCATGAGAGTTTACAAACTCAGTTCACGAATCATAACGCCCTGAATTCATGAACTGGATAGCGGTTCACGAACCGTTTCACCAACCATCTGAATATTAATAGATGCTCAAATATAATTTTTATAAACTCGTTTAGCGTACCTATGACTCTCATAGACACCTATAATACATCATTGATCACTAATATACCTTGTATATGTGCATCATGATTAAAGTCTTAAGTATTTAAATGAACAATATATTTATTTCTAGTTCGGAAGGTATGCCAAGAACTATCAATATACACGGTTCACGAACTCGAACCATATTGTATATTCTTCTATGTAATTTCAAGATAAACTTCTCACATGCTTACTTCAAACCCTAATTAGAGTTTCATCTAAACAGAGAAAGTGTTTGCTTGAATCTCAAGTTATCTTAGCTTGAATTCTAAGCAACCTTGAGTCTCAAACATATATGAATAAATAGACTTATTATGTTATCAAGGTCTTAGTGATCTCTTTTGGGACGAGATAGATAAAAATCACAAATCTGATCTCTTTGTATCAGACTTAATGATTCCTCAAGATAGATATCTGAAAACTACTCTTAACTGATTATTTCACGATTGTTCTTGAGAGGTGGTTAAGAATCCATGCTTATCATCTAACTGAGTGTAAGTGTTCCATATTTGTGAGGTTGCTAGCTTCGTCTATTGCAAACATATTTCCAAGTATTGATTTTTGATCTAAAGGGAAATCAAATTGTCTTATCTATTAGAGGCAGATTTGTATAAAATGTCTTCACTTATGTTGAAGCAAGCTTAGGCTGTAAAGGACATCAGCTTAGGGAATCAATTGCGTAGAGCCTTGAGAGGTTCAAGAGACGTAAGGAGCACAATTGCAGCTGAATTTCTTGGAGGGTGAATTCGGCCTCAACTACATTCTAGTCTGAAGTCTGATAGTAGTCTAGTGTCTATAGCAGCTAATTAATACAATTCGGTGTTCAAATCTGGATGAGGTCCCGGGGTTTTCTATAGTTGTGGTTTCCTGGTTAACAAAACTTCTAATGTCTTGTGTTTTTCCTTTTCCGCATTATATTGTTTATTTTTATAACAGGATTACACAAGTAATACATATTCAATTATATTAGATACGTTCATATTAGTTATGGTCGATTACGAGACTCGTTCTTGTATGATTCCTATCTTGAAAGATATATAACAAGTTTTATACTTACCAGAATTTCGATTTGAATTTGGATACGACTAGATTAATCTTGGGTATTGATTTTTCAGATCTTACAAGTACTCTTCTTAGCAATCGAGTTCACGGACTCTAGAGTCTTAACTTTCTAATTGGGAAGATATAGATATATAGAATCTATATACATATTGTTAAGGATCATTAAGTTAGTTTACTTGCAATTATATTAGGTTTTGTCCATACAGGTTGCCGAACGAAAAAGTTGGTGGTGTACTTGGTACCATCTCCTTTTCAATTAGTATTAGATCAGGTTCGTGTACTACGGTGTAAATCCGACATGACGATCCCTTGCTTTAATAGTAGACTTGAAATCAAGATATAGTTTTGTACATCAAACATTGACAACAACCTTGAGATAGCAAAACTTGTGAGTTCGACCAAGCAATGCTCTAACACTTTGGATGATTCAAATTATTTAGGAAACCACTTAACTTGATTTTCCAGACTTAACAATCATTTACGTGTTTTTCAAAATTTGGATCAATTGATGATATTTTTATAGGTCGCTTGAGGAGTCCATAAAAAATTATACTCCATCCTCAAGCTGCATAAATTTTATTTTTCTTAATCCGCAGTTTAAGAATTAGGATAGTGAAAAACTTGTCTACTAAATAAACTATAGATATTATTTTGATGCTTGTTTTCTGAACTCATGCAGTTGAGTTAGCATCCATAAAGACATCAAAAGTTGTGTATTATTTTTTCCTTTGTTTCATATTGTTCTCCCATATAGTTTTCCTTATAAGGTTTTAATAAGGCAATAGATGATGTTGAATCATCATTAAAATATTGATATTGTACTCTTTTTCCTTCTTTAGATTTTGTCCCATCTCATTTTATTGGCAAAAATTTGGTGAGGATCAGCATAATGGTCATCCAGGAGGGGTGGGGGGTGTGTAATTTTGGTTGCTTGGAGGATGCCCACCATTGTTCATGTCACATAGTTACAACAAATCAAGATAACCAACTTCTAGGAGTTTGGATTCTTTTGTTCCGCACAAAGTAGGATCACTAGTATGTGATATTTGTTCACTCAATATATTGGCTCTGTATTGAAGAAACTACATCAAATACTTCTGCAAAATTGTTAAGTGCATATTTTGCATATATTTAGTGTCAAATCCATGCTAGTAATTGCTTTTATTCTTGCAAATTATTATATATTACGTTTGTTTTTCTCTATTTATATTTTGCTAGGTGAATCATCCAAAAGAAGTGAATTTGCACTTTATTGTGCAATAAAAGAAGCTAGCTACAAATGTAGAAGGGCCAAAGACCAAGTGGAACTCGTTTAAACCTAGAAGTCCTTAATATCACATTGACAAGGATGAAAATACGAAACCAACGACGAAATAATGGAGTCATTCTGAAGTCGTACGAAGAACTTATGGGAAAAACAAGAAGTTAACCTTGTTGGTTCTCCAAAACTGATAGTTAGACTGGAGGTGCTAATGGCAGTTGCTGGAACTACTAGGGGGCAGCTGAAATTTATTTATGAAGGCGTTTTTAGTTCTTCTCAGGGTAGCCACGAGTTAAGGGCAGCTATCATTTTCTCCATCACATTTACGTGACTATCAGGGATAACATGGAGTTATTGATGCTGGTGATTTTCACGGGACAACAAGGAATGAAAGGAGCTATTAGTGTGATGAATAAGTCATGGAAATATGGAAGGTAATGGTGGTAGTTGGCTGTGGTGGATTGATTGGCAGTGGTTATAAGGACTCGAGTGAGTCTAAACAGGGAATGAAAGTTGGAGCTCAGGTTTGGAGTTGTGCAGATGGGTTTAAGTATCGATGGAGTTGCTGATGTTATCATGTTATTATGTTTGAAAAGGAAGATGCTGTAATGACGAGAAACAATGGTTTGACGAAGGTCTTGAGATATCAAAGTTCGAGCATAACACGTAAAGAAGAGTCCCTCCTTCCATTTATGAATGCGCAAAGAGTCTGGATCATTATGAGCTTGTAATAAAGGTGATGACGTTATCTGGTGGGAACTCGAGCATAGCAGTGGTGATGAATATCGGTAATGGTATTGGCTGATATCAGCGACCGTGTAGGGGAAGAAGTACCGGTAGTATATATGTTTCCGATAATGGTGTTCAATGGAACTGAAGGTTACTAGAGATGGCCATTGACAGTTGACTGAGGTAATGGATACGATGGTTATCAGTGACGCTGTCTCAGTGATTAATTTTGAGAACTCGAGCTCAACTGATGAAGAGAGAAGTTTGAATGTGGCTGCCATTATGAAGTTGCGAAGAGAGGGATGATGGCAAAGGTTGATGCTGGTAAACGGTGATTCAATCAGAGGTGCATTGTAATGGTGGTGTTGAGCTTTGGACGATGCTGCTGGCAGTGATGCTGTGTCGCTGATTGATGACGAGAAGCTGTTATGAAGATGTATAAGAACTCGATTTATATTAGAGGGAGGCGGGAATGAAAAGGAATGAAGCTGAGCTCGATAAGAAGGCAACAAGGAAAATAATTCAGGGAGGTTTGACAGTGAAGGCTGCATAATGGGATATGATGGATGTAGTTGCAGGATTTCCCACAACACACCCCTTGTAATATCTTGATAATAATCTCTTAATCTAAATTAATTTGATATTTAAAATTCTAAAAATTGTAAATAGACACACGAATTTTTACATGGTTCGATCAATTTGATCTACATCCATGATTCTCTACTATGATTGTTAAAGTTTACATTTGATAATCTCCATTAATGGAGTTCTAAATCTAGTTTTGGGGAAGAAGATGATAAAGAAAAATACATTTTCTCTCTCTAAAAATCTCTCTGAAAAATATCTCTCTCACCTAAAAATTTCTCTCCCCTCAAGACTCTCTCAACTCTCCAAAAATACCTCCTCCCCTTCTCAATCTATTAGATCTCTATTTATAGGAAATTACATAATGGGTGACAACTAAGTTGTCCTCTAATTTCGGATCTATCTTGCGAACCTCTCGTGAACTTTGTAACCATCGTGAAACACACACGTTCTTCTCACGTTTCTTCAGTCGTCAACTTCGTCATTCTTTGAATTATTTTGTGACGCTCGTGAAATGTTGTTGAAGAGTTTTCAATGACGCTCGCAGAAGTGTCATTAATCTCTCGTGAACATAATTGTGTTGATATTCTGGTCCTACATCTTGCCTCTTTTTTCTTGAATATTGCTTGAAAAGTAATCTTTAAGAAAAAATCTGTTGTTGTAGTAGTCTTTGATTTTTGTTGATGAAGGAATGAGCGAAAGAATACTGGATTTGAAAAGTATATACTTGCCTCTATTCTTTTGCGAAGTTCCATATCTTTGTTAAGTAAATAAGAATTATTAACTCTTGAAGTACTCGTGAAGTATGAAGTATCCCTGAAGAAATATAAGAAGTAATCGATCTTCAAAAAATAAGAAGTATTCGTCCTTTAATGAAAATCATAAGTATTGCCTCCGTTCTCGTGAAATTATTACTTCATTTTTGGTGAAAATCTTAGTCCATTTTGGAAATGATTCTTGCAAGAAGATAAAGAACATAAAATGTTTTCTTGGTAATCCATAGCTGCCTCTGTTCTTTATCTATGAAGGAAGAATCCCTGAAAAAATGTTAAATGAACGAATTGCCTCTGCCTCATTTGATAAAATGGTCATATTCTGCGAAATAATCATTTCTCCGCGATGAAATTGAATAGTCTGCAATATGCTGAATTAGTCTGAAAATTTATGAATATTTCTGCTAATTTCTGAACATTTCTGCGAGATTCTGAAATAATGTTGTGAATAGTGGCGATGAATAGTGGCGAAATTGTGAATAGTGACGAAATTGTGAATAATGACGAGATTGTGAATAATGCTACGAGATTGTAGACGTTCCTCTTGATAGACTCTGAATAATACTTCTAAGAAACTCTGGATAGTATTTCTGAGAGATTCTAAATAGTACTTGCTTTCTCTCTTGCGATGAGAAAATCTTTCCTGCATTCTTACAAGAAAATAATTAATGTTTGAGATTATTCTATTGGTCTTATTTTGCCTTCCTAGTTAAAGGTCTTATTTCGCCAATTTTTCTTTCTGCGACAAAATCGCAGGACGTCTTTACATTTGCATGTATTGACCCATTGATCTTGCCTTATCTTTTCTCTTAAGGCTTTTTGGCTTTTTATGCGACAATATGACAAGTCTAAGTTCTCTCGCGAGATCAAAGTCTCATGACATTGCCGTCTTGCGATGAAATCGCAGGACGTATTTACACTTTCATGTAAAAACCCATTGATCTCATCTTAACTTTTTCTATTTTGGCTTTTTGCCTCTGTATAATTTACGTCACGCGACAATATGACAGGCCTAAATGATCTTGCGATCATAAAGCCCCATGACATTGCCGTCTTAAGACACTTATCAGCTCCCTAATGGAGGGTGCCGCCCTTATCTTCCCCCTGGTTGCCCCTTCAAGGAGGGCACATCGGCCATACAAGACTAGCTCCTCCCATCCAGATTTAACAACAACCAGTTGTTTTCGTAGCCTCTTGTCCTTTATGCCTATGGCTTATAGTTACAAGACTACACCCTAGGTGGGGTTTTCTTCAGGCCAAGTGCATTATAGCCAAGACTTACCAAAGATGGCCAGGGTAGGTTCGTCCGTCCCGGGCACCCTTGGCTAAACCGTGTACCTCGGCGCCTTGGTCATACTTTGCACTTCTTGGAAGAGATCCTCAGTCGTCCAACCAGGGTATAACCTTATAAAGCTGGAAATCCAAGATCTCTCTCCCGGATAGATTTTCTTTAACCCCAACATCTGCATGACTCAGGTTCCAGTAGCGGTATAACCTTATCGCTGAATCATGTAAAGAGATACCCCCTTATAACGTGCTTGCAGGTCTTACATTTGCCTCTTACGAAATTGTATTCGCGAACTAAGGTGCACGCCATAAAGGTTTGTCCCATTCTTTTAATCTATGCGAAATTATATTCGCGTTTCTCGCGATATTTTCGCGTTTCTTCACTCTTTCATTTATGTCAATTCTTTATATAATCTTGAATAATCTCGCGATTACGCTCGCAGCTCTCATAAAAATTTGTTTTGCTCATTTCTGTGAGTTGAAATATTCTTTAAAATCTTTTGAAATCTTTGAAATATTCTTTGAAATCTTGCGATTTTATCGCATTTGTTAAACCAAAAATTTCTTTCTGTAAAAGAAATATTCTAGAGAAATCTTTGTAATCTTCTTTGAAATCTTGTGATTGTATCGCGTATTTTGGAAATTTGAAATCTTAGAAATTTTGGCGATAATTCCATTTTCTATAATCTTTTTAAATATTTGTAATCTCATGAGAGTGTCGCTATTTTGGAAATGAAATCAAAATTTTTTGAAACCTTAGAAATCTTTGCGGTAGTTTCATTTTCTGTAATCTTTGAAAATTTTTATTTTTTTATTTTTTATTTTTTATTTTTTGAAATTTATAAATTTTTGCGAATATATCGCCCTGATCAATCAAATCAAAATTCTTTGAAATCTTTTGAAATTTTAGAAATCTTGCGATTATCCCACTTTTGGTGAATTGAATCAAAAGTTTTTGAATTTTTTTGAAATATTATAAATCTTAAAAATGCTCTTTGAAATCCGGCGATAATATAAATCAAAAAATTTCATTTTCTGTAAGTAAAATATTCAAGGAAGTGGTACTTAACTTTTTGGCGATTTGTTGTTGCTGCCAATTCTCGCGAAGTATTTGAGGTGCTTGAGAAATTAGAAGAAATGAGAAATAAACTTTTGATCTGCCTCTTGCACCCTACCAATGGTTCTAACCCTTCTCTTGCAAAATTAACTTGCGAAATAATCAAATATCTGACGAAGTAATGAAATACCAAATTCCTGCCTCTGACCAATTTGGCGAAGTAATGAAATAATCCTCTCGTGGAAAGTAGATGTACCAATTTTTGCTCGTCAATATTTCCATTTCCTTCCTTCTAAAATGATACCCCTTTTTTACTAATAAGTACGCTGAGAAGACATCAAAATGAAAGATAGTTAATAAGTATGTCAAATAAGAGATCTTTGGAAATTTAATAGGTACGTCAAATAAGAGATCTTTTCAAGTAATGCTCATGCTCGTGACTATGCTGACTAGGCTGGAAAATTTCTAAGGTTGTTGACGAGGTGAACTAGGCTCTGGTCCTCTTCATTTTTCTCTGAAGTATATTGCTACACGTAGTATCTAATTGAGCTACTATACTTGCTGGTATCATACACGTAGTATCTAATATATCTTTCAAGAACTTTGGCGGTAATCATCGCTGTCTCTTATGTCTTATCCCATTTAATCTTTCCTTATTTAAAATCAATTTCTTTGCTCTCTCCTCTGCCCTTCGCTATTACTGCGAAACAAAATTCTACCTCTCGCCAATTTTTTGGAATAAATCCTTTCCAAGTCTAAACATTTCTTATTCTCGTCAATTATGTTGATAAGCCTTCTCCACTGTATCTTCTTTTCATACTTTTTATATTAGTCCAATATTCTTGCTTTCTTTGTAGTAGCTAAATAAATATACTTTGAATCATTTCTTCTGAGAATTTCTCTCATTGCTATGACCATCAGTTTTGGCTTTCCTTCTCATCGCTACTGACCATATGCACTGGATTACTGCCGCCCTCTTATTACTTCTTCTCCCTATACATATTTACATTTTGATCTGCGAAAAAATATTGTGATCCCTTAATTCATTTCCTAAATATTGTAAATGAAAAATGAGGTAAATTTTCCAGCTTGTTGTTTGCGATAGCTTCGCTAAAGTTTTTATTTCAAATGCATCGTTGTTTCTTAACAAATTAGGATTAAATTCTAACTATTATAACACTTCGCAAGTCAGCCTCGCAAAAAAGTAACAAGGTCCTTATCTAATACAAAAATAAAACTAGTCACGTAAATTATTATTATAGTATATAAGCGTATCAAGTCAACTTCGCAAAGAAGTAACATGGTCCTTAACATGTTCATTGTCCTTATCCAGTATTTTTTTTTTTTTATAGTACGCGTCTTAAGACGAATAATGTTTTTAAGAAACTAGAAAAGAGAAGAGATTTTGTCATGTAGAACTTTTTGTTGGTGTAACTTCATTTGATTCCTTCGCGATTGTTGATGAAATACTTGGTGAATAAATCATTAGTCTTCTTCCTTTATCCACTGTAATGTTTTTGTCCTTTGTGCCTTTTCCTCCGTTGGAATCTAAATTTTCGCAAAAGAGAAATTTCGCTGGAGCTTTTGATTTCTTCATCTGTAACTCCAATCACATAAATCATGTTCACATTAGTTGTCAAAATTATGATTAAATTCAAGGTTTATAGACGTAAATTTATGATCAAAACTCTTTTGAATTCAAAATATCAACTAAACAACAATTTTTTTTGAAAAACAAAAATTAATAATCTAAAATTCAAAATCTTCCAGATCTAAACTATGAACATATAATTTAATAAGGTAAGAAAGAATTTGTCCTGTTTGATCAATTAGTTGATCCAAATTCATTAAATTTCTCCCTGCGAAGAATGAAAACTTTCAATGAAATCTCTTTAATTTTGTTCTTACGAAATGTAAATCTCTAATCAACAGTAAATCTTGAAATTTAACAATTTTAGAAATTCATTAACCTAATTTGTAAAATGAAGTTTGGTTACTATAAATTCGTAGCAAAACATTTTTAAATTCAAGACTTCCACAATAAATCAAATTTCTTACAAAAAGCAAAATTTAGGTTTTACAAAAAATCTATTTTCCAAATTTTGTTTTGAAAAATGAAACAAAGAATAAGAAAAGTGAGAAGAGATTTGTCCTTTTTTGATGATTTGTTGACACAATTTTGCTGATATTTTCTTCATCCGCCATTTAACATATCTTCTTCTCTCTATTTGCTGTATAATTATGATCTTTTGTTGCAGCTTTCCATATTTGATCTTGAAAGTTTTAGATCTAGAGATATCCAATCCTAATTTTAACTAATTTCTTTGAATATTCTTCAATTCAACAAGCAGGTAGTGTTTCTAGCGCCAAAATGTAGTTGCAGGATTTCCCACAACACACCCCTTGTAATATCTTGATAATAATCTCTTAATCTAAATTAATTTGATATTTAAAATTCTAAAAATTATAAATAGACACACGAATTTTTACATGGTTCGATCAATTTGATCTACATCCATGATTCTCTACTATGATTGTTAAAGTTTACATTTGATTTTACATTTGATAATCTCCATTAATGGAGTTCTAAATCTATTTTTGGGGAAGAAGATGATAAAGAAAAATACATTTTCTCTCTCTAAAAATCTCTCTGAAAAATATCTCTCTCACCTAAAAATTTCTCTCCCCTCAAGACTCTTTCAACTCTCCAAAAATACCTCCTCCCCTTCTCAATCTATTAGATCTCTATTTATAGGAAATTACATAATGGGTGACAACTAAGTTGTCCTCTAATTTCGGATCTATCTTGCGAACCTCTCGTGAACTTTGTAACCATCGTGAAACACACACGTTCTTCTCATGTTTCTTCAGTCGTCAACTTCGTCATTCTTTGAATTATTTTGTGACGCCCGTGAAATGTTGTTGAAGAGTTTTCAATGACGCTCGCAGAAGTGTCATTAATATCTCGTGAACATAATTGTGGTGATATTCTGGTCCTACAATGGATAAGAGAAGACGATGGAAGTATGTTGCTGCCATTTGAAGTTGCCAGATATGGAGATACGTACGGACAGAGCTGTTGGGACAGATAGTAGCAGTGATGGAAATATCACGAGTGCTGCTGGCATGATGCATACTCAAGTTTGAATGGCTTGCTGCCATCTTGGAGATAGGTGGACTGTGGAATATCAACGATAGAGTTGTTTCCATTAAATCAGGGAAAGACAGAAAAGAGTGTGTGTTGCCGATGGTGGTTGGATGTAGGAGAAGAGAAATTTTAAGGTCGAAACTAAGATGGAGTTAGTGATGAAACAGCAGGTGCTCGAGTTAATAAGTTATCAGAGAAGCTAGAAATAGAGAAAAGTTATCGGATAGAAAGTTCCAGTCGTAAAACTATAGAGAAAGTAAGAGAAAAACATCCAGGAGGACATTCGTACAGGAAATCCCAGCCGTAGTGAGTGGAGAAGAAAATAGGTTGTCAGTTCCATGGAACTGACAAGCTAAATATTATATGGGATGGACTTCTCAGCTTTGCATGCGACCCATTTGGCTATTTAACAGTTTATTCACACGCCAAACTTTGGACGTGACTCATTTTTTGGTACATTTTGTCGAGTTTTGGCAACTACTTTGCACGGAGATCGAGCACGGGCATATCTACAACTTGAAGACTATAAAAGAAATACTTCTTAACCTTATAAAATATCTACATCTGATAATACACTTTTGTTCTTCATAAAATATTTTAGGGTTTACCCCTTTAGGGGAAAACCGGGAAACGGTGTAAATCATGAGAGGCTAAACTTTTATTGATTAGGATGAATTCAATGTTCTGGGCGTGAATCTTAATTATTATACAAGTTTTTTCCAAGTTTTTATCATATTATCGATTGTCTTTTCTATATTTAGGGTTTATGATTGATTACTAGATTGTCAAAGTGTACAATTGGATTAATATTTTGATCATTCTAATGCTAGTAGAAGTTGGGTGATAAGTGTAATAGTCAAACAACTCTCTACACAAGTAGAAATCGCGAGATCTTATAGAGGGATTCTGTGGAACAATTGCGAGTGAAGACAACATCATCAAGTGAACCTTGAGCTAAGAGTTTAACTACTGGAATCAACCTAATTCACAAAGCCTAAAGCATTCAATTGGATTACACCTTGAGTGAGCTACTACTTGGTGGTTCAGTTGGATAGAATCTGATATTGGAGAGCTTCCGTATCCGTGGTATAAGGAGTTTTTGGGATAACACTGAGCTAGCTGTTATTCTACGGTTGGTGATATATGATTCTTACGAAAGGTAAACGAGTATACTATGCAAGTCAACGTTTGGTAACGGCTAATGACTCCTAATCATCTTTTCATCTTATTATTATTATTATTATTATTATTATTATTCTTTTTGTTTATTATAATCAAACCAATCCCCCCTTTTTAGTGTTTTTATTTTGCTGAACGAAATAACATATCAATTACACTTCTCTTCGTGGGAACGAACTTGACTTCCATTATATTACCAGTTAATTAGTGGAAAATATCTTGATTAATTGGTTGTGGTTACGACACGCATCAAAAATCATCTCAAGAAGCTAAGAATTCATTACATAAGTATACCCTTGAAGAATTAACAGACTCAACAAGATTATTTTTCAAGATAATATGCTTGTGTAATACTAAAGAAGACTTCATAAACTAGCATATTTCTACATGAAATCATTGCAATGTTCCACAATCAAGGAATCCTTTCACCGAAATTGGAAAGTCTTGAGTCAAAGATTTACAAGCCAAGTTTTGACTAAGTACTCATCAGGGGGAGTCCCATCAACAAATTCCTATTTACTTGACTTATCGTGTGGTGCTCTTTTTTCCTATGTCAAGGTTTTGCCCCACTTGGTTTTCTTTTCAAGGTTTTAACGAGGCAACATATGCGTGTTCATAATTTTTCTAAGTCTTTACATGCTCGTGTATTTTCACGTTTTGTTCTTTTGATTTTTCCCGGCATCACCATAATAATGACCCATAATGGTCATAAAGAAGAGCATTATAAACCAATGTTCATATACTATGCTTCCCTTGTGCGTCATATTAGGGTTTGCACATACTTGGATATTGCGTCTTGTATACTCATTCATGTATAGAGTCTTAAACCAAAGCAATTCTGCGCACACTAATACTACTTTCTCTCTTCTTCTTCTTTTTTTGATAAAATCAAAATTGTATTAAAAGAAAACATAATTGCATCAAGTTTACATGATAGAAGGCAATAGAATGTAACAAAGGTGCTTATCTACCGTAAATGAAGCTATCTCAGGCCAAAATCTACAATATTTTGGCCTAGGATTTTAGTATAGCACAAATAAGGGTGAAAACAAACTAGCTAATTGCTGGGGATTAGAATAGAGCTTAATAAAATCTGATTCTAGGATCAATATTTTAGAGTTGTAACTTGATAAAAATTATATTCATAATATTGATAATAAGATGATTGTCTATACAAGAAGGCATAGCCTTTAAATAGGTTCCAAAGAAAATAAAATGAGTTCTACGTAAAATAGGAAAGACTTGCAAAGAAAGTAAGCCAAACAAACGCAAGGGATCAACTGTTATAATTGATACGTACTCGAAGGATCAACAATCATAGTTGATATTGTAGCAATGGATCAACAATCATTGTTGATATTAAAACAATGAGTCAACATGCATGAAGAGTTGACACAGACAAAGATGTACTACATCAGTCCACCCTTCTTGAAAGAAACTCTCCCTCGAGTTAAAGAATTTAAAGAACTTCATTCTCTCCACGAAATGTAAAAATTTCTTACACATTGAAGATATTAGAGATGTTCCAATTTGATGGAACATCAATAACATATGCATTATCACTGATTTTCTTCAAAATCTTGAATGGTCCATATTTTTTCATCTTGGTCTTGTTATAAGTACCCGTAGGAAATCTTTCTTTTCTGAGATGAATCATAACTAACTCACCTTCACTAAAGGTCTTAAGTCTTCTATGTTGATTTGCATCTTCCATGTACTTGTTGTTAGAATGTATAAGCTTTGCTTTTATTTCCTAATGAATTAGAGAAGCTTTCTCAAGTAAGTTATCTACTTTAGCATTTGATTATCACAGCTTTGGAAGCACTACCAAATCCAAAATATGGTTAGGAACTTTAGAATAAACAATCTCAAAAGGTATCTTACATGTAGATCGATTAACTGAAGTGTTAAAAGCAAATGTCATATGTAGTTGCAGGAAATCCTACAACACACCCCTTATCATATCTTGATATTAATTTCTAGATCTACATATAAAAATGGTAGTAAAATTGCTAAAATTATAAACAGACACCAAGATTTTTTACATGGTTTGATCAATTTGATCTACATCCATGATTCTTCACTATGATTGTTAAAATTTACATTTGATTTTACATTGATAGCCTCCATTAATGGAGTTCTAAATCTAGTTTTTGGGAAGAAGATGATAAAGAAAAATACATTCTCTCTCTAAAAATCTCTCTGCAAAATATCTCTCTCTCCTAAAAATTGTGTCCCGTTTTCTCTCTCCTGCTCTTCTCTTTATATAGGTATCCTCATGGTGGATGACATCTCACATTCAACTCATATTTCCTATATTTTAGGACCTCTGCTATGCTCCTTGCAGGCTCTGCTATCGTGCTCGCGAGACTCTTTTATAACCAAAAAATCTTCATTTCCTGCTTTGTTCTCGCGAGCATTCTCTCCAACTACAAAATCTTTACATCTTTCTCATGTTTTATGCTGTCGTTGTCTATTACGTCATTCTTTGAATTATTCTGCAACGCTCGCAGAGTGTTGTTGAAGAACTCACATAAATGTTGTAAATAATTTTGTAAGAATATTATTGTGGCTATATTCTGATCCTACATCTTGCCTCTTTTTCCTTGAATATTGTTTGAAGAGCGATCTTTAAGGAACGAGAGAAAGAATACTGGACTTGAAAAGTACGTACTTGCCTCTATTCTTTTGTGAAGTTCCATATCTTTGTTAAGTAAATAAGAAGTATTAACTCTTGAAGTATTCGAAGTATGAAGTATCCTTGAAGAAATATAATAAGTACTCAATCCTCAAAATATAAAAAGTATCCGTCCTTGAATGAAAATCATAAGTATTGCCTCTGTTCATGCGAAATTATTACTTCATTTTTGGTGAAAATCCCTGTCTATTTTGGAAATGATTCTTGCCGAGAAGATAAAGAACATAAAATATTTTCTTGGTAATCCATAATTTCCTCTGTTCTTTATCTATGGAGGTAGAATCCTTGAGAATATGTTAATTGAACGAATTGTTTCATTATTCTTATCTTGCCTCTGCCTCATGCGATAAAATAATCATATTCTGCGAAATAATCACATTTCCTGCGAAATTCTGGAATAGTTTGCGAGGTGCTGAATGAGTATGCAAGTTTCTGAATAACCCTGCGAAATTATAAATAGTGCTCATGAAATAGTGATGTGAATAGTGCCGCAAATAGTGCCGTGAATAATGCTGCGAGATGATGAATAGTGTTGTGAGCTGGTAAATAGTATTGCGAGCTGATGAATAGTGTTGCGAGATTGTAGATAATCCTCTTGAGAAACTCTGAATAATACTTCTGAGAAATTCTGAATAGTATTTCTGAGAGATTCTAAATAGTTCTTGCTATCTCTCTTGCGATGAACAAATCCTTCCTACATTTTTAAAAGAAAATGGTTAAGTTTGAGATTATTCTATTGGTCTTATTGTGCCTTCCTAATTAAAGGTCTTATTTTGCCAATTTTTTGTGTCTGCGACAAAATTGCAGAATATCTCTACATTTTCATGTAAAAACTCTTTGATATTCTCTGCGACAATATGACAAATCTAAGTTCCCTTGCGAGGACAAAGACTTATGACATTGCCGTCTTGCGATGAAATCGCATGACGTCTTTACACTTTCATGTATAAACCCATTGATCTCATCTTAACTTTTTCTCTTATGGCTTGTTGCCTCTGTATAATTTTTGTCACGCGACAATATGACAGGCCTAAATGTTCTTGCGATCATAAATCCCCATGACATTGCCGTCTTTAGACACTTATCAGTTCCCTAATGGAGGGTGCCGTCCTTATCTTCCCCCTGGTTTCCCCTTCAAGGAGGGAACATCGGCCATACAAGACTAGCTCCTCCCATCCGTATTTACCAACAACCAGTTTTTTCCACATCCTCTTGTCCTTTATGCCTATATGGCTTATAATTACAAGACTGCACCCTAAGTGGGGTTTTCTTCGGGCCAAGTGAATCATAGACAAGACTTGCCAAGAATGGCCAGGGTAGTTTTGTACGCCCCGGGCACCCTTGGCTAAACCGTGTACCTCGGCGCCTTGGTCATACTCTGCACTTCTTAGAAGAGACCCTCGGTCGTCCAACCAGGGTATAACCTTATATAGTTGGAAATCCAAGGTACCTCTCCTGGATAGGTATCTCAAAGAGATGGACCCCTTTCTCTCCATGACTCAGGATCTAGCATCGATATAACTGTAGTGACCTTGAAGCTCGTCAACGCTATTAGACTGGTCAAGTGACGAATTAAACGATATTAACTCGATTAGTTTAACACGGGCGTTAATTAATAAAAACTAATCTAACAATGATCTAGATATGAAACTAGTATCGTTAGATAGATCTCGAAAAGTTAGGTGGAATAGGCTACTCAAACGTGTCATTCGGGTATCATACGAGGAAGATTTTATCAGAATTATTTGAAGAGAAACGTTAACCGATGGGCTGCCCTTATCCTCTTTTAGGTGTATCAGTATTTTGGGCTTGGTCTTATCGACACCAAACCGTGAAGATAAATCATATCTTCTTTCCCTTTTCTTTCTTATCTTCTTATTTCTTCTTTCTTCTTCCATATTCTTCTCCTTATTCTTCTGCTACTCTGTTCATCGCCTCTGGAGATTTTGTGAATCATTCTGAGGTCAAAATTCAAGAGAAACTTTGGGGATACGTTGGAGGTTGATTACTGGTGATGGTGTTAAGGTTGGTTCATCATTAGATGAAGAAAAAATGACGAATTGAAGAGAACTGAAGTTACGGTTCCTGAGAGATGGAATCGATTGAAGGTTTATGAAATATAGAGGATGAAATTGAGTTCTTAATAGTGAAAGAATGAAGGGGTTATTGTTCAATTAATGCTTTGAAGTGGTTCTGATGAAGAGTTGAATGAATTAGGGTTTCTGGGAATTGAAGTGAAATTCGATTCAGGTGATGAATTAAGAATACTTAGATAGAATAATTAGATGGGTTTCATGTGTTGTTTGCAGAGAAGAAGGTTAATTGAGGAATCGAGAAGTAGGGTTCTGTTCTTGGTGAGTTTTGGATCGGGATAAATTAGAAGATGAATTTAAGGTGTTAAGGGAAAGATTAGAGATGTGTCTTGTTGGTGTGATGAATTGAATGTGTTGTTGGGTTCGAATTGGAGGAATTAGGTGAAGGAGAACCAAATTCAATTACCTGAGTATTACTAAGTTGAGGTAATTGTCCTTCCCTGGAATCTTAGTAAAGTTATTTGAATTCTATTTTGAAGTTTTATGCCTATTATCTGAACTCAAGGTTGATTTAATTATGATGGATAATTGGATTTTAGATGAAGGAATTGTATGAGATGTTTGAACTGTAGATTGGCGGTTTAAGATGATGCTTGTTTGTATGTTGAGATGGAAAGTATCGTGAATGAAGTGAGTTTGAATGAATGTGAATACAATAAAGACATGATTGTATTACAGTAGTGGTGTTGTTGTTACGTCTCCTAAGATTGGCAGTGAGATTGTTGTGGTGGTTGTGAGGATGGAGGTTCTGAAATGATATATTCACTGATTAATGTTGACGAATGGTGTTTGCAAGAAGAAGTGTTTGAAGCTGAAATTGCAGAGAACCAGGAAGTGTTGGTGTTCATGGTGCTGTTATTGTGGATATGAAGGTGTTGTTAAATCTGCAGGGAATGATTGGATTCATTGTGGTGGTATGTGTGTGGTATGAGTTGTGGTTGTAGTTTAGGCCAAGATAGAGTGAACTAATAGTGGTGTTGTTTGAATAGGTTGAGTTGAACTTAGTGTTGATGATCAGAATTGTAGATAGTGTTTGCTGTGAAAGCTAGGAAAAGTTGCATTCTGCAGGTAGGCTATAGTTGTATTTGTAATTGAATTGTTGAATTCTATTTTGTTTGAATGGAATGTTTAGTGGTTGTGTAGAATCATGTTCTTGAGTTTTAGGTATTAGTCATCCCAGTCAGATGTCTGACTAATTTACCTTGTCTGACTCAGTTGTCTAACTGAGTTGATTATGTGGCCAGGTGTTGACCCGATCCGACTCAGTTGACTGAGTTAACTCGTTGATCGTTGACTGTACTTTGACCTTGACCTTTGACTGACGTTTACCGTTAGTTGACACTGTTGACCGTTATCGTTGACTGTTAGTTGACTAAAATAAACTTTAATTTCCTATATTGATATTTTGGACCCCTTATGGTCCGAATTAACCTTTGATTCCTTCTACAAAGTTGTAGATGTTCATAAGACTTAGATAATAAACTATAGAGACAATCTAATTGGATTAGTAAACTCTTAGTTATACTAAAGATAGAGAATAAGATACCATAATGGGCTTAGAACCATTAGATAGAATTGTATGATTCTTGTATGAGCCTTTTGGATAAATTCTTAGACTTCTTGTGTGATTAAAAGTTAGTCTGTCTTGACAACGATCGATTCAAATAATGAACCAGTGGATCATGAATCTCAAGGTATGCGAGGCTTGTCATCAATAGAGGTGGGAATGCATTTGACAGTTTTGTAATCATTGTTATTTCTTTTACGAAAGTATTTGTTTAATAAACTCATGCATTGTCTATTCGTTTATTCCTTGCTTTGTTTGTCTTTATGATTGTCTTTGTGAAATGAGAATTTCCAACTATGGTATATTGGATACGCTCCTTCATATTTTATGGCTAGGGCGATACACCGCAATATTAATAATAGGTGTGGAATTGGCATCAATATTACGGGTGTGTACCTATCACCCACAGACTAACAGAAATTATGAGGTGTGTAAATGTCACCGCAGAAATTATAAGGTGTGTAAATGTCACCGCAGAAACTAAAGGAGGAGTTTATGTCCATATACATGATTGTTTATTTCAGTGGTTTTGTTTGTCATCTAATGTTTGGGAAAACATGTAATGGTTTCCAAATCTGCATATGATTACTTAGAAGTAAATGTTAATTATTCCCCATTTTCAGTTTCAGTGACAGAGCAGAGTTGCGCAGCGAAATTTCCGAGAAGTTAACTTCGTTAGTTGATTATATTCTGATATGTTGATTGTGTTGTATATTCTTTTGTAAACCAACTGATTATTTTATATATATCATCGGAGAGGAATTCTTGTATATATGTTTCTGAGCGGGGTTAACCTTGGGTTAAGTTCTTTTGTAACAGATTTCTTAATTGACAGTTTAAGTATTTGATTTGGATTCGTTGGTGCCTCTTTATTTAGTTAAATTCTTAGGTTAGTCAGCTGTTAGCTTAGGGGGCGCTACAAAGTTGGTATCAGAGCTCATTATTAGATCTTATATGGGAAAAGATAGAAATAACCAGTGCCAGCTAGTGAACTAGATTAGTTATAATTGGATTGGGTTTGTGAGATAAATCTTAATCACTAAAAGCTATCAATAATTAAAAGATTCATTTGATTGATTGATTTGTTTGTTTAATTGTTTGTTTACGTATTGAAGTAAAAATTGTAGGGTACACCAATGACTTTAGGAATTGATAATAATTAATCTAAAAAGTATGAACACATAAACAATCTAATACTATAATAATAAAAGTGAAATTAGTATAATTGATATAACTTGTAAATCAAATAGAAATTTACTGAACACATGGACTTATGTGAAGAGTAAATAAATTATGGAATAACCACATAAATGTTGATATCAATTTTTGGAACTTATTAATATTTGTAAGAGTAATTAGAATGATAGTTCAACCATCAATGTTAATAATAAAAATATTATATTAGTAATCATAAATTATAATAAAAGTGATAATTCTAATTTTGATAAGTAATGTTAGCATTTCTTAATTAGTGTAATATTGAACTTCAACATAACTAAAATACCACTAAAGAAATGTAACGATAAAATTAATAATTATGATTAAATAGATATGGAAAATTATTTACGCTTATCTACAATTAATTTTTATAAATTAAACTAAATTACAAATTATCTTTAATCTAATAAATGATTCCGTGAATCTATAAAATGAAACAAATGTACATGAAATAGTGACAATAATATTTATAATTAAAATAAAAATCAATTCGTATATTAATATAATACTTTACATTAATAAAAAAAATTAAATACTACTAGAATATATTATATTTTTATGTAGACCCAAATTTAGATCATGTTGATTTTTCAACACTAATGTTTAACAAGATATAGTATATTGATTCCATATGAACAAATAAAATCTATTATATCCACCTTTAGTGAATACATAATTATATTTACTTAATGTATCCACCAAACTATCAACTTAAGAATAATGAGAATAATAAAACAGTTAAAAATATTATAATTGAGTAATTAAACTAGTAGGAAATTTATAATAGATAATACTTGGAAAATTTATATATAACTTTACAGTAAAGTTAAAACTATCAGATATTATAAATTCACCTGAAATCGAATTCGAAGTACTTATATTGATAAAAATAAAATAAAATAATTAATTCAGACTGCTAAAGTACTTGAAAATGCTGTGAACTATTTACTTATCTTTACAAAGTACAATTTTAAGTTACATCAATCACGATAAAAGTTTATAGACTAATTAAATTTTAATAAATTAATAATTAGTTTATCTAGCACTGGAGAATAGTGAAGGTTGTGTTTTCTCTGTTCGTAGGAAGGCATTGTTGGGATTGGCCAACCTTGACAGGGAAACTGCATTCAGAGATGACTGATCATAGAAGTATAATCTAAATCTTTGGAGAACCGATAGTTTCAATCTTACTTAGAAAAATTTGTAGGATTCTTCCTTGAGACTAGAAACAAATATTTTATAAAATAGAAATTCGTTTAAGAAACGTAGACTTTCCTTTTGGATAGAATTTAAATCAGCATAGTTCAACCTAGAGCTACAAATATTAGTTGTAGAAGCCATTTAAGTTTGTGCTTTATTTCTTATTGGTTGCGCTTAGTCAAGAGATAGTATTTCTCTAAAAGGTGGGGAGTTTTCAAGACTAGAAGGCAGTTCGATTTTCGAGGACGAAAATATTTAAAGGTGGGGAGAATGTAGTGACCTTGAAGCTCGTCAATGCTATTAGACTGGTCAAGTGAAGAATTAGACGATATTTACTCGATTAGTTTAACACGGGCGTTAATTAATAGAAACTAATCTAACAACGATCTAGATACGAAACTAGTATCGTTAGATAGATCTCGAAAAGTTACGTGGAATAGGCTACTCGAACATGTCATTCGGGTATCATACGAGAAAGATTTTATCAGAATTATTTGAAGAGAAACGTTAACCGCGGGGCTGCCCTTATCCTATTTTAGGTGTATCAGTATTTTGGGCTTGGTCTTATCGACACCAAACCGTGAAGATAAATCATATCTTCTTTCCCTTTTCTTTCTTATCTTCTTATTTCTTCTTCCATATTCTTCTACTTATTCTTCTGCTACTCTGTTCATCGCCTCTGGAGATTTTGTGAATCATTCTAAGGTCAAAATTGAAAAGAAACTTTGGGGATATGTTGGAGGTTGATTACTGGTGATGGTGTTAAGGTTGGTTCATCATTAGATGAAGAAGAAATGACGAATTGAAGAGAACTGAAGTTACGGTTCCTGAGAGATGGAATAGATTGAAGGTTTATGAAATATAGAGGATGAAATTGAGTTCTTAATAGTGAAAGAACAAAGGGGTTATTGTTCAATTGATGCTTTGAAGGGGTTTTGATGAAGAGTTGAATGAATTAGGTTTTCTGGGAATTGAAGTGAAATTCAATTTAGGTGATGAATTAAGAAGACTTAGATAGAATAATTAGATGGGTTTCATGTGTTATTTGCAGAGAAGAATGTTAATTGAGGAATCGTGAAGTAGGGTTCTGTTCTTGGTGATTTTTGGATCGGGATAAATTAGAAGATGAATTTAAGGTGTTAAGGGAAAGATTAGAGATGGGTCTTGTTGGTGTGATGAATTGAATGTGTTGTTGGGTTAGAATTGGAGGAATTAGGTGAAGGAGAACCAAATTCAATTACCTGAGTATTACTAAGTTGAGGTAATTGTCCTTCCCTGGAATCTTAGTAAAGTTATTTGAATTCTATTTTGAAGTTGTATGCCTATTATATGAACTCAAGGTTGATTTAATTATGATGGATAATTGGCTTTTAGATGAAGGAATTATATGAGATGTTTGAACTGTAGATTGGTGGTTTAAGATGATGCTTGTTTGTATGTTGAGATGGAAAGTATCGTGAATGAAGTGAGTTTGAATGAATGTGAATACAATAAAGACATGATTGTATTACAGTAGTGGTGTTGGTGTTACGTCTCCTAAGATTGGCAGTGAGATTGTTTTGGTGGTTGTGAGGATGGAGGTTCTGAAATGATATGTTCACTGATTAATGTTGATGAATAATGTTTGCAAGAAGAAGTGTTTGAAGATGAAATTGCAGAGAACCAGGAAGTGTTGGTGTTCATGGTGCTGTTATTGTGGATATGAAGGTGTTGTTAAATCTGCAGGGAATGATTGGATTATTTGTGGTGGTATGTGTGTGGTATGAGTTGTGGTTGTAGTTTAGGCCAAGATATAGTGAACTGATGGTGGTGTTGTTTGAATAGGTTGAGTTGAACTTAGTGTTGATGATCAGAATTGTAGATAGTGTTTGCTGTGAAAGCTAGGAAAAGATGCATTCTGCAGGTAGGCTATAGTTATATTTGTAGTTGAATTGTTGAATTCTATTTTTTTTGAATGGAATGTTTAGTGGTTGTGTAGAATCATGTTCTTGAGTTTTAGGTATTAGTCATCCCAGTCAGATGTCTGACTAATTTACCTTGTCTGACTCAATTATCTAACTGAGTTGATTATGTGACCAGGTGTTGACCCGATCCGACTCAGTTGACTGAGTTAACTCGTTGACCGTTGACTGTACTTTTACCTTGACCTTGGACTTGACCTTGACTGACGTTTACCGTTAGTTGACACTGTTGACCGTTATCGTTGACTGTTAGTTGACCAGAATAGACTTTAATTTCCTATATTGATATTTTGGACCCCTTATGGTCCGAATTAACCTTTGATTCCTTCTACAAAGTTGTAGATGTTCATAATACTTAGATAATGAACTATAGAGACAATCTAATTGGATTAGTAAACTCTTAGTTATACTAAAGATAGAGAATAAGATACCATAATGGGCTTAGAACCATTAGATAGAATTTTATGATTCTTGTATGAGCCTTTTGGCTAAATTCTTAGACTTCTTGTGTGATTAAAAGTTAGTCTGTCTTGACAACGATCGATTCAAAGAATGAACCAGTGGATCACAGATCTCAAGGTATGCGAGGCTTGTCATCAAAAGAGGTGGGAATGCATTTGACAGTTTTGTAATCATTGTTATTTCTTTTACAAAAGTCTTTGTTTAATAAACTCATGCATTGTCTATTCATTTATTCCTTGCTTTGTTTGTCTTTGGGAAATGAGAATTTCCAACTATGGTATATTGGATACGCTCCTTCATATTTTATGGCTAGGGCGATACACCGCAATATTAATAATAGGTGTGGAATTGGCATCAATATTACGGGTGTGTACCTATCACCCACAGACTAACAAAAATTATGAGGTGTGTAAATGTCACCGCAGAAATTATAAGGTGTGTAAATGTCACCGCAGAAACTAAAGGAGGAGTTTAGGTCCATATACATGATTGTTTATTTCAGTGGTTTTGTTTGTCATATAATGTTTGGGAAAACATGTAATGGTTTCCAAATCTGCATATGATTACTTAGAAGTTAAATGTTAATTATTCCCCATTTTCAGTTTCAGTGACAGAGCAGAGTTGCGCAGCGAAAGTTCCAAGAAGTTAACTTCGTTAGTTGATTATATTCTGATATGTTGATTGTGTTGTATATTCTTTTGTAAACCAAATGATTATTTTATATATATCATCGGAGAGGAATTCTTGTATATATGTTTCTGAGCGGGGTTAACCTTGGGTTAAGTTCTTTTGTAACAGATTTCTTAATTGACAGTTTAAGTATTTGATTTGGATTCGTTAGTGCCTCTTTATTTAGTTAAATTCTTAGGTTAGTCAGTTGTTAGCTTAGGGGGCGCTAAAATAACCTTACCCCTGAGCCATGCAATCAGATACCCCCTTATATGACGCACTATTAGGTCTTACATTTGCCTCTTGCGAAATTTTATTCGCGAACTAGGGTGCACGCCATAAAGGTTCGTCCCATTCTTATGTCTCTGCGAAATTTTATTCGCTTTTCTCGCAATATTCTCGCATTTCTTTATTCTTTCATTTCTGTCAATTCTTTTATTTCTGTCATTTCTTCTTTCATTTCTGTCATTTCTTCTTTCATTCTCATAACATCATATTTGAAGTAAATATTCTTTAAAATCTTTTGAAATCTTTGAAATATTCTTTGAAATCTTGCGATTGTATCACATTTGTTAAATCAAAATCTATTTCTTTAAAAGAAATATTCTAGAGAAATATGTGAAATCTTGCGATTGTATCGCTCTTTGTAAATCTTAAAATTTTGAAATCTAGAAATTTTTGCGATAATTTCGTTTTCTGTAATCTTGGAAATCTTTGGAAATTTTGGAGATCTGTAAATTTTTTGCGATGATTTCTTTTTTTGTAATCTTTGAAAACTTGCGATTGTATCGCAAATAGATTTTTCTTCTGCTGCCGTCTCTCGCGAAGTATTTGATTTGCTTGTGAAATGATAAAAAATGAGAAATGAACTCTTGATTTGAATCTTGCATATTCTTGCAACATACCAACCGTGCTAACTTCTCTCTTGCGAAATTAACCTATGATTATCAGTTCTGGCTTATGTTTGGGAAACAAAGGAATAGTTCTGATATATTACTCCATTTCTTCCCCCCTTGAAGTAAAAAGAAAAAATATGCTTGGCGAGGGATTCGAATCTGCGATACTTAACTCCTTCTCATCGCTACTGACCATCTGCACTGGATTCTATTTGCGAAAGAAAGCTATATTATCGTCATTTTGTTATTATCTTCTCGTTAGGCAACTTTAGAAAAAATGTGAAAATATATTGTTGCGTGAGACTCGATCTTGCGACATTAAACTTCTTCTTATTCTCGATTTTGTGAAAATATTTTCCTTTTCCTACTCGAGGATCTAGCCAATCCATTACTTTATCGCCCAAAGCTGATGTTGTTGAAGATCAATGAGTTTTTTTTCTCTTGAGTTGTTGTTGGGAGGTTTGAAGAAGTAGGTTTCATCTATATCTCTTCTTCCTTCATTGGCCTTTGTTGGAACTATCGCTGATAAACCTGCTGGAACTATCGCTGATAAACCTCCAAACAACAATGTCCACTCGTTCCTATTATCCTTCTCTTGCGTTTACTTTTGCCGGATCATATAACTAGATGAATCCTCATCACTCTGTATGAAGTCATTCTTTACACCTCGCAGATTCTTCTACTTCCCTGGTCCCCTATGCTTTCTCCTCTGGTTGTTGAGTTTTTCTTAGTGCGAAAGAAACGCACAATACTACGACTTTCTTCACTCTTGTTATTTATTTTTACTTTCATCCTTACCTGCATGAACTGTTTGTTATATGTTCTCAATAATTCTTGCGGTGCTCATACTTTCACCATTATCATGAAGTTTCCCTTCGCCTGTAATCCTATTTATTCAGTTCAAGTGGTATATGAACTGTCTTTCTCTCTTTATTTTCTTAGCTCTTTCTCTATGAAATCTGTCCTTGTAGTCTTTGCTCCTTATGTGAAACATTTGGCTACAAAATTTTGTACAGTTTCCTTCGAGTTGGTGATTTGGTCGTCTACTAATCTTGCTCATTGGAAATGGGTTTATCAGAGGTTCCAAATTTGCTCTTTATTGTAAGAAGAATGATTGTGTTTAGAATATTTGGGCTTGTAAAACGAGATGGTTGGCTCGCTGGGATTGTTGTCGAGGTAAAAATCTCCCATACTTTTCATTCCTTATTGAGCTTCACTGCTTAATAAATTTTGATGAAGTATGCTCCGCAGAATCTCTTCATCCTTTGCTTTGAGTCTTTACTTTGATCGTGGTTCTTTGTTGGCTTGTTGCTCGCAGGTTTGTCTGTTCTGAAGTAACTACTCATCAACATAGAGATTATTGATGAAGTAATTTCATATCTGATGAAGTAAGTTAGTTCGGCTTTGATCTCTACATGTTGCGAAGTATGCTTTTCTTATATCCTTATTTCGTGGTTGTACTTCGCTGGTTTCTTCCTCGTATTCATACGAAGTGGTACTTCACCATATTATTTTGCTCGCTGGTTTTGCTCGTTGAAAGGTCTGGTGACAAAGTTGCCTTAACTCTTTTTGGTTGAAATCCTACTTCATGGAAAAAGCAAAACCCTTTTCTTACTTTGTATGGCTTATTGCTGAGAATTGGGGTTACCGTGACTTCGTTGTTGCTACTGCAAAATAACCTTTGTTGTACACGAATAACAGTTTGTGTAAAATCCATAAGATGTCCTCTCCATTCAACTATTGCCTCAACTATAAAGCTTCCTCGCGAAATTATTTATCTCTTCATCCATCGTCAACAATTTGTTTTCTCAAAATTTCTTTAATGAGTTGATGTTTGTCTAGTTGAGTTGAGATGTCGGTTTAATTCCCATAATTTGCTCAAAGATGTTTGCCAGTAGCTTCTTTTCTCTTCAATTCTTTATTGGACTGTTGGTCTTCTTGAGAATTAGCATGACGTTGCTGATGTTGATGACAAAGTAGGTTTAACTGGCATCCAAATTTCTTCTGTGCAGAAGTCTTTCTTTATTTACTCTTCACAGAAACTTGTCTTCATTTTTATTTAATGATTTATCTTCGCTGGAACTATTATCTTCGCAGATATTGTTTGATGCGAACTTCTCTTTTGTCGATGAAGTAAGTTTTGCTGGGATTTGTTTCCCTGATATCTTTGGTATTCCACAAAGCCGCCGGATTTTGATTGGACTATAATTGATCATCTCGTAAATTTGTCTTTCGCTGATGATGCTCCAGCGAAGTGAACTTTTGCTTTGAAATGATCTGGTTCTTGACGAGTAATCACATGAACTGAATTATCACCGATAACTTTATCACTAGACCTAATTCATTTCTTCCTTCATCATTAACAAATTAATTACTCATGAAGCTGTGCCTAATATTTCCCATTTATCATTGGTGAGACTGAAATTTCTTTTTATCTTTGTTGTAACATCAAACAATAAGGATATGGTAAATGTCCTCGCTGATGGATACGGGAAAATCCAAAATCAATTTTTAAGTTCGGAATTTAGAATTTTCGAAATCGATTCAATAAGTTTGTGAAACAAGTTTTATGGATAGTAAATATGTACTCAAATCTGGTTTTAACTCGATGTTTTGAAAAGGAAGTTAAATTTTTGTTAAAGAACATAAAGATTTTTCAAAATCTCTTAAAATTAGATCTAAAAATTTTCAAAAGAAAATAAATGAGTTAGAGAGAAAAAATTTTCTTCTTGATCTATTGTTGATGAAGATCTTTTCAATTTTGAGCGAGTATACTGTATCTTTCTTCTCTTTGTCTTCCTTTATTTTCTTCAACAATTTGCCTCTCTCTTTTTCTCCTAAACATGGAAATCTTTCCATTGATACTCTAGTTTTCTTTCACAAATTTCACCACAGTAGCTAATAATTTCTCTTCTTCTTTTCATATCTTTGAATTGTTGATGATGTTTACTCCCTGAAAGTGTAACTTCTTCCACAAAATTTCCATTTTTGCTCATGAAACTTTAAGATCAGATATAAGAGTCCCTGTTTCTAGCGCCAAAATGTAGTTGCAGGAAATCCAACAACAGACCCCTTATCATATCTTGATATTAATTTCTAGATCTACATATAAAAATGGTAGTAAAATTGCTAAAATTATAAACGGACACCAAGATTTTTTACATGGTTCGATCAATTTGATCTACATCCATGATTCTTCACTATGATTGTTAAAATTTACATTTGATTTTACATTGATAGCTTCCATTAATGGAGTTCTAAATCTAGTTTTGGGGAAGAAGATGATAAAGAAAAATACATTCTCTCTCTAAAAATCTCTCTGCAAAATATCTCTCTCTCCTAAAAATTGTGTCCCCTTTTCTCTCTCCTTCTATTCTCTTTATATAAGTATCCTCATGGTGGATGACAACTCACATTCAACTCATATTTCCCATATTTTAGGACCTCTGCTATGCTCCTTGCAGGCTCTGCTATCGTACTCGCGAGCTCTGCTATCGTGCTCTCGAGATCTGCCACCGTGCTCGCAAGATCTGCTATCGTGCTCGCGAGACTCTTTTATAACCACAAAATCTTCATTTCCTTCTTTGTTCTCGCGAGCATTCTCTCCAACTACAAATCTTTACATCTTTCTCATGTTTTATGTTGTCGTTGTCTATTACGTCATTCTTTGAATTATTCTGCGACGCTCGCAGAGTGTTGTTGAAGAACTCACATAAATGTTGTTAATAATTTTGTAAGAATATTATTGTGGCGATATTCTGATCCTACATCATATATGGAAGGAGATTGTCATATTGCTTTTGTTTTCCTCCAATTATCTTGGCTCTAATCATATTGCCTAAAAAACGATTGACTACTTCAGTTTTTCCATCTGTTTGGGGATGAGCATTTGCACTATACTAAAGTTTAGTTCCCAAACGCATCCACAAAGATTTCCAGAAATAGCTCAAAAACTTAGTGTCTCGATCAGAAGTAATTGTCTTGGGAATTCCATGGAAACGTACCGCTTCTTTGAAAAATAAATAAGCAATTTAGAAGCATCTGTTGTTTTCTGGCAGACTATGAAGTGAGCCATATTTGAATAACGATATACAACCACCATAATAGAATCATTTCCTCTAGAAGTACGTGGTAACCCAAGCACAAAATCCATGATAATATTCACCCATGGAGCATCTAGAACTAGAAGTGGAGTATAAAATCATGTGTTTTGAATAATTCCCTTAGATTATTGGCAAACCATGCACTTTTGTACGTACTTATGAATATATCGTTTAAGTGAAGGCCAAAAATAACGTTCCTCAACCAAATCAATGGTTTTATCATGTCCAAAATTTCCACCAAGGCCACTGCCATGCAATTCTTGGATCAGATGGAGACGAAAAGAACATTGTGGTACAATAAATGATTTCCTTTAAAAAGAAAACTATCTTGAATGAGATAATCATCAACATTTACCGTTGAAGAACCACACTTTTCCCAGAGTTTCTTAAAATCTTTATCTGCACTATAAAGGTCTTTTAAAACTCTCATGTTTGAGAGTGACAAGAAGATGAGCTCTTCTACTCAAAGCATCATCAACTTGATTAATTTTTTTACTTTGATGTTTAATAGAAAATGTGAACTGATTGATAGTAGATAACCACCTATCATGCATTCGATTGACCTTTGTTGAAGTTTTCAAAAACTTAAGAGCCTGATTATCAGTATTGACTACAAACTCACTGTGAATGAGACAAGGATGACAGTTCTTAAGAGCTTAAACAAATGCAATCAATTATAACTCATAAATAGACCATTTATTTCTTATATATGAATTCTTTTCACTATAGTAAGCAATTGGATGACCTTCCTGAGATAGTACAACTCTTATGCCAACAATATAAGTATCACAATGGATCTCAAAAGGTTTATAAAAAATTTGTCATGGAAAGAACAAGAGCGCTACATAACTTCTCCTTGAGAAGATTAAAACTCTTATCTGCTTCTTCAGTCAATTCAAAAGTATCACACTTCAAACAATCTGTTAAACCAGCTGCAATGGTACTGAAATTCCTCACAAATCTTTCATAGAAAGAGGCTAATCCATGAAAACTGCGTACTTCACGTATATATGTTGGAGTAGGCTAATCAAAAATTTATTTAATCTTAAAATCATCTACTGAAATACCAGTATCTGACACAACATAACCCAAGAAAGTGACTTTGTTTGTAAAAAATGTGCACCTCTTTAAGTTGAAATACAAAACATTGTCTTGGAGTGCCTTAAAAACTTGAGATAAATGTGTAAGATGTTCTTCCTCATTGTTACTAAAAATTAAGATGTCATCAATATACAATGACAAATTTTCCAAGAAAAGGTTGCAAAACTTGGTTCATGAGACGCACAAAAGTGCTAGGAGAATTAGATAAACCAAAAGGAATTAATAACCATTCATATAATCCTTCTTTGTCTTGAATGTTGTCTTCCACTCATCACCTTCACGAATACATATTTGATGATATCCACTTCGAAAATCAAGCTTTGTAAAGACTTTATCACCAGAAAGCCTATCAACCATGTCATCAATTATTGGTATAGGAAACCTATATGGTATAGTAACTTTATTTAAATCTCTACAATCTGTACACATACGATGTCCACCATATTTCTTGTCTACTAAAAAGGTTGGACTAGCATAATGACTTTTGCTTAACCTTTTTTGTAACAAATCATCAACCTGGCCTTGTAATATCTCATGTTCTTTAGGACTTAACTTATAATGAGGTTGATAAGGAATAGATGTTCTAGGTATAAAGTCTATCTGATGTTGTAAATCTCTCAGTAGAGGTAAGGTATTGGGTAATTCAGCAGGAATATAAGTTACCAAAGGAAGATAATAAGGGTTGTACCTTGTATGGAATCTCCACCATAGGTTTAACAACTTCATGAGAGACCATAGAATTAGTTTGATTTAAAGAATGAACAATAGTAGAACCTAAGGAAGTTTTCTTCTTATTTGTTGGCTCCTTGATTGAAATAGAAGATTGTAGAGGCCACAAAACTTTAGAAAAACCTTCATGAATAAAAGTATAAGTATTTTCATAGCAGTTATGAACATCACGAATGTCATAGTACCATGGTCTTCCCAACAGTAAGCTTGCTGCATTCATGTTAATAACATCACATAGAGCATAATCCTCATATCCAGGGAAATAAAACTTTACTAAACATTGATGAGTGATTTGTTGAGTTGAAGAACTGTTTATCCAACCAACTGAGTATGGATTTGGTTGAGAAGTAATAGGCAAACCAAGTTTATCAACTAACCTTACAGACACATAATTTTTTGTACTTCCACTGTCAATAATCATGCACAAAAATTCTTTTCAATAACACAATGAGACTTGAAAATATTATGTCTTTGTATAAGACACGACTCAGTCATTAATATGGATCGAATAACACCAAGAAAATCTACATCATAAGACTCATGTTTATATAGATAATTAATTTCTTCATCCTCCAGTGCATCATCTTCTTCTGTTTCTTCTTGAGTTTCATTAATATAAGCATGAAACTTGCGACAGTCACTAGAAGTATGGCCAGTGTGGTTGCACTTATTATACTTGTCTCCTCTAAACTTTGAATAAGGATTAAGAGGTTTAGGTAAAGGAGGAAATTTTTGTTGATATTTACCTCTAATATTTGGAGTAATATCTCTTTGTTGTATACTCTGAGGTGGCTTAACAGATGGAATATTTACTACCAGAGCATTGTCTGTTGGAAGAGATGTTTGGTTGGAAATGAAATTAGGTGCTTGTTTCTGCTGACAAGGTCGACCATAATTTTGTTCATGTGGATCAACAACGACTGTTGATCCCCTTTCACCTTTGTTACCTAATAATAATAATGTTGATAACGAAGTGGTGATGCTTGTCTGGAAGTGTTAAGTACACGCATTTCTATCTTGATAGCTTGTTGAATAGCCTCAACCATTGTATATACGGATTGGGTCATTCCTTGCTGAATAAGTCTATTTAACCCCTCTATAAAATGTGCAACTAACTGTTTTTCAGTTTCATTCGATCAGTTACGTGCAATTAAACTATAAAATTTAGCTACATATTCTTCAACAAGTATATCTCCTTGTCTACAGTTTTGAAGTTTGATAAATAGTTGTTGTTTATAATCTCTTAGTAAAAACTTATCTCTTAATAAACCTCGCATTCTATTCCAAGTACGTATAGGAGGTTTGTGATACTTACGTCAATCTTCACAGAGTGTTTGATAGACACATTTTTGTGTCTGAATTGTCCTCAATGTCTCTATTGTTAGTGCTTTATTTTGTACTTATTGTGATGTTCTATGTATGTGTAGGTGTTTTCGATAAAATAAACTCTTATGGAAAAAGTTGCTCGAAAAGTGGTATTGGAACCCCGTTGAAAAGTACTATAGGCACCCCGAAGGAGTGTTAGCGGCGTCCCAGAAATATGATGGAAACACCCTAGAAAAAGTGTTCGGGGCACCCCCAAAAGTGTTAAAGGCACCCACTGAATTGCTAAGGGCACCCCAGTTCATATACTAAAGGGACCCCTGCCGTGGATAAGGGCCACCCCTTATTATTCACGAAAAAAACAGAAAATTGGCGGGAATATTTCAGTTCAAATATTTTCTCACAGCGTAACTTCCAGGCTTGATAATTGACGTGATTTTATGTAAGTTTTTCACGTGATTAGTTTTCTTATGACTTAATGAGTCAAAACAGGGATGGTAACACGTTTAAATTCGTAAAAAAGGAACAGAGTTAGAGAAGATAACGGGTTGTGTGTTGATTATTTTTGGGAAGATTTCGTCTGGTCGGTTTCAACAGAGGAGAGTAGTAACGTGTTAAATTGTGCTAGCTGGAAGGAAACTGTGTGAGTCCTCGGAACTTATAGCTGCAGACATGGAAAATATTTCCGAGAATATTATCTTTATTGCGAGAATATTTTGGAGTTATTGTCGTGATTTCTTGCCCATGTCAAGTATAAAAGAAGTTCTTGGAGGTCATAGAGGGGGTATGGAGAGTTTGGGATCGATAGTTTAGAGCAACAACAGAGTGAGAATCGAGAGTTATGGAGAATATTTTTTCTGCTCCTGTGGAAGATGAAGACACGAAGAACAGATAGCCAAAAACCGTCGTTCTTTAACAGTGTAAACGACAGAGCCTGTAGCCAATCGTATTTTCTACAGTGACAGTGACATACAACTTATATCGTTCTTTGTAACAGTTGGTTTGTAACAAACATAATTGTTACAAACCCGGTTTTTCATTATTTCTCCCCTTTTCATCATTTGTAAGCCATTTTTGAGCATGAATCAATATTTTGAGAAAGTTTACACAATGATGGGCTAAACCCAATCCTTGGGGCGATAGAGGAAGCTCTCTTGCCAATGAAAAAGTGGTAATTCTTAATTATTTAATTTGTGCAATTTTTATTATGATTATTTGCCTAGATTGAAAATAGATTTTATGATTTTTGTTAAACAATTGTATTTTCTATTGATGGAATATGCTTAGCCTAGGGTTTTGATATCCCAAGCTTTGGATTAACATTTGTTGTTTCTAAAAAATCTACTTTTGCAATAGTTGAGAATCAAATTGAACGTGTGGAATTGCATGATTGTTATTAGTATCACTTTGGAATTAGTAAATAGCGGAATCCTAGCCCCTGTCTCTCCATAATTCTCACGACACTTTTTAATTGAGTTTGTTATTTTTATTTATAAAAATTAAGTCTAAAAATATCTTTCTTCACAAGTCTTAACAAACCTTTTACTACAACATCATTGAAAAATACCATTAGTGTTTCCCATCAAGATGCAGCTCCACCTTTTAGTTTATATGCTACCAGCTTCACTCTAGAAGAGTCAGGGACTTCCATAAAGTTGAACAATGATCCTACTTCATAAAACCAATCCAGCAAGTCTTCAATTTGTAATCCACCATGAAATTTAGGTATATCAGTCTTTAATTTATATTCTGGCAGAGTTCCATAAGGATTCATACTAAACTTTAATCTTCTATCATTTATCCAACTTTGTGCTTGGTTTTCTTCGTCTTTTTCTTCTTCATCACTATTAAGATTCATAGTTACAGGTTTTTTGTGAATAAAACCTTCTAACTGCTCTTTTTGTTGAAGCTGATGCGAGACATTCTCATGAATAGAAGTATTTTGAACAAAAGAACCGTTAACTTGTTTTGTATCATTGCCTTTTTGTTTTCTAGATTTATGTTCTTCATTATTTTCTTCTTTATCATCAATTAACCTAGGCATGTCTTTTTCTTCCATACCGACTGTTTGTGGGTGAAAATGGTTTCTACTAATTTCGGTAATTTTGGGTGTGTGGGTGAGAAACAAATTTAAACCCTAAACAATGTACTGCAAGGGAGTACTTTAGATTCGAGAGATCAATCTGTACAAGTCCGGCCTAAACCAAGAAATGGCTGTTCCATACTTGCTCCGATCACAAAGTAGAGGAGAATGCATTGGTTTTGGGGAGGGAAGCAAGGAAAGTTATGAGACCAGAATAGTTGATTATGGAAGAGTAATTGTGTTACTACGACTTGTATCAGAAAAATGGGAAGTCTAACAAATGGTAAGCTAGCAAGTATTTTATGAGTGTTGTATGCTCCTGGCTGAACTTGTTGTTCGGTGGGAATAAGTGAGGCCTATTTATACAAGTCGAAGTGTAACGTACCCTGGTCTCATTAAGGAATGGAAAAATAGGTGAGTAAATGGGAGGAGGTTGTAACATTAACGCATGAAATTGATATTCCATAAAACCGTTAACGCATGTAATTAATGTCCCATCAAAGAGTGTTTCACCATTAACTCCTTGTATTTACTAACCGCCCCACCCTTATGACACTTCCTTATGACGGGCGTAGTGTATGGCGCACGCTATAAACCGCTAAACCAATACCCAAAGAGGATCCCCAAGTTTGTGATATGTGTTGATGTATCGAATGTTTTTGTGGAAAAAATGTAGCATATTTTTGTTGCTTGGAAAGTCGAGCTGGGGAGACTTTCCAGCTTGGTGACCTTCGACGGTCGAGATTTTGCATCTTAATAGGAAAGGTAGTCGTTGATCGTTGCACGCTTTCGTTCGTTGGCGGCCGCATAGGGAAGGCCAGCATGGTAACGCGGCTAGGTTGGCATGCCATTTGCATGGCATGGTGGTGCGGCTAGGTTGGCATGTTATTGGCATGGAATGCCCTGGCGCGGTTTGGCGTGACCAAACTAGGTTTTTGGGTTAAAGGTTACCATGCGTCGTCTAGTAACCTTGGATGGCTAGAATTTTCTCATGGGATTGAAAGGGGACCATTAATTATCGCACGTATTTATTTTGGTAGCCACGTAGGAAAGGCCAACATGGTGGCGCGGCTAGGTTGGCATGTCGTTGGCATGGCATGGTTTGGCGTGGCCAAACTTAGGTTTTCAGGCCAAAGGTTACCATGCGTCTTCTTATAACCTTAGATGGCTAGGATTTACTCCTGGGATTAAAGGGGGTTCGTTGATCATCGTACGCCTTCGTTTTAGTAGCCGCGTAGGGAAGGCCAGCATGGTGGCGCATCTAGGTTGGCATGACGTTATCATGGCATGGTTTGGCGTGGCCAAACTTAGGTTTTCGGGCCAAAGGTTACCATGTGTCGTTTGGTAACCTTGGATGGCTAGGATTTTCTCATGGGATTGAAGGGGGCCGTTGATTTTCACACGCCTTCGTTTTGGTAGCCGCGTAGGTAAGGACAGCATGGTGGCGCAGCAAGGTTGGCATGCCGTTGGCATGGAATGGTTTGGCGTGGCCAAACTTAGGTTTTCGGGCCAAAGGTTACCATGCATCGTTTGGTAACCTTGGATAGCTAGGATTTTCTCCTGGGATTGATGGGGGAACGTTTATTGTCGCACGCCTTCGTTTTGGTAGTCGCGTAGGGAAGGCCAGCATGGTGGCGTGGTTAGGTTCGTTTGGCATGGTGAGGCCAAGGGCTTGGCATGCCATTGGCACATGGTACAACTAGCATGGCTAAGCCAAGGCAAGGTGCGGTGCGGTTTGGCTTGGCATGGTGGGGCCAAGGGTTTGGCATGGGCGCATAGTGCGGCTAGCTTGGCTAGGGCCAAGGCAAGGTGCGGTTTGGCTTGGCATGGTGGGGCCAAGGGTTTGGCATGGGCACATGGTACGGCTAGCTTGGTTAGGACCTAGGCAAGGTGTGTTTGGCTTGGCACGGTGGGGCCAAGGGATTTACGTGGGCGCATGGTGCGGATTAGCTTGGCTAGGACCAAGGAAAGGTGTGTTTGGCTTGGCATGGCGAGGCCAAGGGCATAGGGGTACGGCTAGCATGATTGGCATGCCTTGGCATGGTAGGTGTGGATGACATAGTTAGCCATTGGCACAGGGAAGCGGCTAGCATGATTGGCATGCCTTGGCGTGGTAAGTGTGTCTGGCATGGTTAGCCATTGGCACATGCGGTGTGAGAATTAAAGTTTTGGCCTGTCGAAACCCTAATTTGCATTAAAAAAGGTACCCTGGTGATTTTCTCGCAGATAAATTAAAGGGATCAATAAATGTGCTTCGTGTGGACATTATTACTCAAGTTATGTGATGTGACTGTCTGACTAGGGTTTTACGATTTTACCCCTAAGTTAAAAACCACCATCAACATTAAGTCCCCTTCTTATCTCGGAACAGGTGCCTTGTTGCGAGGTAAGCATATGATGGTGATAGACGAGGACAGAATTGAAATGTAGGACATGCAAGATGGTCAGGAAAGTCCGACTAACCTTTTTCGAGCGGTGAGGATAGTTCGTGATCCCACGTTTGCATGGTTTTCTATTTGTTATGTATACCGTGAAGTGGTGAGAAGCGTCGGCTTAGTCTGGCTACTCATCACCTTGGATGGGTTAGGGAATATCATGACGTTGATTCGGCGAGTTGGTGTTTGCACGGCAAGTCATGGCATGGACGGCTTGGCATGATGGGGTCGCGGTAGTGGTGCGGACTATTTGGAGAGGAAGAACATGCGCGGTCTTAGAGAGGCAAAGCATGGATGACAATTTGGGATGTGGGGCCAAAGCAACGACGTTGACTGTCTTGGTGTGGTAGCTTTGTCTTCGCGGGACCGGTCGCCTTCTTTCCTTATTTGGCTCAAATATGAATTTTCTTTTTTCTTCAAAAACAGAGAGTGTTATGCCCACAAAAGGGGCTTTACTCCTTCTTCTCAGGTTACGCTACCGGTTTTGCTTCCATATCTCATTGCTGGCGGCGGAAAAGCAAAACACGGCCGAGTGTGTCTCGAAAACGTTCTTCCACGTTTTCTCACCAAACCCTAATTATTTTTCACAGTCAGGCGTGAGGCTTTCCCTTATATTGGCTGGTAGAATGAGGTTTAATTAGGGTCGGATGTCACGCCTTAATTTACGGCTAGTAGAAAATCTTTCCTTTTTGAGATTGCATTGTTCTGCTGAACATAAGAGATGATCTTGAATCCTCCATCTGCATAGTTCGTTCTGAAAATCGTGCTCACTCTCTTTACAAGTATCGTCTCGTGTTTTCTCCCGGTTTCCATTTTATATTCTTCCTTATGTATGTTATTGGTGTAGATAGGGTGAAAACTTTCCAATTTTCTCTATTTCTTGTAGTGCATAATGGGATCTTCCAGAGGCAGCCGTACCTCTAATTCTTCGGATAAATCTTTGTAATCGGCTAAAACCAGTTTTGTTCTCATGAGGAGGCATTAGGTAGAATCGAATCTTTGTTCCATGAAACTATCGGAATTATCCAGGACCTTCCTTCTATCTATCTTGGTGAAGTGCGGGCATGTGTTCGGATTTCTTGGGTTCGGTGAACATGGAGGAGGAATGGGAAGGCGATGAAGATCCCTGGTGTGTTGAGAGGCTTCAGTACAACAAAACTTCTTCTCAGCCCAGTGCTAGGACGAATCGGACCGCTTCTAGGTTGAAATGACGGAAAAATGAGTCTGTGGAACTCATAGAGGAAAGGCAACATAACTTCTTCGTTCGGGATGGCGTCATAATTCTCGATTCTGATGCGGATGAATCAGGAAATCTTTCTCGAAAGGTCCCTGAGAAAACCTTTGAGGGAGACGCTACGTTTAATGGGACTGAAACCGCCTTCGGAGTTGACGCCGAAGATGTCTTCGGCGATATTAGGGAGGTCCTGGTGGCATATGTTGGACCAGTTGTTGAAGCGGGTGCTGGGAAAAAGACGGGCGATGTTGCTGCTGAGGTTGCTTCGGGATGGGATGTTGAGGTTGCTACTGTTGATGCTGTCGAATGGAATCTATGTTGCCCGAGAGATTGTTGGGGAAAGTACTTGAAAATAGCCCTGACCGAGGGGTCTCGTGTTCCATCCTTCGATGACTAGTTTCTCCCTTTTATCGTTCATGTTTGTTGCTTAGTCTTCCTGATGTTTCTGTAGACTCATATTTACCTTCTTTGTATTCGTGGCGAAGTTAGGGTTTCACCAATTAATGTTCCGCTTGTGTTTTTGAATAATTGAATAAGGTATTTCTGGTTGTGATATGATGATTAATGGCTTCTCAATGGTTTTGGATTAGTTTGGTGTATATTTTTTTTTTTGAGATTTGGAGAAACCATTAGGAAAGAAGTATATGCTTGCTTTTTTTTTTTGAATGAAAATGAAACTCTAGAGAAGAATACAAACGGTGTATCCATCTTGGGGAAATACAAATATCAAGAGAAATTGCTGAAAGAAATATTAAAGAGAGAGTGGCTGGAAAAGTACAGCATTTTAGGGATTAGAAAGCTTGAGCCATCGCGAGTGAACTATTACACCTCCCGTCTTGTTTGTGTTGATGAGCTTACAGTACCCTCCTAAAAGAACGTCTGCCACCAGATAAGGCTTGTCTTCCTTTTTCTTAGGCAAACCAATATGAACAACTATCTTTACCGTCATCTTCCCAACTTGAAACGAGTTCACTTTGACCACTATATATCCGATTGAAAACGGGTTCAGGTGTTGTGCAACTGTTTGAATCTTGTTTTCGTTGGCCTCGATGGTAGCTTCCAAATTCTTTGCAAAGAGTTTGAATATCCCAGTGCCCTATTCACATCTCTTGACAGTGTCCGTGCAATAATTGTGTTGAGTTCCCATGACGGAATAGGGGAAGAAATGACTGGTTATAGAGAAGATCGTTCGGCCAGACTTACTTGCGTTTGGAATCCGTGAGTTAGTGCCAACAGGTCTTCTCCAGAAGTTCATGTTCCACTGGTAACTCGTCGATGCGGCAGAAAGTGGGACGCTTTGTTGGAGATTCTTTTGGGCGTTGATATTGGTAGAGGGGATGTACCTAATTTCACCTTGTTATCTAGTACCCTAGAGTGCCCCAGTATCATGTCATAACCCAGTTCTTTGACAATGTGGAATTTTCTACGTGTTATAGCGTCTCCTATATTGACTTCGAGGTTGATGTAGACGTGCACGTTTAGGGATTCTCCTACCAGGTTCTCAATCACGGATGGGGATCGGGTAGCCTCTTGTTTTGTAAACCTCGCTGCTTTCAGTGTCTTAAAAGTAATAATGTTGAAGTTGAAGACCGCGTCGATGAGCGTGTTTTCGAATTCAATACCTCTTACATAGGACGTGGTCAACAGTCCCCAGTTGTCTTTTCCGATTCTGCCTGATGGGAGATCTTGGGATCTTGGCGTGGCTTCCATGGAGGGAAAAAGTCGTTTACCCGACACAACACGATTGAGAGCCGCGAAAATATCTTAGCGCTGCACTTTGGAAAGGTAGAGAATTTCGCATACGTGTTGCATCATGGATTGCACAGTCTCATGCACGGATTCCCTAAAGACCCAAAAATTCCTCACTGGAAGTGGGTCTCGATGTACTTCCTCGTTTCCTAGTTGGAGTTCCCCTGTTTCTATATTCTCTTTGAAGATATGCTCTAGTCTGTTGCAATCACTGGTTGGGCGATGAACAATTCTGTGGTAGTGGCAGTATTTAGGGTTCGCCACCTCGGCATCAGTCGGTGGAGCCTGGGAGATGGTAGTCTGATAGCATCATCTTGAATCCATGCTTCTAAGAGATCGATTACCTCCTCAATAGGAAACGGGAAATCCAAGGTATTTCATTTAGTTTCGTGATGATGCATGGGAGCTTTAGCAGCGGCCTTCCGTGGCGGAGTTTCCCGTCATGCTGGTGCTTCACCTTTAGGCTGCTGGTCTGTAGCTGGGGAATTCCTTTTCCCTCCCTCATTTATTACGCTCACAGATGAGGGGCCAGTGTTAAATTGCTTGCTGATGAGACGTATACTCCCGCGAGTTTCGCGCATGTCTACGGTCCTGGTCGGTCTAGCTCTTTCCAATAATGCTGGTGCGGTCGTTGCGGATCGACTGGCAGCTTCATGGAGTTATGAGAACGTCTGGAAACGCATGTTCTCTAGAAAGGCGCGGTAAATGGGAGCCATACCGTTGATGCATGTGTTCACCAGCTGTTTCTCGGTCACGTTTGGGTCGTGACAGTCTAGTGCTTGAACCCTGAATCTCTTAGCGAAATCATTCGGATGTTCGTTGTCCTGCTGGTACATTCTTCCTAGATCCGAGAAGGTAACTTGTTCAGACACAAAAAAGTACTTCTTGTAAAATGCAGTAACCATGTTACCCAAGTTGGGGATACTTTTCAGCGCGATGATGTTGTACCATGTATACGCTCTCCCGGTAAGCGATTTCGAAAACTCCCACGGACAAAGAACGTGATTGTATTCATGTTCACCAAGGGACTCTAAGAAGCGATAGACATGCTCATGTGCATTTTTGATGCCATCGTACAGGGTGAATTTAGGAGAGGAGTATCCTCTTAGAAGAGGGATTCTTTGTATTTCAGATGGGTAAGGAGGTTGATGCTGATGCATGTCTATTTCATCATTCTTGACTCGGTTGCTGAGAAGTTTCTCCAGATCCTCTCGTATGACAAAGTTAAACGTCTGACCTCTTTCCAATAGGGTTATGGCACGAATCTCCTCGTCCGTGGAGGCACGTTCCGCCGAGGTGCTAGCGTCGGGGGTGTTGGAGGTGTTTCTAAATGGCTTTGGAGGGCGTGACTCACGCGGTATCCGCTCTGTCAGGGCCTTGAGAAAGATGAGTACTTCTTTCTGTGTCGAAACCATATCTTTCTGGGCTCTAGCGAGAACCTCTTGTCGTTCCATCAAATCAGTGATGGTGACATAGGGTCGGCTTCCTCTGGTTTCTCGTCCCGTTGGTGTGGTAGTCGGAGACTTAGTGGTGGTTGGAGGTTCCATGCTTGACGAAGCACTAGGAGAGGTAGCGGCGGCCCTGGCTCTGGTGACTGGTGGCGTAACGCCCGAAGGGGTATTTTCGGCACTGCCGTGATTAGCAGGTTGTGCAGGGACATTAGAGGCGTTGGCAGCTCTGGCCTTGGTGATTGGCGGGGTTACACTTGAAGGAGTGCTTTCGGTGTTACTGTGGTCAGCAGGTGACACAGTGATGTTGTTGGAAGTAACATTAACACCAGGGATGTGTTCCGTGCTGGTGTTCTCAGCAGCTGATCCGGATCTGAGTTCTACCATGTTGGGATCGGCGTTTGAAAGATGAAATCAGGAATTTAAAAGCTGATATTGTAACCGATAGATCAATCTCCCACTATGGTCGCTAATTGTTTGTGGTTGAAAATGGTTTCTACTGATTTCGGTAATTTCGGGTGTGTGAGAAATGAATTTAAACCCTAAACAATATACTGCAAGGGAGTACTTTATATTCGAGAGATCAATCTGTACAAGTCCGGCCTAAACCAAGAAATGGTCGTTCTAGACTTGCTTATGTCACAAAGTGGAGGAGAATGGGTTGGTTTTGGGGAGGAAAGCAAGGAAAGTGATGAGATCAGAATAGTTGATTATGGAAGAGTAGTTGTGTTACTACGACTTGTATCAGAAAAGTGGGAAGTATAACAAATGGTAAGCTAGCAAGTATTTTCTGAGTGTTGTATGCTCCTGACTGAACTTGTTGTTAGGTGGGAATAGGTGAGACCTATTTATACAAGTCGAGGTGTAACGTACTCTGGTCTCATTAATAAATGGAAAAATGGGTGAGTAAATGGGAGGAGGTGGTAACGTTAACGCATGGAATTGATGTTCCATAAAACCGTTAACGCATGGAATTGATGTTCCATAAAACCGTTAACGCATGGAATTAATGTCCCATAGAAGAGTGTTTCACCATTAACTCCCTGTATTTACTAACCGCCTCACCCTTATGACACTTCCTTATGAAGGGCGAAGTGTATGCCGCACGCTGTAAACCTATAAACCAATACCAAAAGAGGATACCCAGTTTGTGATATGTGTTGATGTCTCGAATGTTATTATGGAAAACATGTAGCATATTGTTGTTGCCTGACAAGTCGATCTTGGGAGACTTTCCATCTTGGTGACCTTCGACGGTCGAGATTTTGCATCTTAAGAGGAAAGGTAGTCGGTGTTCGTTGCACGCTTTCATTCGTTGGTGGCCGCATAGGGAAGGCCATCATGGTGGCGTGGCTAGGTTGGAATGCCATTGGCATGGCATGGTAGTGCGGCTAGGTTGGCATGTTATTGGGATGGCATGTCCTGGCACGGTTTGGCGTGACCAAACTAGGGTTTTGGGTCAAATGTTACCATGCGTCGTCTGGTAACCTTGGATGGCTAGGATTTGCTTTTGGGATTGAAGGGGTACCATTGATTATCGCACGTATTCGTTTTGGTAGCCGCGTAGGGAAGCCCAGCATGGTGGCGCGACTAGGTTGGCATGCCGTTGGCATGGCATGGTTTGGCGTGGCCAAGATTAGGTTTTCGGGCCAAAGGTTACCATGCGTCGTCTGGTAACCTTGGATGGATAGGATTTTCTCCTGGGTTTGAAGGGGTTTGTTGATTGTCGCACACCTTCGTTTTGGTAGTCGTGTAGGGAAGGCCATCATGGTGGTGCGTCTAGGTTGGCATGCCGTCTGCATGGCATGGTTTGGCGTGGCCAAACTTAGGTTTTCGGGCCAAAAGTTATAATGCATCGTCTGGTAACCTTGGATGGCTAGGATTTTCTCCTGAGATTGAAGGGGGGCCGTTGATTGTCGCACGCCTTCGTTTTGGTAGCCGCGTAGGGAAGGCCAACATGGTGGCGCGGCTAGGTTGGCATGCCGTCGGCATGGCATGGCATGGTTTGGCGTTTCCAAAATAAAGTTTTCGGGACAAAGGTTACCATGCATCGTCTGGTAACCTTGGATGGCTAGGATTTTCTCCTGGGATTGAAGGGGGACCGTTGATTATCTCACGCCTTCGTTTTGGTAGATGCGTAGGGAAGGCCAGCATGGTGGCGCGGTTAGGTTGGCATGTCGTTGGCATGGCATGGTTTGGCGTGGCCAAACTTAGGTTTTCGGGCCAAAGGTTACCATGCGTCGTCTGGTAACCTTGGATGGCTAGGATTTTCTCTCCTGGGATTGAAGGGGAACCGTTGATTATCGCACGCCTTCGTTTTAGTAGCCGCGTCGGGAAGGCCATCATGGTGTCGCGGCTAGGTTAACATGCCGTTTGCATGGCATGGTTTGGTGTGGCCAAACTTAGGTTTTCGGGCCAAAGGTTACCATGCGCCGTCTGGTAACCTTGGATGGCTAGGATTTGCTCCTGGGATTGAAAGGGGACCGTTGATTATCGCACGCCTTCGTTTTGGTAGCCGCGTTGGGAAGACCAGCATGGTGGCGTGGTTAGGTGCGTTTTGCATGGTGGGACCAAGGGCTTGGCATGCCGTTGGTACATGGTGCGGCTAGCATGGCTAGGGCCAAGGCAAGGTGCCGGTTGGCTTGGCATGGTGGGGCCAAGGGTTTGGCATGGACGCATGGTGCGGCCAGCTCGGCTAAGACCAAGGCAAGGTGTGTTTGGCTTGGAATGATGGGGCCAAGGGTTTGCCATGGGCGCATGGTGCGGCTTAGCTTGGCTAGGACCAAGGCAAGGTGTGTTTGGCTTGGCATGGCTGGGCCAAGGGCATAGGGGTGCGGGTAGCATGATTGGCATGACTTGGCGCGGTAGGTGTGGCTGGCATGGTTAGCCATTGGCACATGGATGCGGCTAGCATGATTGGCATGCCTTGGCGCGGTAGCTGTGGCTGGCATGGTTAGCCATTGGCACATGCGGTGTGAGAATTAGGGTTTTGGCCTGTCGAAACCCTAATTAGCATTAAAAAAGGTACCCTGGTGATTTTCTCGCAGATAAATTAAAGGGTTCAATAAATGTGCTTGGTGTGGACATTATTACTCAAGTTCTGTGGCGTCACTGTCTGACTAGGGTTTTATGATATTACCCCTAAGTTAAAAACCACCATCAACACCTACATGTTTAGCTAACTGTATTAAGAATTCTTGAAAGTTTGCAAACTTCTTTTCGATCTTCATTTCGATATTCTCTGTCACAGCTTTTGTGATGCAAGTTTCAAGCACCGTGATGATGAAAGTTTTAAGTTCAGCAAGATCTGCTTTGGTAAGAGGTTGATCCGTCATTGAACCTTAATTTTGAACGAAAAATATGAGAAGTTAATGAAAAAGTTAGGGTTTAGAGTATTTGCGGAAGCGTTTAAGGATCTGTCTTTGGATAAAAATCTAAAAACTTTGTATCCGATACCAACTATTGTAGCACATATAATGGTGAAAGCAAACTAGTTGTTGGGGATTAAAATAAAGCTTAAGTATTGTCAGAAACTTAATAAAATCTGATTCTAGGATCAAGATTTTAAAGTTGTAACTTGATAAAAATTATATTGACAATATTGATAATAAGATGATTGTCTAAACAAGAAGGCATATATAGCCTTTAAATAAATTCAAAAGAAAAAAAGAAAAGAAAAGGAATTTTACGTAAACTACGAAAGACTTGCAAAGCAAGTAAGCTAAACATACGCAAGGGATCAACTATTATAGTTGATACGTACTCAAAAGATCAACAGTCATATTTCATATTGTAGTAAGGGATCAACAATCATTGTTGATATAAAACAATAAATCAACGCGAAGAGTTGACACAGAGAAAGATATACTACATCAGATTTTGTGAATGTCAAAAAGGCCTATTTTTCGATAGTGCCTATTGGCGCATAGGGTTAATCTGTTTTTTTCTCCCTTGAATGTGAAAACAAAAGAATTATGATGATCCACTCAGCAAAGAAACAATGCATGATACTGGATCCCTACTCGTGGAGTGGGTAAAACAAACGAAACGGAGCCCATTAACATAAAAGAAAAGGGCACCGAGTATGAAGCACAAATCAACCTCTTTCACAAATCAGAACATAAAGTACACATTATAATGCGTGGATATTTTTTTAGAATAACATTATATCTCCTAGTCCACATGGTCCTAAATCTTAATTTGATGCTTATCTAGTTCAAATATCAACTCTAATAGTAATAGGTAAGGTTTTCTTACACAATATTTTCTCCAAAAAGTTATAAGAATCTATTCTACAATCTCCATAAGAGAAAATCCTACCTTGAACAAAATCATCATCGATAACATGAAAATCATTCTTGCACCTTAAATGACTACTGGATTTCCCTTTATGGTTCTCTCCGCAAGGTTAGATGATATGCGAAAAGTAAAATGAGATTACTCGCGCTAACCTCACTTAGCATGTAACCACCAGTGACCGTCGCACTCCTTCCCACAGCGGCACAGCCCTATTATTCTTATCTTATGGCTCTGCTTAATTACATGTTTTTTCTTAGGTGTACGAATAGTGGCTCCATTTATGAAACAATCAAACTTAAGTAGTGGGGAAAACTAAAGTAAAAGAAAAACAATAAATCCCTAAAGCATCGAAATCACTACCACCAATCAACCTTCTCTATTTTCTTTTTCTAAAGTTACTCTCCCATACTAATAAAGAAAGATGAAAATAAAGTAACATGTGATTGTGATGGAATCCCACATAATAGAACAGCAGCAACCACTTTCCAAAACCCTATTTAAGTGGATCAGCCATTGCGTTGCTCTATGTTGATCAGCCATTCCTCCTCTTTAGTTGATCCTCTTCTTAAAGAGAGAAACCATCATACCTAGCTATCTCTAAAACCCACCATGGATCACATTTATATAGAGAAGTTCCAAGCCATGAAAGCCAAGAACAAGCTCAAGAAGAATCGTCGGTTTCTCGATACCTTTATATTCTATTGCTTAACAATCCTAACATGTATTATATTTTGTTTTAGTCCTTTATGGTTTCCATCTCTATGTTCATCCATGAAGAGCTTTCTCTGTATTTCTGTCCCCAGTTTCTGGACTTGTATTTTCAACCCCAAGTGTTTATTCATCGTGTGCAACGTGATCGTTGTTTTCCTTGTGGGAGAATCTAAGTTTTTCGGTTCCGCTAAGTCGTCTGATCCGGCTACTGAAGTTTACCAACAGTGCTTAGAAAGAAGTAAGAGTAGTGATAGTATTCAGAAAATAAGTAGTATAAAAAAGAAGACGATGATTCACCAAGAGCTGAAACCAGAGTTTTCTTTGATGGAAGAGGTTGCTGTCACAAGTGGTGCAGTAAGTGAACATGTCCAAGAAGAAGTAATGGAACGAGATGAGGAGTCTCATTTTGTAGGACAGTGTTATTATAACTTGCCTGCGGATGAGGAGTTAAACCAAAGGGTGGAGAACTTCATTGCAAGGGTGAAGAACCAAAGGAAGCTTGAGACAGGAATTCTTGTTTATTGCAATTAGCCAGCTAGCTAGCATATATATATATATATAGCCGGGTATTGTCTGCAGTTTGGTTTCAGTTTAGATCTGGGTCAGCGATCTCCTAGCATTAGAGTTTATTGATCTCCTCCTAGCTACTTCACTCACTTTCATTTCCTAAAAAAAATATGTAAAGAAAAAAAAGTCCATGCAATATAAGCATGAAATTACCTAGGCCTGTCTGAAGTACGTAAGTAAGTTGCATTTAGTGATAAGACTGCAGAGTTTTATGTGTGAAGAGATGGAAACAACAATTCTGTGATATAATGAATGAATCCACTCAAGAATTAACAGACTTAATTTCCTAGTGAAATATGGTTCCATTTTTAGTTTAGGCCAAGAGCATAAAGAACCCAAGTACTTTGATTGTGCCTGTTAAAAAGTTTAAGCATTAAAATCCACCAAAAGTCTGTACCTAATTAGAAGATTAAAAAGTGTTAATTGGGATTTAAATACTTTATTAGCAACTTTCATATATATAACCCATCTCTAACCCTTTTTTCTTATTGTCAAATCGTATGTGTGACTCATGGCCCATGCAGTGAAACATTATTTTATTCCCACTGACAAAAGGATGAAAAAAAGATATGGTTTTGCCAGTAGGAATTGTGTGTTTCCCGGAAATAAAAGAGTAAATGGTTGACACTATTTCCTTAGTAGAGAAGATATCCCTTCTAATACCAGTACGACCACATATTCTTGATACATGATACGTATCCGATGAAGTAGCTAGGGATAGGTAGAAAAAGAGTATCAGATCTAAGTTAGGATGGGTTTTGATATTCACCATCAAACCATGCATGGATATCAATAAGAAAAATGGTGTGATAAATGGGCCTGTTTTCGTGATTTATAAAGGGATACTACTATTAGCGGGGTGATACCAGTTCAGCGATCCGACGGTTAGGATCTGTTAATATTTATTTATCCCATATGGATTGGTATCGCCCCAAATAATACTGGTGTCTCCTTTATAAATCGTGTTGTTTTTGTGGTTCAAAAGGGAAAGCAAAGCACCCTCCAACATACATATATGGAGATAGAGGTGTAAAGCATGTCGCACCCCGTACATTTATGGCACCACACAACATGTTAGTATTTGGGCACAATATAGCAAGGAGTTTGACAATTGACACTATATTGGATTAACTAGGTCTTAACCCGTGCCGTAACGGCACGGGCATAATTTTTATTTAGTTATGAATTTTCCGACATATGAATATCAAATATAATATGTATTAATATCAAGTTTACCTTTCTTATCGTTGCAAAAGTAAAGAAAAACCCGATAGATATTTTTATTCTTCACTTCACATCCTTTCTAGCATTTTCCGCCTTGACATATCGAAACTAATTTTTACATATTTTGTCCCAAAAAAATATATTATTTGATATGTTTTTTAGTTTAAAAAGATATCTTATCGATCTTTTGAAATGGTATTACCTTTTTGCATCTTTCTTATATTTAGTGAATGGTGTTAGGATGTTCATGGAAAATAGGAACCTACTATGGGCCCGACAACATAGCACCGATCATGTCCCCACTTGGCCACCTTGGGATATGAGGTGTGTGGTTTTAATCTAAAAGGCCTCAGCGCTACGTAAGGAGATGCCCAAGTTTATTAAGCTCAACATGTACTCCTCTTTCTTCCATGTGGGACTATCCCTAGCTATAATTAAGTGGTTTATCGTGCCACATACTCCAACAATCTCCACCTTGACGATATTAAACCACTTCACCAGTCCAATCAGACTTCACCATATGATTACCATTTGTATATGCTACACATCGATCATGATTATTGTCACTATGCGCCCTACAATCCTACTTCACCTTGAGTTAATGAGAAGGCAAGCACCAACTCCAGCTTGAGCATTTCCTTGCCCACATAGAACCCTACTACCTGATAGTTAATGTGTGAGACACTAACTCCACCTTGAGCGCCAGTTCATCCTTGAGCATTGCCTTTCCGATCTAGAACCCTGGTCCACCTGAGTTAATGAGTGAGACACTAACTCCACCTTGAGCTCCAGTTCAACTTTGGGCCTTGCCTTCTTCACCTTGAGTCTGATTTCACTTGCGCCCTAAACCGGGTGACATCCACAACCACTTCAACATTCAAACAGTAGCCCCAACCACGGGTTTTGATACCAATTATTAGGATCTTCATGGACTATAAAACACTACTCAGGGCCCAACCACATAACACGAAACCCCACTTGACCACCTTGGGATAAGAGGTGTGGGGTTTTTAACTAAAAAGACTTGGTGCTATGTATGGAGAAGTCCAAGCTTATTGTATGTTCTTATTATTTCAATGATGATGACATACTTAAAATCTAATTCATTTACTTAATATATTATACTTTAAAATGTTAATTCATTTCCGATGGTAATCATTTTACCCACATACGATGTAGTTCTAATTTTTCAAAATTCCCATCAATATTATATACGTAATTCAATTTGGCAGGAAGAGTTCACCGAATGGAATATAGGTAATGCCTTGTCCTTTCGTAACATTGTGGACTTTTCAACATAGTTGGATCCAGAGTTGGTAAAAATCACTGAATTTATGGATTCTCGGGCGATAGTAATCTAGGTATGGGCTACCTCCCAGAAAACTGCTAATGGATGTCCACATCAGTTTTAGTTGAAAATCTCATGTTATCGGATAACCACAATGACTAAGTGGGAACAATATTGGCAAAGATCATTTCCTTAAAAATGGTATTAGAGTCGACCACGGGTTACATGTCGAGGGCGAAAGAATATGCTTGACGGATTGAACATATTCCAGAGTCTCATGAGTGGGAAAAAATGCCAGAGTCTAGGATTGAACATATTCCGTACCCGAGGACTGCTCCAAATTAAGTTGGAATAGAGGTAATGGTTTTTCAATTGCTAACACCGATACCTTTTCAGCATAATTGGCTTCGTAGTTGGCGATTTTTTTTTATAGTTAAGCATGCTCGGTATTGAGTAATCTTGGGATGGGTGACCTCTTAAGAAGCTGTTGCTAGATGAACGCGGCGATTACCATTGAAAACTCAATACTATCAGATGAATGTAGTGTTTTAGTAAGAACATTATCGGTAGAGGGCAGGCCATTACATTCTACGACATTATGCCTCCAAATGTGAGGTTATTTGTTGCATAAAAATAATAAAATCATGATTAGTTAGTAAGTCAAATCATTAAGTAATTAACCTAATAACAATAAGCTCTACTAACAATAAACTTTGCTATCCATCATCATTGAATAAAAATAACGTTAAACCATTTATCAAGAAATACGTGAGGCGATGCGAAATTACTCACTGGGCACCAATACTTGACACCGTCATTATGGTCCACTTATATAATTGTTAGCCAATTTAACTAAGTTTGGTGCTGCTTTTTTTCATTCAAAAAAAGTATTTTGAAAACATTTTGATTGCAATATTTTTTCATCTTAGTGTTCATTAAAGATTTCATAAAGTGTATACTTCCAAAATTCATCAATTTGTAAAGTGGGGAGAAGGAGCTTTTAAAAGCTTCAAAAGCAAAAGTTATAGTTCACCCTAGCTTCATATTTTATTTTCCAATTCTATCCCATTTTGTTTATAACTGACAACAATTATCCTTGAATCTATATATGATCACCAATTTTAATTTTTTATATTTTATATTCTTTAAAGATAATTATTTTTTTATTTTCAAACTACATTTTATGTTATATCGTATCACTAAAATATACTTTTATTTTGAACGATAAATATTAAGAGATTATGGATTTTTAAAAAGCGGTTTAGAAAAATAATAATTTTTAGTAATAATACTAATTAGTAAATTTAATATTACATGTGTATGTACTCTAATAGTAGAAAATTTACTTACTTTACGCACTATAAAATAGAATAGACAATTTTCAGAAATATGTATGCTTTTGTCATTTTCTCACTAACTATAGTTGAACATGATATTTTCACAGATATGTCTGTTGTTTAAAATAGTTTTAGCTTTAGTTTATAATTTTCAACCGTTCAATTGTTTTTTTTTTACAAAGCTCGGCACAGTAACTTACATCGGCAACCAATTATTTTTTTTGCATAGCTACGCACAATAACGTACATCGGAAAACCACTTTTGTAAAGATCGCAGCAATACCAAACTAATTCTAAGTATTAGCTAATAAAAATATACTTTTATTATCATCATTAGTAGAATAAATTATATATTATCTTTTTTAGTTTGACATTTAATTAATAGACTATTTATTATGAAGAATTATGGAGCCTTAATGGCATGATAACTTTTGTCCATTAGATGCATTTATAATCTCAATCACAACCATCACCTATGACAAACGATTACCTCCTTAGATTTATCTCTTGTGAGGAAAAATTTGAACCGCCACTTACATAAGCAAAGTTATCCAAATTGTGCTTTATATTCTTGATGATAATAATAAAAAAGTGAAGTAACAAAGTATTAGTATTGATTTTGCTTAATGGGATTGCATAAACAAAACATAAAGTATTACATTATATGAGTTACCGGAAGATCCAGGTCTCTTGTACTTGTTCCTTAGATTAGTGGTTATTTATGTGTTTATAGGGCTTAACCCGTGTCGTAACTAATATCTACTGATATTATTAGATTAGTGATTCATTCGACCTTTGCCACCGCTTCCACAACCTACTATCACAACTAATATATATTGATATTTTTTCTGTTTTTATCAAAATTATTTATTAATAGAAGAAATACAAATTTATTAATTTAACTAAGAGAAATTTTATAATGGAAGAAACTAATAGATTATTTATTATGAGCAATTAGTGAACAAACATTATTATGAGCAATTAATAAATCATTTAATATCAATTAGTGTGGAACACTAATTAGTTAGGTATTTATTATATTAATCATTTACTATATTTATTATATTAGATTTCCATTAATGGGTCATTAAATGTTAGTTTTATGGGACAAATTACAACCATAGATTTATCAATTGGGATATGAAATCTTGGCCATCACTTACACGTGCGAGATGAGGGTGTGGTCAAGAGAACTACAGCCGTAGATTTATCTTTGTCCAGACAAATCCTGACCACCACTAACAAAGGCAAATTTATAAAAACCCTGTTTTATACTAATGATAGGCTGACATAAAAGAGCATTCGTCGGTAACCCTTTTCCGTAGGGTGGATTAAAAAAAATTAAGGAAAAAGAGCTAAAAAAAAAGGTGGAACACCCAAATTACCGAGAGAAAAAACCACTGTAGGAAAGATTTATCATGCATGAAAACGAAGATATTTGACAAAAACAAAGAGGATGAATCAAGAACTTCAGAACAAAAGAAAAAGAACGATGGAAGAAAAATGTCATCAACCATGTATTTGTAAGAAAAATGCCTCTTCCTTGCATTGGAGGACGTGAGAAGACAAATAAGCCATAAATAACTACTCGGATTGAAACAGCGGAAAGCAACCAAGCAACAAAAATAAATAGACATAAAGGGTAACATATTAAGCGCTAAGAGCATAGAAACCAACATAAGAGTATAAGCTAGCAAAAAAAAAAAAAACATAGGGCAGACTTCCGTGAGAGCACAAACTATCTCAGTATGAAATATAGAAATAATATTTACCTTACTCCTTCCATTTGAGTATAGAGAAGAGAAAAAGGGGCAGAATGTGGAGACAATATTCCGTATGTAAGTAAAGCCGATAATTGCACATATGTAAGTAAAGCCCATAAAATCCTTAAGCCCAAATTAGTAGTTGTGATATTGATTTGTGTTGTATGCAAACTATTATGTTGAATCTTCATCTGATGAGTAGTAAATGTAATTACATCCTCCCATAAATTCTTCCTAGATCGCTGGGACTATCATCATGTGTTCATTATCCATATGCTCTGGTGATTCATGATGCCATGTCATTTCCATTGGATGGTTTCGGCGCAGCCTCAAATCCATTCTCTCATTCTCTTCCTAAATCATCAATAGTTTTGCATATAGATGATGCATGAAGCATGGATTTTTATTCATCTTCCTCCTCGAAGGAACATCGATATTCTCTCTACGACACCTCGTCTCAATTCCCCTTGATATTCTTCAGCATCCTCGATAAATGAGTGAATGAGTTTAGAGGTGTGTGATTGAAGAAATACATTCCTCTATTTAACGTTCATTGAATAATTGTAATTAGCAACACTTTTGATTTTTTGACGTTTTTTGTTTGTTTTTGGAATGGGCTATTATGTGTTAATCATAAAGAATCCGTTTCTTTGCATGTAGACTTTATTGTATTAAACGTTTTTATATCTTATTTATGGGTAAGTATCTCTCATGATCGTGGGAGGATAATTATAGAGTAAATTGAGGAGGAAAAGTAAGTGAAAAAATTAGACTTAGCCATAATTTCGGTCATGCATAAAGGAGGATATTTATTTCTTGTCTAATCAAAAGAGGAAAAAAATGAGTTGTATACCTTAATTACGGCATGTGCATGTCCTAGATTGTAACATTTGTGTTATCGATCAAAAAAACAAAAAAAAAACAAGATTTTTTTCTCTTATTTTTGTTTAAGTTTTTCTTTTTTGTTTGTGTAGCGGAATTTGATTAAACTATTCATGGAATTAAGATCCGATTAAGAGATAGTCATGATCTTCATCAAGAATTTTCAATAGTTTACCAAAAATGGTAAATTTGTTATGGGTGAAAACAGAGTTCATTTTTCGATTGGTTAAAGGTCTCAGTCGAAAATACAGTTGTTATGGATGCTAGATAATTATTTTGAAGTTCTTTGTTCTTTGGGTTTTACATATTGTAACTCTAATGTTGTTTGCGTTTGGTAGGTTGATGAAGGTTTGCTTATTCGATTGCGAAAAATAAAACCAAGCCTAAGACGTAAGAGTAAATATTTGGTGAGTCATTTTTCGGATGTGTATTTGTTTTCGATTGTTCCTTTATACAGTGAGTGTAATGATTTTTTTTTCCCGACTGAGTATAATGAAAATTATTCTTTTATTTTATTTTATTGTTCCCTTTATACAATGAGCATAATGAAAATTATTCTTTTTTTTTTTTCGTTTTTTCCATAATGAAATTTATTCTTAGTATTTTTAGAAAGAATATGTTCCCTTTATACAATGAGCATAAGGATCGTATCACTTGTTTGTCTCTTAAAATGTTATTCGACCGTCCAAGGCTCAAAAACCCATTGTGCTTTGTATTATAGATTATCACAGTCTTCGAATAACATGGGATGAAGGAGGTATATATGTATCCTTCATCTCAATGAATATGTGACCTACGCCTCAAAGCTAAGGGCTCCAATAATTAAAAAAAAAAACTTATAATTTGCTCGTATGAGCTTGGCAGTGATAAATACCTTGGATGTAAGTTGCATAACATATTTAGCAACTACATGATCATTTATTTATATATTCCTTTGGTATTAGAGGCTTCCTAGAACCATTATCTCCAGCATTCCTCAGCTTATCGACTCTTATTGAAACTTCAAATTTTATCTTCTAATCACAGATCCTGGATAGAGAGATTATTTTTCTCATGAACATGATTGGATATGGAATATGTTCATTCTTCAAATCATCTACCTCACCAACGTCAGTTTCTTTCCGGGTCCTCATGATTGTCAACCTCTCTTAACCTTGATTTATCCATATATACATGAGTCTAAAAAGCTGCAATCCTATCTCCAATGAGAATTTTCTCCACTCTCCCTCATTTAAACTCTTGGGGGTTTTGTGACTAGATATTTTTCAGCCGATTCTAAATTGACATATTCCCTTCGTCCGGATTTAACTGATAAAATAGGTTTTTTTTTAGTAAAATTGTATTAGAAAGTTTCCATATTTTCCCTTAAAATTCCGGATTATCAAGAAAAAAAAATCAGAAACTAAGATGTGAAAACTAGTATATTGCATAAAGAATTTGGGAGATTGATGGTCTATGTGGAAATAATTTTAATTCCTTAATAATTTTGCAAAAACCCAACTTATCAAGTAATTCTGGATGGAGGGAGTATATAATTGCCATGGTGCTGAGAAAATGAGAAAATTTGGAGGGAGAGAGTAATGTCAAATATGATTTTTCCAGCAACGTTGACTCAAATCAAGAAAAAAATCTTCCTTATTTATATTCATTAACCTTTGAATGATTTAATGATTGTTGTTAATTTTCTATCAAATCTTATAATTAATGATGTTAAACTATTAAGAATTAAAATAAAACTTGGTCCGAATTTGGAGCAAAAATTAACTTTTTAAGATCTAATTCAAGAGTTTCTTTGACCGATATTTCTAGTTTACCATAGTGTGGAAAGCGTGGTGATTTTGATGAGAGATAAATTACGATTTAGCTTGTTTGGTAAATTTGATTTTGTAAAATTAAAGAAGGCATTTGCTGAATCATCTTTGATAAGACAGTGGAATCCAAAAGTTAATTATCAATTCATTCCTCTTTTATCGTACGAATTTGGACCGAAAATTAAAAAAAATTAGGTCTAATTCAAGAGTTTCTTTGATCGATATTTCTAGTTTACCATAGTGTGGAAAGCATGGTGATAATCCTTCGATTCGCATTCCTTATGACAAGAGATGAATGTTTAAATGAATGAGGATTTAGTTTATTTGCTGAATCATCTTTGAGAAGACAGTGGAATCTGAAAGTCAATTATCAATTAAGTCCTCTTGGTAAAGGATTTTTCATAATTAATAGAAGATGGGGATGATAAGAAACATAATTGGGGTGGGTATTAGGAGATTAAGTTCCAAATTTTATGAATCAAGGAATGAAAGAAATTTTTTGACCCTAAATGATAAAACTCATCTACTGCTTTTATATATGGGTCGATTTTCCTGGCCTAAGCATCAAATATTGTAAGGAGAAGATCATCATGTCAATTGGAAAATTTGTGGGTAGATCGTTATATCAAAAATTATTGAACGGGTTGATAAAATTAAAGATGAGATGATAGATGTTATTTTTCCTCCAGTTATGCAACAAGTGGGAGTTTCTGAAAGGAGATTAAGCTTCATAGGATATGGATGGAGATATTTTCGGATCTTATAAAGAATCCCAACTTTAGCAATCAATAAAGTGGTTAAACAGTTATCAGTTCTCACATTATTTTGATAATATGGTAAACATTATTTTTTCAGATACAATAACACGGTGGATGATGGTGGATATTTTGGTGTTTGTTGTACTAAAATAAAAAACACTACTAACAAGTTGACTAGTATTATTATTACTAGGAAGATGGTAGCTATGTTGAGTGATAATAATGTAAAGAATGTCTAAGGTATAAGAACTCTGCAATCAAAAATATTATACTGGAATATCATAGGATTGAGGAGACCTTAATTACAAATACAAACTCAGGAGTTTAGTGAAATCCTTGAATCCATTTTCAGTTTTTGTTGCTGAACAAAGGTAATAGTCTCTTCTGATCTTTGAAAAAATCCTTGACTTCCTAATATTCATTATATATATGTTGTGGAGTGATAGTATTAGTGGTACTATTGTTGTGCCAATTGCTTCTCAGACTATAGCAGTGGGTTTGGGTGGTGCTTTAGTCATTTGTGCTAGTGTTGCTTGTCTAACATCATATAGAAGGGATTTATGACTCTGTGGGATGCGCAAATCTTAGATTTGCATATTTTTCTCCCACTATGTGATGAATAAACGGTAGAAGCTGATGGAAAAATGGGTGAAATTATTATTTTTCCCACTACGGTCGTAGGAGAGCTGCACATTAAATATCAACAAGTCTGGTTAAACTAAAATCGTCAGCGGTTGCGCCTTAGCCGCGTGTTTTATCTTAAAACTTTGGTGGTTCACATCCAGCTACACCACTCTAAGGTGGATGCCCGACGCATATATTTAAATAACTAAATGTAACGTAGCTCTTCGAAACATCTATAAATACTCATTTTTCCTTCATTTCATCACACATTCTATAGTGACACGTCCCCTTACCGATAATTTCCCCACTTAGCCACTGCGACTATCCATGTCATTTCGAGCACACCTAATGTAATGACCCATCCCTAATTCGCTGCGGTCATCCGGGAGTAACTTCCTAGGATGTTACCCATTCCTGGATTGCACACGTTCTAACAAGCTTAACTGCAGATTTTTCTACCAACTCTGGAGCTAATTGTGCTGAAAATTCCTCGGTGATAGGAAAGGACAAACCATTACCCGTACCCTATCTGCCGAATTGGGGTATTACAATATCACCACCTTAAATTGGAGTTGTCCTCGGTTCCAGAATATATTGAATCCCAGATCTCCGACATTCCTTGCCCCTCATGAGACCAGTACTTAACTTATCCCGTCCAGAGTTTTCTCTCATCCTCGACAGGTGACCCACCATCGTCTCTGATACTATGTGTAATGACTCGACCCTCTACCTATACTGTCCCCACTTAGCCGCTATGATTATCCGATAATATGGGGTTTTTAACGGGTATCGTTATAGTCATCCGTCAGCAACTTCCCAGGAGGTCATCCATCCCTGGATTACTCCCGCCCGGGAACGCTTAATTGCAAAGTTTTTTGCCAAATATAAAGATATTGTGCTGAAAAGGCCTCGACGTTAGAAAAGGTTCCATTCTACGAACCATACCTTCCGAATCGGGGTATTACTACACCTTCTCTATTCAGTCTCATAACATAAAAATAAATAAAAATATCCTAATCCATCCGCAACCATCACAACAAAAATCCACTAGAGTTCTTGGTCCCAAGTTTACAATGGATGAAGATGAATCAGTTTGTAGGAATCGTATACACTTTACGAAAGATAATGTCATTGGTGCATGCACAACAACAAGGTGTTGGCGCGCGGTAGAGGTTGATATGCTGGCGGTTGAACTTCAGCTGCCAGCATGTCAAGTCCAACTGTGCGACCTAATACACGCTTCTACTTCCGCTACAAAGTTCTTTTACCATAGTGGAAAATCCACTTTGTCGATCCACGTGGATTAACATACTCTTTTATTTGATGAGTTCCATAAGACTTCCATTAGAAAATATAAATTCTTTAAATCATCCATGGTTGGTAAGTGGGGATTAGGATAATGTTATGTATATTGAAGAGAATACGGGAGGCAGGACACCTTTAAGGTATCGACAACCGATTTTAATGAATGTTTGTATGGTTGTGGTTTAATGCAAGCCCCAAAAGCTGCACTGATTTTTTCAAGAGAAAGATGCCAAATTAAAAGTTATAACTAAGGCTTGTTAATAAATATCTTTAAAAAAAAATTAAGCGTTTACTTATATCTGGAGAAATCAAATCGTGTTATACTTTTCTAATTGCATATATATATATATATCCCGTTCTTATGGAGCACGAGATTTTTTTGTCTCCTTGGATGCCGATGATGCCATTGGGAGCTGAGAGTATTTTCCGAGCCCTAGAAAAAAGATTTCCAAAATCGACTGCTATCTTCTCCCCCTCCTGATGTACGGTGAAATTCAGACGACGGTCTGGGACAGAAGATGGCGTCATTGAGGAATGCTAGCTCTAGAATTACTACGATTATCCGAGTAGCAAGTACCATCAAACAAACTATAACTGATTTAATGAGCCATTCGCAGTTTCAAAGTATGAATTAGTCAATACTTACACATTCATGGCTTAATCTTTGAGACAAGCATATGACTACTGGCAGGATCAACCAGGTAGCATTCCTCAATGACGCCATCTTCTGGCCCAGGCTTTCGTCGGTATTTCACCGTACATTAGGAGGGAGAAGATAGCATTCGACTTTGGAAATCGTTTTTTCGGGGTTCGGAAAATACTCCGAGCTCCCAATGGCATCATCGGCATCCAAGGGAACAAAACTATATCATGCTCCATAAGAACGGGATAATAATATCACCAAAAAATGGGGACATGAGACCCTTGTCGAGTACCATCTCACGCAACCCGACGTCATCGGCGGTGAACTACCCGTGTCGCCGCGATCCGAACACTTCACAATAACAAGTGAATTAAAAGACAAGGAAATACCGGAATAATGAAATTCTCAGCCTCAATGCTTCTTCATTACTACTAAACCTCACTGATTTATGCTAGCCCAAACTTTGGGCTACGGGAACTGTTAACTTGGTCAGAGTTTCTGAATTTACACTTGCCAAACATGCACTTGGGTAGGCGACATGTGGAAGGAATACATTCCACATGAGATAAACATCTTTAAAACAAATATGGCGTTTATATATATTTTTGGAAAAACATGCCTCCAAAAAAAAACTAGCTAGAGTTGCAGTTAACAAATCTTGGTGTAGTAACACCTATTACACCATTACAAAATAAATTACTAAAAATAACTAGGAAAATATCCAATCTGTATGCTTTTATTGTCATTAAAAGCTCCATTTTTGCAAGTCAATCATCAACAATGTTTGTTTCTCTTTATATTTCTCTTTGATATCACTTGAATGAATTGACTACTGGTTTCAATAATTTCATTGATGAGGCCCCATATATCGCAGAGTGGTTTAGCTTTTCATTAACTAAATGACATATCTATTGTGACAAACCTGAAAATTATGCCTATCATGCCCATAACTCCCTGATGCGCCACTCTAATGCTAGTGTTCGAACCTTAAAACTCCTCTATGCACGTCTATTTTGCTTTGCAAGAATGTTTAGCAGTCATATTGCCTTTAAATTAGCTTCCATACAATTCCAACTTACCCTTAAACTGGAAAGGCTATTGTCGACGCATATCTACATGCATCACTATCTTCCGAGTTTTTCCCAGGCATAGCACATGCCCAAGGATTACGCACATGCCTGAGACTTTCTCATAGGCCATTAGAAGACTTATTCCATTTTTATACTTAGCTTAGCCTTTCCTGAAAGCATACACTTATCTTGTTCGGGCCAAGGGTGAATAAATCAGGATCATGTCGTGCTTGTAAAGTCTTATGCAAGATATGCTAAGTTGCATACAAATATTGCTTAGTTTCCTGGCCATGTTCAATGCTTCACTGGTGCATTCCTACATCGAACACCTTGATAGGAAGTATGAGCATCTAAAGAATTAAAATGAAACTCGCCTCATCAAGTATGGCCACAATAATTTCTTGCATCACATCACCGAGCCAGATGATATGAGTGGAAAATATGCTGCAATCATCTCTCAATTAGATGATCTGAGAAACAACGTGCTGGACCATCAATGCTGCAACTCATTGTGGATGCCTATGTACCCTTCCTTACTCCAAAGGATCAAGCGCTGACCGTAGTTCATCCTTGAAGGGACAAGCAAAAGCCAACTCATGTTGCAAGAAAATGACAAAGCAATATGCCTAGCTATATAGGATATTCCATCAAAATGCACCAATGTGATGCATATTTAGTCCGCGACATGGCATAGTGATGCTTGCGCATCATATGCACCATTGGAAAGGCTACAAAATTATTATAAATGAGGCATACACATCAATTATGCTCTTTCGACTAAACTATGAAGCTTACTTGTGCATCGTCCGCATATGCACCTTCAACCAACTATGCCTTCCTATATATGCCTTATTGACATTTCTACAAATTAAAGTTGGGGATCACTTTGACATGCCTGCTTCACTATTCATGGTCATTGCCATGTATCTCTGAATAACCGGCTATGTTGGTTATATTTTCATTTGTGTCCCATAGGCCAATTCTAATACTTACATCCATGATGGTTGTACATTATCTCGGTCAGTATGCTCTGGCATGATGCACCATTGTGGTGCGATATTGTCCTCTTGATAATATACCCATAATATGCCACGCTGCTTGTACTTTGACCCTTGACAAATATAACTTGCGAGACTGGCTCTTGGCCAATATAACTTGCATAACGCGCCATGATGGCGCTACTTTCTCAAGGCCATCCTCCCAACTGGCCTGATGCATCATGATGGTGCGATATTGGTCCTTGACCAATATAACTAACGTAAAGGTTATACTTGGCGCAATATGTGCCCTTGGCCAATATGCCCAACATAATGAGCCATTTTAGCCGATATTGTCTATAGACCAATATTCCTTCGAAATATGCCATACTTGGCGTCATATTGGCTCTAGGATAATGTTCCTCTTAACACGCAACATAAGCTTGAGATGAAGCTTCATCTGAAGCCAATGACGCATCATTGAACATGCGCCATGCAAAAAATATGGGTGTTACATGCAGAGTCGATTTCGACTTCCAACTGATGAATGCCAAACTCCAAAGCCATACGAAGACCCTCCCTGATAGCCCAAACTTCTGCAACATTGTCGTTGTTCTTGAAAATATGTTTACCAAAGCAGGCAACAAAATCTCTTCCTTTGTCCTGTATGATTCCTCCAACACCTACATAACCATAACCAATAGCAGACCCATCAATATTCAATTTATTAAAACCTTGACCAGGTGCCGTCCAAGCAATGTGAATTTCTTCCTTATCAATTCTTTTATGTTTTGTATCAGTATATATTATGAAACTCATGAGCCATATGCAGAGCTTTATGAAGAACAAAAAGGCCAATAAGCTTCTTATTCTCAAACAAATACTTGTTTATGTGAATCCATATAAAACGGACACCCTTCTAATGCAGGCCACCCATGATAGCCTCAAGAGAACATAACTTACCGAGAAAAGTAGGAGACATTAGTCAATATTCAAGGATTTTATTTTTTACTATTATATTTAAAAAAAAAATAGTCAATATTCAAATTGTCGCCAATATTATTATCAGGATATTTTACGTATACATATATTTTTCTTGAAGACTGAAATCTTAATGAAGAAAAAAACAAATCAAAATGAATGAATTTTAATTCACTTATCAATATCATCAGATTTTTCTTCAAAATTGTATTAACACCGATCATGATCTATTACAATCTACTTACTTTTGTGATACCAAATATATTATTAGTATATTTCGTCCGAATAATTTTTGTACTACAAAATATTTTTTTGGTATATTTCGTATGGATATATTTGATCTTGTTTAATAATAATGTATTCTTATACCAGTGTAATTAGGAGGAGGTATATCATCTTCGATAACTCTAGATTGACTTCGGTTTTTCACCGAAGCTTTCACCGACAGAAACAAAATAGTGACCCATTTCTCCCCTTCCCAATCTCAATGGTAAGAACGCATCGTTTGGTCCTACGATTCTTTTTGGGATGTTTTGAAATGAAAAAACCAAGTGTGTATCACTCTATCATCTTAATTCAAAAAAAAAACTCCATATTGTCCTGAAATCAGTCACCTGTGACTTCGTGAGCCCCCTATTGATGGGAACATCTTCCTCTTCCAAACTTTTACAGGGCTTCAAATCAGAACCAAATCTACATAGAAACCAGCGCCTAAAGATAACAGACTCCATAGTCCAATCGCCAATTGACATCCATCCCAACCAACAACATCCTATGTATTCCACGTTAAGGGGCACCCCCGGTACACATTAGCAAAAGGAATATAAGCCAATGACCTAATTTAACAAACAAAATAGTTTGTACAGAGTTCTGCATTTTAAAACTGTATTAAACTTTGTCCCTTCTTCTCTTCTCAGCTAATCAATCAAGTTACCAACCTTTCGAGGATCTCAAGGGCCTTAAACCTTCGATGCCTCCAAAGCTCTAATCTCCCCTTCTCTCTCTTTAGAAATAACTCCTTATTAAAACAGAGCAATTGAAACGTACCATTTCGAAACAGAGCACTAACAACAACCCCTTTCTTAATCTTTATTCAATAATGGCAACCCTTTCTTCTTCAACTTGTTATTCGTCTTCGTCATCATCCTCATCACTCTATTCTCCTTCCTCTTCTTCTTCTGGGAATTATGTACGCAGTGTATCAATTTCTTCAGTATCTAAGAGATTCTTACCAAAGAAGATCTCTTTATCATCACCTAGATATTGGAATGTTGTCAACATGCAAGATGGTTAGTAATTTTCTTCATTTTTTGTGATATGTGTTCTCTTCAAAGTTTCCATTTTTAGCTGATTTTAGGTGTATTTTGAATCTGGGTTTCATAAAATTCATCTAATTTAGTGTTTTCTAATCCGGGTTTTACTGATTTTCGTCAATATTTTTGTTTTTCAATCTGGGTTATTGAAAAAGGTATCAGCTTTATGAATTTTTTTATGTGGTGTTAGGTTTAATTTGTGGAAAGAAGATTAGATTGGTGCTAATTAGGTAAATTAAATGGTTTTTAGGTGCAGTGACTGCTAAAACAACACCATTACTTGCAAATGAAATTCCTGTAAAGGAGGAAAAGGCCAAAGAGGGGGGTTTGTCAGTGGAAGAAGAAATACTTAATGTTGTTGGTTCTATTCCTGATGAAAATGAGACAGTTAGTATCACCGTAGTTGGAGCATCAGGTGACCTTGCTAAGAAGAAGATATTTCCTGCCCTTTTCGCACTTTATTACGAAGATTGTTTACCCAAGGTTCGGCTTTTTTTGTTAAATTTCGATGCAGCCTAAGTCTAGTTTGTCGTATACTTGAAAGTGTTATAATGCAATTTGAACTGAATGTGTGTATGTGGTTCCGTGGTTGTAGCATTTCACTGTGTTTGGATATGCTCGGAGTAAGATGACTGATGAGGAACTACGAGACATGGTTAGCAGGACTCTTACTTGCAGAATTGATAAAAGGTCTGTAATGTCTACGGATTGCATTCTTGTTAAGATTGTGGGTTCGACTTCTTATATAAGTTTGTTGAGATGGTGCTTGCGGTATTTAATGTGAGTACCTTTTGGATTTCAGGGAGAACTGTAGTGAAAAGATGGAGCAGTTCTTAGCAAGATGCTTCTACCATTCTGGTCAGTATGACTCGGAGAGCAATTTCAAGGAGCTAGACAAGAAGCTCAAGGAGCATGAGGTAATGGGATGGTGTTTTATTGTTCTAATGTTTAAGTTTAATAAATTATTAACCGAGCGCCGAGTCTTAAGAACATCTAAGTGCTTGGTCCTACTACTGTCTCCTTGCTCTTTTGTAGGATTACTTAAATACACATTAAGTGACATAAGTTTGATGGGCATATATGTCTAATTTTGACAACTAATGGCTGTACCGGAGTGATGAATCTTAGTTGTAGATTGCCAAGTCCAGGGAGAATGTGAGTATAAGACTAATTTGCTAGGAGTTTAAAGTTGCAACTTAGCTGTTGGTTGTTTAATATAGGTGTTGTTTTTTTGTCTACATGAGACATATCTGGAAGTGGTTTTAAACTGATAGATTGTCCTGGATTGAAATTCCTAGCGAAGTTATTACTGAGGAAAATTGTTACTGCTGTAGAATTGGGAGAAAGAATGATTAAATTGCTATAGCTTGTTGCTATATTTATTTTTCGTCTGTGATGTGTTCTAGTTTCATAATTTGACATTGATAAATTGGTTATTCAGGGTGGAAGGATTTCAAACCGTCTTTTCTATTTGTCGATCCCTCCAAATATATTTATAAACGTTGTAAAATCTGCAAGCTGCTCAGCATCTTCTTCTAATGGCTGGACTAGGGTCATTGTTGAGAAGCCCTTCGGCCGAGACTCTGAATCCTCTGCTGCTTTAACAAGAGGCTTAAAGGAGTACTTAGTGGAGGATCAAATTTTCAGGTTGGGGCAAGCCAGACTTGAATTATATTTTTTCCTCTTTCACTAGGAATTTGATCGCTAACCTGATATCTGTGGCATTTTGTTTGCAGAATTGACCACTATTTGGGGAAGGAACTAGTGGAAAACCTTTCTGTTCTTCGTTTCTCCAATCTTATCTTTGAACCTTTATGGTCAAGACAATACATAAGGAATGTTCAATTTATCTTCTCAGAAGACTTCGGTACTGAAGGACGAGGAGGGTAAGCTGAGCTTTTGAAATGGCTTGAATTGGGTTCTGTTCTTTTAAAATAGCTCATGATCAATTTCAATGCTCCTGTCTTGTTCAGGTACTTCGACAGTTACGGTATTATAAGAGACATTATGCAGAATCATCTGCTTCAAATACTAGCCCTTTTTGCCATGGAGACTCCTGTCAGTTTGGATGCTGAAGATATCAGAAATGAAAAGGTACCAATTCACGTTAACCTTTGCTTTTACAATATGGAACATCTTGTACTCGCTTGCTGCTAACTTGCGTTGTATATATTAGGTAAAAGTTCTACGCTCAATGAGGCCATTGCAACTCGACAACGTGGTGGTTGGACAGTATAAGAGTTGCACTAAAGGGGGGATCAACTATCCAGGCTACACAGATGACGAGACAGTACCTAAAAATAGCATAACCCCAACATTTGCAGCGGCTGCACTCTTTATAGATAATGCCAGATGGGATGGAGTTCCCTTTTTAATGAAAGCTGGGAAAGCCTTACACACTAGAGGGTAACTTCCAAACCTAGATGAACCTAATGTGCCAATTCTATAGGTTATGCAGTGCCTTACATATCCACAATGTATTTTCTTGATCCCAAAAATTGACATTCTTGAAATGGTTCTCTCTTCGCAGAGCTGAGATCAGAGTACAGTTCAGGCATGTTCCTGGTAATTTGTACAAGAAGAATTTTGGAATGGACCTAGACCGAGCAACAAATGAACTTGTTATCAGAGTACAGCCCGATGAAGCTATTTATTTGAAAATCAACAACAAAGTCCCTGGTTTGGGCATGAAGTTGGACCGCAGTAATCTGCACCTTCATTATGCAGCAAGGTACCTATCTAAACTTCTGAAACCAACAGATTCTGACATAGTTACAAACTTTGTAACTCAGGGATGATTGATTGTTTTAGAGTGCTCAATCTGGTTATTTTTGCATCCTCGTTCAAGCACATGTAGCTACCGTGTAATATCATAATTCAAGTGACTGTCCTTTTGGTATACTAATGGGCATTTTGTGCTGGTATACATAGATACTCCAAGGAGATTCCAGATGCTTATGAGAGACTGTTACTTGATGCAATTGAAGGAGAACGACGGTTATTCATCAGGAGTGATGAATTGGATGCTGCATGGACCCTCTTCACACCTCTACTGAAAGAGCTAGAGGAGAAGAAGATAGTCCCCGAGTTGTATCCTTATGGCAGTCGAGGACCTGTTGGCGCTCATTACCTTTCAGCCAAGTACAATGTTCGATGGGGTGATATCAGTAGTGCAGACTGCCAGAATGAGTGAATTAGTGGTTGAGGCCACAAAACATTTTTCACACAAACCATAGTAAGAACGTTCGACAAGAGTAAAATGGAATGAGAATACAGTTTGACAGGTTGAAGTCTTTCTACAAAATTGAGATTGGTGGTGTTATTAAAGGTGTAGCCAAAGATAATTTACTGAAGAATAGAGAACTAAACTTTCTTTTCAGATATGTAACCAAAGCCAGTGGCTCTCTTTCTCTGAAGGTTATTGTTGTTGAATTTTGATGGTAGGCAAAGAGAATGAGCTCTACATGGGTGGGAATGGGTAGGCAATTTGTTTAGCCTTTTTCTCTTTCTTTTTTGTAGCAGGTCCAACAAAGGCTACTTGCTTGGATGATTTGGAGCCACTAAGAATAAATTAGAGTACTTGTTTTTTCTGTCATCTGTTATTTTTATTTCACTATTAGTGTTGTTTGAAAGATTCATTTTGCCTTCTAGGTATTCGACAGAATGACTGATACGTGTAATAACTACTTTGTAAATCTGGCTTACTGGCTCTTGCTATTCAGCTAAAAATCAAGATGGTGAGGTTGCAATTTGAGTGTTATAAATCAAGATTAATTGACTTTACCATTCTGGTTAGTATGATTCAGAGAACAACTTCAAGGAGTTAGACAAGAAGCTGAAGGAGCATGAGGTAATGGGATGGTCTAATGAATGAATGAATGATTAGTGGAATATTGAGTCTTGAAGACATTTATGTGTTTGGTTTTGCTACTGACTCCTTTATTTGTAACACAGCTTTAAATGCATCTTGAAAATGACATAAGTTGCTGATTCTCACTTCGAGCAAGAATTAGAGTATGAGATCAATTTGTTGGGAGTTCAAAATTTAAACTTAGCTGTTTGCTGTATAATATAGGTGTTGCCCTTTTATCTGTAGGAGATGATGCATATTTGGAAGTGGTTTAAACTGATAGATTGTTTGTGGAATGAAATTTCTAGTAAAAGATTACCTTTTAGATTTCTATATAACGGACTGTTGTAAACTGTGGCATTTTGTTTGCAGAACTCACCGCTATTTGGGGAAGGAACTAGCAGAAAACCTTTCTTTCTTCGTTTCTCCAAATTTATCTTTGAACCCTTATGGTCAAGAATTTATTTTCTTGGAAGACTTCGGTACTGAAGGACAAGGAGGGTAAGCTAAGCTTTTGAATTAGCTTGGACAAGGAGGGTAAACTATTCTTCTCTTCTAAAATAGTTTGTGATCATTTCACATGCTTCTGTATGTTCATGTACTTTGACAGTTATGGGATTACATTCGCCATGTAGACTCCTCTAAGTTTAGATGCTGAAGACAACAGAAATGAAAAGGGACTACGAGTAGTTCATGTACTACGAGATCAGGGTACAGTTCAGGCATGTTCATAACCTTCATTATGCAGCAAGGTACCTATCCAAACTTCTGAAACCTATAGATTCTGATACTATTACAAACTCCAATAGTCAGGAATGATGAATTTAGGTGCTTTGCTAGCTGTTAATATGTTAGTAATCTTTGCATCCCTTTTTTCTGAAATCCTCCAAATTAAAAATATTATGGAGCACCCAGCAATGAGCAGCCTAGAATGTTTGAAATGTGTTTTAGACTACAAGTCGAAACCGGAAGGCTATGAAAGCATGGCTAAAATTGTGTGGACTACCTTAAAAAATGATAGTGCGTCTGCTAGGAGGCTTACTGCTGTTGGTTACTATTCTACATTTATATTTACTTGCTGCATTCTCAGATTCTTGATACAGAACATACGGATATCCTAAGAATATTATGTTGCTATTATTGTTTAACAAAGATCAATAGTCTTTGGAGATCATATGTTTAAAACGCACATCTTATAGGTGTCATCATATCTGCTGAGCCACTAAGAATAAACTCGAATATTTGTTTTTCTGTCATTTTTTATTTTGTTTGAACACTGAATTCGACAAAAAAAGAAAGACAAAACAAACATCATTATGCACCAAAAGGAGGCACTTGTTTTCTTTCAGATAGTGAAACAGGGAATGGCCCCAAAGGCCAAAACTGATCTGATCTCATCTGTTGTCAGTGTCTTAACTCCGAAGTCAGTCATTAGCGAGCAACTTGAGCTTTGCAAGTTGCAACTGCATCATGGCTCTACACAAAGGCCATATCATCATAAGATGTGGAAATGCTCTGGGTGTTTGGGGAAAAACTAAAACTTTAAATGATGTAATACTTGAAGTAAAAGCTCATCATTTTCCTTTCGAGACTATTTAATCATTTTGAGTATTTAATTGATGTGTAATTTAGTTAGTGATGCCTTGATGTGTATAAAAGTCAATTGTCCATACATTAACACCAAGAACTTGCCTTTGGTTGAACAGGTTGGACTCGGTGCTGATCTTGTCAGACTTTATGTTGCATCAATGTGCTCAGCTGGATTCTCCTATGATTCAGCTTATCGGTGTTGATGGTAACCGCAGGATGGAAATAAGAGTCAAGGCTGGTAACTTGTTCATCGTCCCAGGGTTTTTTGTTGTTTCAAAGATTTCTGATGAAGAGGGTATGGATGGAAAAATTTGATGTCATGAGCATGTTACTCTTGTTGTTTTTTTTTAAATTTGGAAAAAGAAAAAAAAAACATAAAAAGCGCCGGCTAAGGGGATCGAACCCTTGACCACGGGATTAAAAGTCCCGCGCTCTACCACTGAGCTAAATCGGCTTTTGTCGTGCTGCACCATATATTATATTCAATACTTTCATCTTTCTTTACCTTGAAAGCTTCTCAAATATTGCATAAAATCAGAACCCAAGAACAGCCAGCCATTGCTGATGTGTGTCGCACTACCTCATCCAAAACAAACAGTAGAGGTTTGCTTGTCACAGAGGACTCGGTAGCAAAATTGGGCATACTGCGGACGCCTCTTTGTAGATTTGTGTAACATTATCGGATTATCCGAAGGGAGGCTATGAGCTTTGGATCCTTGTGGATTGCTGCAAAAGTGCAGCTGCTGCTTCATCTATATAGACACCCTACTTGTTGCTTTGGGCATCTCTAATCAGGTGTATACAAAAACAACGAGAAAGAATTTGCTGTTATATTGCTTTAAACGCGGGTCTCGTCTGTTTCTCATTGTTGAAAACTTAAGAAGGTCAGTTTACGGGTTTCAGATGTGACAAGGTGGTAAATGCAGTGTAATTATTCAAATAAAACTGATCGTGCAAGGCTCTCCGAGGGTTGGGCTAAATTCGTGCCAGCTAATCAGTTGAATGATGCTGATGTTCTTGTTTTTGAGTTAGTTATTAGAGAAAGATTCGAGACGAAAGTTCACATTTTTTGGGATCACAAACTACTGAAGAAACATATGGCACTGGTGCAGTTTTAGGGACTGGTGATATACTAGTCCATTTTTTGTTAGCTAACTAACTACATTAGGGACTTGTGCGGTCCTGCTAATTCCCTGTAAACGTAGTTAACTTTTTGGTTTACGTTTCTGTTTTCTTGCACTAATCGCGGGGAGATTCTCTGTAACGGGAAACCAGCATTCACTGTTGGGTAGTGTTAGATTTGGATTAAAATTTAGCATATTCATTTACTTACATTTCCAATCCAACAGCATAATGATCGATAGAGCCAGTATGTAAAATTGGTGATCAAGCAGTTTTTCTTGAAACAATGAAATTAGACGCCTCCATAGGCACTGATAATGATACGGAATCGTGCCTCAACGGTAATTCATCATCTCGTTAACAATTCAAAATATCTCCAATTACTAATGCTCGATCCTTTTGTGTTATGACATTTCTTGAGATGGTCTCGATGTTAATTTAAAAAAAAAAAAAAACTAAAAAAAAAAAAAACGTGAACGGCAGGATTCGAACCTGCGCGGGCAGAGCCCACATGATTTCTAGTCATGCCCGATAACCACTCCGGCACGTCCACTTGATGGGCTAAATTCGGGTCTTATTTTAAGTGGCCTTATCCCCCTTAATAATGCAGATAACCTGTGCAAAAAAAGGAAAATATTATCCACGAAATGAACTAGTGATATTGGATATTTTTTTTTTTGAAGCATGCTAGTGATATTGGATGGTATTCAATTAATACATTATGATTACAATTCAAAATTAAATATATAATCCCAATTAATAAATGAAAATTCAACATGTTCACACATAGCTATGGACCTAGCAATAAGCTGGGCACCAACCCCCTCTGAATAGCAATACCTACTCTATGAAAAACAAAACTACCATAACCACTACTAGCGTCATTATTAACAAGACAATTCTTCAGGCGCTTAAAAAAACATAAAGTGTCTTCCCCGAGCTCACCCAAAGTAGAGAAAGCCAAGACCCCAAGACCATAACCGAGTGAAGTGCACTTGTCCAGATATTTAGCACGCTTCCTTGAAAGTGCCTTTGAAATGGCTTTCCCTGGGACAAAAGAACGAACACCATCACAAGTAAAGGGCGAGACAACAGTAACATCCATGCAGACATCTTGCCCGTTTTCCCAGTTGAGGACAAGGATATCGGCATGCCTCAAGTCTTCATCCTTATCTGAAATAATACCCAAAGAAACCTCTTTGCGGGCAGGTACACTATCCTTGTAACAGATATCAAAGGTAATATCACGGACCACATCATGTCGAAACTTAATTCCAACATCTTTAGCACAATTAAGCGCATGATCTCCAAAAATATCCATAGATTTGTTGCAACTAGTGCATAATCCATTCTCAACAAACAGAGGAATTCCAAGACGATAACAGAGCACAGCCCGAAACTGTCTACGCCCAATGCACTGGTTAAGACCACTAATTGGTACAGATAGTAGATAATCTTGATCATGCTTGATACGGTTACATTGCTACAAAACAGAATCTCTTGCAGACAAGGAAAATTGGTCTGGGATTTGCTTCTTAATTGCGTCAAAATAAGTGACTTCCAGGGAATGCATGGAAGGGGGGGCAGTGTCATCGACACAATAAGAAGGAGGTAATCCACATACCTGAATAAAGTTCTGAAGAGCCAAGTGATAAGCAGAGCCTTTGTTTGTTGAGAATAAAGTACCCAGAATTGTCTTTTGTACGGAAGCGGTCTGATTCTGAGAAGCAAGGAAACAGTAAGTACGGGTGTCCGCCATGGTGTAGATGCCAAGACCACCATCCTTGATAGGCAAAGTAGTTAACCGCTGCTGTAAAGGACCGAACCCTGTACCATCTCCAGTAATTAGGAGTCTCAAATACTTAAGTAAATGATCGTCAAAAAGATCAGTGGATGATTGCAAGGCTGCTGGATTGGTAGTACGCATTGAAAAATATAGACGAGACACACCAGTGCAATTACGAAGTAATAACATCTTACTCTGAGGGTCCTTGAGTTTTTTTTATTGCATCCATCAGTTGAACAGTTTTATTCACCCTGGTCAACATCATATCACTAATGAAGCTCAGATCCAAACTCACATGTCCTCCCAGAAGATTAACACCATTAGAAGGCCTACCAATATCTTGGGGGAAAACACCGTCTAGAGTGCTTCTGGGATCAATAGATGGCCAAAAGACTTCGGTTTTACAAACGTTAAGATGCAAACCCCTGTTAGGTCCTTCAGCCTCTATTATACGTAATGCCTTGGACACTTTCAAAGTATCCCCAATGATTGTACCATCATCAAGATACCAAGCATGCAAATCAAGAGTGCAACGAGAAGCAATAGTCTTCACAAGAGGATGAAGAGTCAACGCAAAAATCAAGGGACCGAGGGGGTCTCCTTGCTGAACCCCGAGAGCAGAAGACAATATATATTGGTCATAATAGAGTTTAGCAGGTCGCAAATAAAAAAACTCTACCCAACGAGAAATACCTGGAAAGTGAAGACGATCCTCTTTGATGAGATGAGACCTACTCACCATGTTGAAAGCATTGGAAAAGTCAATTAGTAGCATTGAAATTGTATCCGAGTGACCTTTCAACTCTAGTAGGCTATTAACAGCGTACAAAATACTCTCCCCACCGACAGGCACACCAACTCCAAATTGATAGTCGCCTAAATAAGAGGTCATATCCTTCCCGACTAAAAAAACAGCAACTTTGGAAACCAGCCTTCGCCAAACCGTGCCAACCGCAATCGGCCTTATACCACCCCCTGGATTAAGAAGTGGAGTCATAGGTGCATTGGAAATGAACTCACCCAAGCTATTGGGGCATTTACCGGCCAACCAAAGATTGACTACCCTAGTGATCGAAGCAAGTAAATTATACGCTACTGCATCTGCAACACCACTCATGACATCAACCAAATGTTGCGCTCGTAAGCCATCTCTCCCGCAAGAAGTACCCTTTGGGAAGCTCTTTATAGCCCCCAGGACATCCCGTGAGTCTACCGTAATTGGGTCACCAATCACAACATCCGAAGGAACCACGGGGAGAGGAGTTGATGGATGCTTATCTTGCAAATCCAGATAAGTATTCTTGTTACGCGGAGCTACCCATGTTGAAGAAAGAATGCGTATTGCAGCCGAGTAATGACTACAACCAATCTTCTTATGGCAGGCCAAAATATTGGCATCACCTTGTTTCTTAGAGTCTTCCTTACCATTCCCCACCCGGACCGGTTGCTGTAGGAGTTTCGACACCAAAGTTGAACAGCCATTCGGCTCTTTCCACACTGAGATGGCCTTATTTATAGCTGCTATCTGCAGTTTCTTACGGCTGCCCGACTTAGCCTCAGCGGAGTTATTCGGTATAAACAAGGATAGCGTGCAAATGGGAAGAAGTAAGAGTTGTAGCCAAGCGAAAATGTTACATGGGCTTGCGATAACTCTATCGAGACAATGTTTGAATTCCCTGGAAAAGCTAAGCCGGCATTGATGTGGAATATACTTTACTGTAGTGAACTGCCGCTGAAAGACGTTTTTCAGTAAGTCCGTGGAAAGAGGAACGCCTGAATCGACATTCAAGGGTAAAGCTTCAACACCGGCTGAAGAGTTATCACATCTCACAACACTGGAAATTTTTAAGCTAGCAGCACCCCCAGGTTTATCAAGGCCATGAAGAAGGAAATCTGCTTCATCTCCGTTCAATGGTCCTACGATAACCTCACCATGCACAACACCTTGTCTACCTATGCAGGGCATCGACCAAGCATGAAGATGCATGCAACGACAACACATCCACATGCGTAAGATGCAAAGAAGCTTCTCCCAGGCATGATAAATATCCAAGTCCGTAGCTAGCATCTCTCTGCAAAAATCAATCTTGGATGCTGATGAAAAATACTTGTCCTGAAGGTGTTTCAATAAAGAAACCTTAGCGTAAACTCTACCATTAACATAATCACAACAGTATGGTAAGTCTTAAACGGGCAATGGAAGGAAGGATCATCGGCTGGGACTGTGACGGAAGATGCAGAAGCTTCATGGGGCTGTGAATCCTAAGAACGACAGTGGGAAGAATCTCTTGTGAGAATCGTCATAAAGGACTGTAAAACAAAACCCTAAAAAAAATAAGCCTAAAACCCTAAAAACCATAGCAAAAACGCAAGGATAACAAAGGGAAAAACGAAAAAGGACTGAAGAATCAAAGACGCAACGAAAAGAAGAATAAAAAACCAAAGGGAATTCCGAACAAAACATGGTAGTTCTGGAAATCATGGCCGGTTTTCAGTCGCCGACAAAAATCGCCAGAGCAAACCATGAGAGAGAAAACCATGATACTCAGATTTTTTTTAATGGTAGTTCTGAAGAAGCTACCATAATACATTATATGGATCTCTAATCCATTATTGTGATGTAAAAAAGTCTAGTTTCAGATGCAATTCAGTGTTTATCCTACCAAGCTTATTTCGATCTATTTATTCTACCTTTACTCAACAATTATTGGATTCCTAATTTCTTTCATCAAAAAGACTACCAATTTGTGCACCTACTATACTACATTAATTACTACTTTACTACTGGAACAAAAAAAAGGAAAAAAACCAACTATTACATTCAAATTCATCAAACCAATACATGTCATAATTCTAACTATATTGATGTGAAAAACTATTGGAAGAACACACCTGGTTTAATTACATCCCAAGAAAGAAAAAGCAAACAGAATACTACTTCTACTAATCCGACTAATAACCAGTTCTATTACAACTTTCTTTTTGTACACAACACAAAGCCGAAGCTGCAATATTACTAGACTCCCTGACACAAAAGATTCAACCAGCATAACTTCTGCAACCTTCCCTGCTTCTTTTCAAACCATGCACTTGATGTAATCCATCTGGATCCTCTTAATCCTACCACAATCACCATTCATTCAATAAAAAATAACAAAAGAAACTATCACCAAGTGTGTGAAAATGAAACTCCTTTTTCCTTACATTTTTCATCAACACTAAGTATCATCAATAGCCCCACAAGTTTTCACGAAGATTCTCAAGAGTTACAGTAATCAGTAAATCACAGTACCCCATTTCCAAGAGGTTTAATCATACTTACAAAGCAATCACCAAGAATCGCCATCACTGTTGCTGCCAAATTCATCCTCCTCATAGTAGCATGCTTGGCCATCATCATCACTTCCTGAGGAAGAAAATGTCCCTTGAAGAACACCATCTTCAGAATCCTCTTCTTCCTCCTCACTGCAGATCTCCATCGCACCAGCAAGCACATGCTCTCCATCAATGTCTAATCCAGGTATCTCATCATCATCAGAATCTATATTCGATGGATCTGACATAGTTCGAGCAAATTTTTGAGGGTTATTGGTCTTCTCATCAAGATAACATCTGTACATTATACCTTCAAATTGTTGTTGCATCTTCTTATTTCTCTCTACATCCTTTGCTTTCTATGCACTCTTCATTGAATCATCACTGCTTTCCTCATATTCTTCTCCTTAAACATTACTGCCTTCATCTTCACTTGCATTATGAGTCTTTCCCCATGCACACTTACATTCACCTTTCCTCTGAAGCCTTTCTCTAGTTCGTCGTGCATCAACAACATCTCCCTTTCTCATCCACAATCGAAACTCATCATCATTTTCAATCCTTAAACTTTCGAATTTTTCCTTTTCTTCTTGCTCTTTATTCTTGGTTATCTCTAGATTCAGAAAAGGAATTAATCTCTCTATCTCAGTACTTGATAAATCTTCAACCGCACTCTTTGAATGTCGCATTTGCATATGAATCGGGTGGTAACTCGGGGTGATTCCTATTTATTGAACTGCTCCCATTTTCGACCATTTCTCTCTTACTTAATCTCTGTTTCTCTTATTTCTTCTTTTGGTTTAATTTGGTATAATAAACTGCTTATTTCCTTTTCCTTCTTAAATAATGGTGGAAGATTAGCCATAAATGGCCTTTTATGACCCTTGGTTAAGTATCACGTCGCTTGGATATTAACACCATTTCAATGCCATGCACACCCTCTCCAAAGCCACCATTACACTACTAAACCTTATTTTCAAATTCTAATTTTAGACGCTTCATTTTCCTTTACTCCTGTTGGAACTGTCATTAAGAGGTGCACCATTAGATCACCTATATTTAAAGAGTTTATTTGGGTTTTAATTAAAAGTTTTGGTTTTATGCAGATTCAGAGAAAGCATCACATGTTGAGAGGCACCATTTCTAATTGGGGCACGTCAAGTAGTTGGATTATTTCTGGAACCAATCTGGCCAACTCCTTTTGTCACCATGACAAAAAACACTTTCACTTAATACCTATGAATCAAAAAATTACCCTAACCAACATCATTCGTATACCTATGATCCCCTTTTATTACCTTATCAATATGCTTTGATGACATTTGGCAGGTTGTGCAATAATTTTCTTGCAAACCAACCTAGTCAAGACAAACCTCTTAAATACTCACCAACCTCTATTTTTATCATGCTTACGTATAACCTATACGTGAAGAGAAAAATCTTCAGCAGATTGCTTGGACAGATCGTTAGCCTGTATTTTTCTACCAGTCCCATGTGAGTTTGAAGCCAGAAATCCTTTCATCTTTTCCGAAAAGTGGCATCGAGACAGATAGAACCTCTGATAAGGGCACTTTGTTAAATACAAAAAAATGGAAATATTACATAAGTTTGCACCATTCCTGTTCTACCTACTTTTTATATTATTTTCAACTCTCTTGCACATCTTATTTTAAGGTTCATTACACCTCAAATGAAAATTTTTGTTTGTATCTTTACATACATTTGATATGTCTATATCACCATTCTAGTACCAAAACCAGAATCTTATGCATTCAAATTCATATTTTAATCTCCACTCTAGCTTCCCCCTCTGATAAAAACCCTCTTATCACCATCACTTTTATAAGCTACATGGAACCCTCTTCCTCTCAAGATAATAATAAACCAGAAAGTCTTGACATTCAAAATATCACAACCCAAATGGCTAAAAAATTAACCATACCATCTTCTCTTACTGAACCATCTTTCATCGATAAAATAATTATTCTAGATGAAAATGATAATAATAGGAAATGGTGTATGGTTGGTTATATCTGTTGTAAAACTATGATTCCTACTTCTTCACATATGTAACCAATGGCATTTAGCTTAAACCCCTACTGTTACTACCTTCAATGGGTTAAGAAATAAAGTCCTCATTAAATTTCCAGCAAAGAGTGATTTTAACAACAACCTTGGTATACTTATGGTTACTTAATGGTTCTTAGAGTTGCTCCTCATACTGGTTGGCCAGCAAATTATCAAGTTTCCTTTGCAGAAGATATTTTTTAGCTGATTTTATGTAACATCCCAAAGGAATGTACTAAATTTTAGAATCTTCAAAATATAACTTTCAAACTTAGAGAACTGATTGAGGTTCAAACACCTTATGGAAATCATCCTTTGAAGAAGAATGTCAAAGTTTGTGTCAGAGTTTTTGTTCAAAAGGCTTTACCTATTGGAATTCCTATCTTTACTTCAGGAAGAGCTCAACCATTCCTCATTGAATGCAGATACTACAAGGTTCTGCGATACTACTGTACTTCCTGTCGTGTGTTAGATCACAAAGATGCTAACTGTCCATCTTGGAAATCTAAACAGAAGCTATTAAAAGGCAAAAATTCTTTTGACTCGAAATATATTTTTCCAGCTATTTCAAGGCTCATGATACCACAACAATCAAAAGCTCAACATCCTGCATCCACCCCTAACATAGTAGTAAATGACACTATCATGTCTCCAAGTGAAACAGTGCCAGAAACTCAAATTAACACTATTGATTCTCATGTTAAGGATAAAGGAAAAGACAAGGATTCGACCCAAAATGATGATAATATTTTTCAAAAAGGATTAGCCAGTAAGCTCCAAATGGGTCGTTTTGTTAATCGATCAACTTCTCAAAATATTTTCGACATTGGGACGATTCAGCAAAGCTCAATTCAATTAAATAATGGTCTGTCGGTTATCTTCAAGCAAGTCACTACTCAGAACGTTACTGTTGAACCATCTACTGCTAATCCCGAGTCCTAAAATCGGGGCCCGATTCGAACCACTAATTTTTCCAGAAGGTTTAAAACTGTTGTTGTTCCGATACAACATTCTACCATTACTAGAGAAGAATTTATCTCATCAACTGTTGAACATGATGTTCTATCTAATCTTAAAAGAAAGATCGATCCATATCGGATCTAAGAAAATGAACTAGAGCCAGCACTTCTACTCTAGCCAATATTGTAGTCATCCCAAATCAAAATGATATTTCTGAACCAGATTATTCAAAACTTTGTCCCCCTATCACCAAATTGGGAGATTTCCCTGCTATCAATCTATTCAAATATACTCTCAATACCCATTCCTTGGTTGATCCTTATGGAAGTTATAATGTACCTGCTGATGATACCCCAAGCAATGATGGTTCCCGCAATAATTCTCTTCATGCGGCTACTACTCTGAGTCTCAGTTTTACCCAAGATATTTCTCAAATTGGTGGTTCTAATGATTCCCAACTTGGTGGTGGTTCTGCCTCTACCACTCAGGTAAACTCAATTTCTTCCCCCCTTTAAATGACCCTCTTAATGCTGATATTCATGTGAATATTTTTATTGTTAATAGTGTCAACATGTTATGCTGTAACATTAGAGGTTGGGGTAAAAAAACTGCTAATAAGGAACTTAGTCTGTTATGTAGAAACATCAACCCTGGTATCATCTTCCTGTCAGAAACTAAAATGAACAAATATTTGGATGCTAGAAGATTAAAAAATATGGGATTTCCATGCACCTTTAATGTTTCAAGTGTTGGAAGAAGTGGTGGTCTAGTTCTGGCCTGGAAAAAGGAGATCCTCAATATCAAGGGGCATCCATGTCACTTTTACGGATATTATACATTTTAAACTTTGTCATATTCATTTCATATATGGTGAGCCCAATAGTAGGCTAGGACAAGCTTTCTAGGAAACCCAATGCCAATTACCTCATGTACCTCAAGATCAACCTGTCTTTTTTGTAGGAGACTTTAATGCTCTTTTAGGAACTGAGGATAAGAATTGTGGTCTATAAGTAGATGATTCTGATTTCTTAAACCTTAGGAAAAAAATATCGGTGTTTAACTTGGATGATCCTGGTTTTCCTGGTCCTAGATTTAATTGGTCTAATATGCAACAAGGTCCAAACCTCATCCTTGAAAGATTGGATAAATGTCTTATTAATCAATCTGCTAAAGTTTTATTTCGTAAACTTTGTGTCAATAGTCTGCCTAGAGACTCTTCTGACCACTGCTGCCCTATGTATATAAGATTCAATTTTGAGGATATTTGTATGCCTAAAACTTTTCGTTTTATGGATATGTGGATTGAAGATCCTACCTGTAGAGATATTATATCCAACTCTTGGTCAGTCAATGTTGTGGGTTCCCCTACTTATAAACTCAAAGATAAACTTCTAAGTACTAAGAAAGGCCTTCGAGACTGGAATAAATCATCTTTTGGTAATATTCAAACCAATATATCTACCACTAGGGAGGAATTAGTTGAAGTCCAGACTTCTAATCCAACTGACTCTAGCTCTACTGCTAGACTTAGAGCCAGATTGGAATACCTCTACAATCTAGAGGAACTATATTGGAATGACAAATCTAGAGAGGTATGGCTCGTGGAAGGTGACATAAATTCCTCTTATTTCCATATAGTAACTCTCTTTAGGAGGAAAATAAATGCCATTAGTTGGATTAAGAATTCCCTGGGTACTATTCTAACTGATAGAAATAGTATTGGAACTTCATTTATAGATTATTTTAAAAATCTATACTCCTCCCACCCCTAACAATTCCAAGATAAAATCCTTCAACACCAAATCCAAATCCAAAGCCTTTTCCAGTAGCAAGTACCAGGTCGACTAGAGAGTATCTCCTAAAAGTATAACATAGTTTTTACACCGGCTTGTCAAGCCTTGCACAACCCGCACTACGTCAGGAAAATACTTGACGCTATCTGCGCCGTGTTTGTTTTTGTATTGGAAAAGATGAGAAGTAATCATCGTTTTAATGGGATTACGAATTCTTGACCATTAATGCGGGTATAATTACACCCTGTCCGTGTTGCAGAAGCTACAAGGGGTTTCCCCTTCACAATCCTGCCAACTTCAGCGCTACAAGGAGCTTTCCCCCCCCCTCACAATCTACAGGGTTGCATTTACATGTTTGTTGGTTAGAGTAAATAACAGGAAACAAAGAGAATGGGTTGTTAGTCTAGTACCGGAAATATACCTCTTCCACGCGTATCGCCTCCCTCCATGTATGTCTATCCAACGCCTTCTCCGGTGATAGATTTCGCTTTCTCATGTCTTTCTTTACAGACTCATCCCATGTTAGCTTCGGCTGGCCTCTGCGTTTCATCCTTCCTTCATCGCGTCTAATACGACCTACTCGAATTGGGGCATCAGGCGGTCTTCGCTGGAGATGCCTAAACCAACGCAGCCGATGTTGGGCGAGCATCTACTCAATTGGTATGACCATAAGTTTCTAAACACTTTGATACTGGCGAGTTTTGAACTAAGATCACTGGTATCATCACCCAATAACTTTACCAATTGACTACAGTGACACCAACAAAAAGGATAGGGCGTTCCAGGAATCGAACTCGGGACCTCTCGCACCCGAAGAGATAATCATACCACTAGAAATCCTTCAATACCATCCTGTGAAATTTTCAACTGATGATAAATCTCACCTGAGATCTCCTCTCTCACATGTAGAGATTAAGAATGTTGTATTTCCAATAGGAGAAAAAAAGGCTCATGGACCTGATGGGTTCACTGGTCTGTTTTACCAGAAATATTGGGACATTGTTGGAGAGGGTGTCATTGATATGACCCAGAATTATTTTAGAACTGGGCATATAACTAAAGTTTTTAACCATAATAATATTGCTCACACCCCAAAAGTTCCCCTTGCTTAACTTTTTTTCCAATATAGACCTATATGGCTTTGTAATTTTATTTATAAAATTATTTCCAAAACTTTAGCAAGTAGACTGAAACCTTTCATGAATAATATTATTTCCCAAAATCAAATTGCCTTTGTTCCTAAGAGGAGTATCTCTGATAATATTGTTCTAGCTAATGAGGCTATATTTGCTATTAATCACAATGACAAAACAGAAGGCGTTGTTTCCATTAAACTTGATATGTCTAAATATTATGATAAGATGGAATGGTCCTTTCTTGAGAATGTTTTAACTAAAATGGGGCTTTATGATCACTGGATTAAGTAAATAAATCAGTGTGTTTGTTCCGTGTCTTACTCTATCCTCCTCAATGGTAGCCCTACTGTCTTTTTCAAACTAAAGAGAGGGTTGAGACAAGGAGATCATATATCTACTTACATTTATATCATTTTTTCTGAGGCTCTATCTTCCTATGTAGATACCTTTTCTAAAAAAGTTTTGGTTGAAGGCATAAAAGTGTGTAAAGATGCTCTTGCTATGACACATCTTTTGTTTGCTGATGAATCCCTTCTCTTTTCTAAAGCTAATGTTAAGGATTTTTAGACTACCAAAGAGTACCTTCAAAAGTACTGCTTGGCCTCTGGCCAAGAAATTTATTTTGATTAGTCCGGCATTCTCTTTAGTAGGAAAATTTCTGAGCATAGGAAAAATCAGCTTGCTAATATTCTTGACATTAAGAACAGGGATTTATGAGAAAAATATCTTGGCACTCCTACTGTTTTACAAGCCTCTAAAATTCAAACCTATATGAGTATTCTCCAATCTATTGATGCTAGGATTTCTGTCTAGCTCCATAAGCTCATGTCTCAAACTGCCAGAACTACTCTAATTAAGTATATTGGTCAAGCCATTCCTCTTTTTCAAATGGGAGCTTTCCTTATTCCCAAATATCTTTGCAAAAAAATGGATTCCCACCTCTACAAGTTTTTGTGGGGAGAAACCCTTGATCCCAAAGATATGAAGCTCCACCTTTTGGGTTGGGATATTTTATGTTCCCCTAAATCAGAAGTATATTGGGATATAGGAAAATTGGGTTAAATAATCTGGATATGCTAGCCATAAATGCTTGGAGGATTATTGAAAATCCTAATTGAATGCTAGCCACTGTCCTTAAAAATAAATACTTCCCCAGAACTGACTTCTTTAAATGCTAAGTGTTCTAACAAGTGCTCTTGGACTTGGAAGTGTCTGCATGTTATAAAATAATTAATTAAGCCTTTTATTCCTTGGAATGTGGGGGATGGTCAATTTATTAATGCTTGGTGTGACAAATGGATCACATCACTGGGATCTACCACACCTAACCCCTTGTTCCTCCTGATCCTAATATTAGATTTTATTTTATTTTATTTTATTAATGCTACTACTAGATCTTGGGATGTTACTAGACTAAACACCCATTTTGATGATGCTTATGATAAGAAGATTATCACAATTCTCTTAAGCCAGTTATGGATTCCTGAAAGGAGGGTTTGGAAACTTTCAAAGAATGGCAGATTTACCCTTAAATATGCTTACTTGGGTATTAAAGGACTTAGGCCCTCCCTTTGTATCAATTTTTGGAAGCGCATTTGGAAAATTAGGGTTCCTTATAGAATCCAAGTTTTTACCTGGAAAGCTGCTAGAAATGCTATATATTCTATAAATATTTTACACACTAGGATGTCTATGCATAGTGTTGAGTGTTCTAGATGTAATGTCGCTCATGAGTCTGTTATGCATGCTTTGGTTTTGTGTCCTTTTGCTAGTCGTGTCTTGTTTCTCTCCTCTCTTTGTGTTAACACTCAGGTTTTTCAAAACAAATCTTTTCTTCACTGGATGATGTTTTGGATTATTGATCCTATTTCCAAACTCCCTGATGATGCTCAGTGCCTTTTTGTTGTTGTTCTTGGTCCCTCTGGAGGAGTAAAAATAATATGGTTTTCCAAAATCTTAAAGAAACCTATATGACTGTCTTAGGCAGGGCCATAGCTATCCTCTTAACTAGGAAGCCTAACTTAAATATCTCTACTTTCTATGTGACAAGTGGATCCCCCCTTCCTTTGGATGGATAAAATGTAATACTGATGGAGCTTTTGATGATATTTCTGGAGCAAATGGTGCAGGATATGTGATGAGGGACTTCTCGAGCAAAGATTACTTTTGTGCATCCTTAGTTTTTGAAGTAAATTCTGTTAAAGAAGCCGAATCCAGAGTTATTTGGGCAGTCTTGAAGAAAGCTATGGAGAAAAAATTCACTCACACTATCATTGAAAGTGATGCTAAGGATCTCACTGACCAATTTTCAACTGGCGTGTTTGATGGAGATTCTAGAACGGGTGTTATTTTTAAGGATATTCAGTTTTTCTGTTCTAGTTTAGTGTCTTGTATTTTTACTTTTCAACCTCGTATTTGTAATTTTGTTGCTCATGAGCTAGCTCGATGGGCAAAATCGAACAAATCCTCCATGTACTGGTCCGTTCCTCCAATTTGGCTTCTGCCAATTGTTGAGGGGGATCATTAGCCTTTCTGAAGGCCGTTGTTTATTTTTTTTTAAATGGATGGTATTCCAACAATGTGAATGATGTTTCACCCGAACGGCTAGTTTTTCTCCCTTCTTTCTCCAATTTTTTATCAAAAAATCTTCTTCTCTGAATCTCCAATGGCTAGTAACCGTTCCTCTCTTATGTTGAATTCTTAGCTTGGGGGATAACAGAATGGGGGAGTTCAAATAGGAAACAATTGTTATTAGCATACATCTCTTATTCTTCATTGAATTTGGACGAATATTGAGTTTTCGAAAATAAGGAATTGAAGTGATATTCTGGGCTTCAAACAACTCTAATTGCAAATGAAATTCTGATTTTGGGCTCATGCATAAAATGGTTTTACAAATCATTCCACTGCAAAAAAAAAAAAAAATAGGCATATTCTAAGATAGATTGTATTTGTGATTGTGTAATTTTTTAGCTTCTGTGACGGACCGGAAAATTACGCCTAGCGCGCATGCCATAACTTCCCCGGTGTGCGATGATGATGTTACTAACCGGGCCTTAAAGCTAGGCAAATGCACGTCCATTTGCCCTTGCATGCATGTTCATGGAGCATGTTGCATCTAACTTAGCTTTCACACCGTTAAAACTTACCCTTGTTTTGCAAAGGGTTTAAAGTCTTGAAGGATATGGATGATGAACCTTACATGCATCACTCACTACACCAAAACCAGGATTTTCTCACAGTGTAACCTGTCACAGTTTATTTTTCAGTAACAGATATACCTGTGATAAGTCCTGCAACAGTTATAACTGTAATTAAATTTTGTATTCGTGATAATAATTAGGACTTTTATTAGTCACACAAATATTTGTTAATAATTATTTGAACAACAACAATTATAATCTAAAATGATATTTCCACCCAAAAATTCCACCACATCAAAAACAACCCCGAATTAATCACTCGTAAAATTTTGGTTGTCACTACTTTCGCAACAATTATACAAAATAATAATTTTATTTAATTTCTAAATATCAAAATTTATTTAATTTTTAATTTTTAATTTTCTTAATATTAGAAAATAGGATCAAGACCAAGTCAACAAGTCATGACTTTGTATGACATTTGACTTAGACAAATACCAACCTTTTCTTTCGATTTTCTCGACAAAACCACAACAAAAATTTCTGCTTCTTCCGAAGAACGTGAAAATGACCATATTACCCTTACTCGGAATAAGTGCAATAAAAATTCAGAAGAACGTGAAAATGACCATATTACCCTTACTCGAAATAAATGCAATAAATATTATAGAGACTGTGAAAATGACCAGAACACCCTTATTGAAAAAAATAAAGTAAAAATTACGGATTGTGAAAATGACCATATTACCCTTATTGGAAATAACTGCAATAATTTTTATGGAGACTGTGAAAATGACTAGACTACCGTTATCGAAAATAAGTAAAGTAAATATTACACACGTTGAAAAAGACCATATTACCCTTACTGGAAATAAATGCAATAAATATTATGGAGACTATGAAAATAACCAGACTACCCAATTAAGTGTAATAAGTAAAATAAATATTACAGACTGGAAAAATGACCATATTACCCTTATTAGAAATAGTGCAATAAATATTATGGAGACTGTGAAAATGACCAAACTACCCTTATCGAAAATAAGTAGATTAAATATTACAGATTGTGAAAATGACCATATTACCCTTGTAGGAATTTAGTGGAATAAATATTATGGAGACTATGAAAATGACCAGACTGCCCTTATTGAAAATAAGTAAAGTAATATTACACACTTTGAAAATGACCATATTACCCTTATTGGAAATAAGTGCAATAAATATTATAGATATTGAGAAAATGACCAAACTACCCTTATTGAAAATAAATAAACTAAATACTACATATTGTGAAAATGACCATATTACCCTTATTGGAAATAAATGGAATAAATATTAGGGAGACTGTGAAAATGTCCAAACTACCCTTATTGAAAATAAATAAAGTAAATATTACATACTGTGAAAATGACCATATTACCCTTATTGGAAATAAGTGCCACAAATATTATAAAGACTGTGAAAATGACCAGACTACCCTTATCGAAAATAAGTAAAGTAAATATTACAGATTGTGAAAATGACCATATTACCCTTATTGGAAATAAATAGAATAAATATTAGGAAGACTGTGAAAATGACCAAACTACCCTTATTGAAAATAAATAAAGTAAATATTACATACTGTCAAAATGACCATATTACCCTTATTGGAAATAAATGCCATAAATATTATGGAGATCTGAAAATGACCAGACTACCCTTATCGAAAATAGGTAAAGTAATTCGTACAAATAGTGAAAATGACCAGACTACCCTTGTTGAAAATAAATATTACAGACTGTGAAAATGACCATACTACCCTTATCGGAAATAATTAAGTAAATGTTACAGACTGTGAAAATGACCATATTGCCCTTATTGGAAAAAGTGCAATAAATATTATGGAGACTATGAAAATGACCATACTACCCTTATCGGAAATAAATAAAGTAATTCTTACAGACTCTAAAAATGACCATATTACCCTTATTAGAAAAAAGTGAAATAAATATTATGGAGACTGTGAAAATGACCATATTGCCCTTATTGGAAAAAGTGCAATAAATATTATGGAGACTATGAAAATGACCATACTACCCTTATCGGACCATATTACCCTTATTAGAAAATAGTGCAATAAATATTATGGAGACTGTGAAAATGAGCATATTACCCTTATTGAAAAAAAGTGCAATAAATATTATGGAGACTGTGAAAATGACCATATTACCCTTATCAGAAATAAGTAAAGTAATTCTTACAGACTCTAAAAATGACCATATTACCCTTATTGAAAAAAAGTGCAATAAATATTATGGAGACTGTGAAAATGACCATATTACCCTTATCATAAATAAGTAAAGTAATTCATACAGACTGTGAAAATGACCATACTACCCTTATTGTAAAAAAGTGCAATAAATATTATGGAGACTATAAAAATGACCATAAGACAAAAAAGGTCATTAGAAGTAAATTCAAGTGCCCCTTATCAATAAAAATTTGTAAATGACTAATTAGCCCTTATTGTTAATAATCAAGATTAGTAATGATAATTAAGATTAGTGTTGATTATCAAGATTAGTGTTGATAATCAAGATTAGTGTATTATAATTCTAAAATCAGATTTTTAGAGTTATAAAAAAAAACAAATTTGAGGAGAAGAAAACTTATGTGATATTTGTGAAACCCTAGATTTTGATTCACTCCACCAAAATGAGTGATTCCAGTGACCCGATATACTTCTAAATTAGTTCCAATTAGCTTTTTCTCGCTCAAAATTATCTAAATTACATAACAAAATCAAAATTTTGAATTTTCATAAGAACTTACGGTTGCAATTTTGCTCGTGACCAACCGTAACTTAGTTACGGTTCGTAAGTTATCGAATACCAACCGTAACTGGTTAAATTTGGGGAAGATCCAATCGTAAAGCCAGTTACGGTTGGTAATTTAATTTAGTTACCAACCGTAACTAAATTACGGTTGGTAACTAATGAATAAAAACCAACCCAAATTACTAACTAACTAACCTACGGTTGGTAAGTCATCTTAACTTTTGAACCGTACATAACTATTTGATAAGTTGTTAACATTCAGGATGATTTACGGTTGGTTAGTTTAATTGAGTTTCAAACCGTAACTCAATTACGGTTGATAAATATGATGCAAATAAAAACCGTGAATCGAACATATTCCCAAAACTAAGAACTTACGGTTGGTATTTGAGTTTAAACCAACCGTAACATCAACCCAATCTACAGTTACGGTTCGTATTTGAGTTATTACCAACCGTAACTAGCATAAACCCAGAAATTTCAATTTCAATTTTCATTCAAAACCCTGATTTTTGATACAAAATTAACTTAAATCCAACACAATAAACTAAACCCTAACTGGGTTTTTCCAAACATTTTTCAAATCGCCGATTAATCGAAGACGATGACATTTTCGGTTTTAATGGAGGTTAGGGTTGATGGAGGAGAAGAGAAGATGAAAAAAAAACTAATTTGATTTTGGTTAATTGATTTGATTTTGGTTAATTAAAAAAAATTGATTTGATTTTGGTTAATTTAAGGTGAAAGGGGTAATCTAGTCATTCTACACCCCTATAGGACACCCCCTAACCAATAAAAGGGACATTGCTATCACACTTGACGCCCCTCTACCAATTCATGACGCCCCTTTACCAAGCTTGTTTTTTAATAACAATTAAAATTCATTTAATTCGGGATTAGACTAGAAACTAGCAAAAAGGAAAACAAAAACAATACACTAGCACTTCATCTTTTTTCTGTGACCTGTGTGGTGACTAATTATCATCTCCTATTTATGAATCTTTAATTGGGGAATATCAAAATTAATTGGGGGATATAGTTATAGGACAAAAACGGTGTCCCAATAGCAATTCTGGGTGACCCCTATGTAATTTTTTTTTTAATTCCTAATCTAGCCCTCACTAATCATGTTTAGTAGTTAATAATAATTAGTATATTCTTAAGTATTTGGGGGATAGTTTAGTGTGTGTTTTGATTTTAATTTGTGTGAGTGAGGAGTAGAAGGAGAGGAAAAAAAAATAAGTGGAATTTTTTTTTTTTGAAAATGGAAGATGATTGTGATGAGAGAATTGCTGCTAAGAGGTTGAAAATTTGATTTGTTTCCTTTGAATCCACCATTGTTGCATCTGAAAAAGCTCGGTGCCGGCATGGTATTCAACCAAAAAACCATGCCGGCATTTGTCGGAAATTTTCAAAAATTGTTTGCCATTATCCAGGGGGGTTCGGGGGGGGCGGAGCCCCAACGAGAGGGCTACGCCCTCTCGTTACGATTTTTTTCTGGTTTTGATCTTCATAATGTTGATTTTTTTTTCTGGGTTTGAACAGGTACCGGCATGGTAATCTAGTTTTCGAGCATGCCGGTACCTGTTCCGGCATAGTATTTTGCTTACATTTCTATGCCGGAACAGGATGAAAAGTATCCAGAATGTTGATTTTTTTCTTCACTTGACTACCGGCATTGACAAGAAATTATCGAGCATGCCGGTATCATGTTCCGGCATAGTATTTTGCTTAAATTTCTATGCCGGAACAGGATGAAAAGTATCCAGAATGTTCATATTTTTTTTCACTTGAATACCGGCATTGATAGGAAATTCTCGAGCATGCCGGTATCATGTTCCGGCATATGGTCTTCATCAATTCCGGCATGGTCTTCATCACTTCCGATTTTCTGGTTTTGATTAGTCCAGTACCGGCACAATAAGTGAATTCTCGAGCATGCCGGCACTTTACTACCGGCATGGTTTTCAACCGAAATTCTATGCCGGTACAGGATGAAAAGTATCCAGAAAACTGATTTTTTTTCACTTGACTACCGGTATTGATGGGAAGTTCTCGAGCATGCCGGCACTTGACTACCGGCATGGTCTTCATCAATTCCGGCATGGTCTTCATCAATTCCGGCATGACCTTCATCAATTCCGGCATGGTCTTCATCACTTCCGAATTAATCAAAAAAAAAAAAATCGTTCCCAAAATGAGGAGCCGGCAGAGAAGGAGAAGAGAATTTTATAGGGAGTGAGGAGAGTTTAGAATTTGAAAGGGAATGGGGTATATTTGGGTTTCAAATCTCTAACCCTAAAAGAGAATAATAAAAAGTGGAGATGGAAATGGAAATGGGGGATATGATTTTGTTTTATGATTTTAAGTTTTTAATTTTTATTTTGAAGGAAGGGTATTTTAGTATTTTCATAATCATAAGTCACCCCTTAGCACACACCATGAGTTGGGGGAAGTAATTCATATCCCCCAATTAGTTTTGATATCCCCAATTAAAGATTCCTATTTATTATAAGAAACAAAAAGAAAAAACATCAAGAATGTGTATCTCAAAATTAGTCAGTTAGTATACTTGGTTAGAATGCATAAAGAAATAAGCTTAATCAAAATATGATTTTATATAGACTGGACTATATAGTTATTTATCTTAAGCTCTGGTACGTTGTCTGGTGACTTTTTAGTCAGTTTTGCGTGGATAGACTCTCATCCTAGGTAGTTTTATTTCCCAAAATCAAGTCTAGTTAAAAAGAACCTCTGATAATCTCACATCATAGTACCTTATACATTAGTTTAAATTTCAATCTTAGTAGGTTGTCGATTCTGGATTGGCTAATATCTTAAAAAAAAAAACAATTTTGGTATCATTCACGGGTCCTAAAGAATGCATTTGTTTATTGTCCATTGTGTGGCTATTTAACCTTCCCCTTTACGATCTCTTGTAATTGCCCCATTCTCTATAATATTTGTCTTCTTCTATCATGGGTGAGAAACACTTTCTTTACAGACATCTTAGTGGTTTCTCATTAGCTCAAAGATATGCCAATCATATCAACCCAGGGATATTACCAACTCCAACAAAATTCATCAGGGATTTTGGTATCAAACAGCATAGCCTGCTATCAAGAATTTTCTCCACTGAAGTTCTTAAGACATGGGAAGTAAGAGGGGCACTTTATAACTTCTGTAGAGCTAATATGGGATTTCAGTTAAGGGAAGTGGATCCAAATCTCTTTATTATCTGTTTTCATTCTAAGGAGGACTTCTCTTGGATTTCTTTCAATTGACCATGATATCCTTTCGGTAATGTATTTGCTGCAACAACTGCTTATCAAGGAATGATTATTTCTACAGATAAAGTTAAGGAAATACCAATATGGGCTTCGGTATCAAATTTTAATCATGAACATAGAGGATGCGAAATTCTAGGTTTGATAGCAAGTAAATTAGGTCATGTGTCAAGGGTTTGTACTGGTATTGAAGTGACATCATCAGATTGTCAACCAAGAGTGTTAGATAAGTGTAGTTACAGGATTTCCCACACTACACTCTTGTTAAGATCTTGCTATAATCAACTCACAATTGAGGATGAAAAACGACACTTTATAATTTTGTTCTCAGAAATATTTACAGAAATGGAAGAATTCAAGATCACAACTATACTCTTGAAGTTTCTCTCTCCTCAAGACTTTCTTAACTCTCAAAAATACATCATCATTTTCTTGACACATTGGGTCTATATTTATAGGGTAGTTACATAGTGGATGACAACTAAGTTTTCCTCTTATTTCGGGTTGATTCTGCGATTGTACCGCGATAGTTACAATGTTAAATCTCGCAAGTTTTGTAACCATCGTAGAACAAACATACTTTTCTCAAGTTTTCTTCAATCGTCAGTTATTACGTCACTCTTTTGAAGGCTAAAAATTTGATTACTTTTAGTGAGATGCAAGAAAAACTCAAAAACAAAGGTTTCACTTTGTCTACAATTCCAAATCAGATCCCTAAATCCGAACTTTCTCTCAGATTATTCACTGATTATCAATGCTCTCGCGAGAAAATTATAGTATCGCTAGGTCAACTTGAAGCTGGTCTTCCCATTCCCCTCTATGATCCAAAACTTCCACTATTTTATGAAATAATTTCTGACGAGAGATTCTCGCGAGCGATATATCAATTGGGTGGAGATTGTATTCGATTGCTGCTTGAATATGCATATCGTGGTGCTGACAAAGGATCTCGCTACCCTAAAGCTGCGAAGAATCCTCAATTTAAAGATGTTCTTATTGTCTCCGCAGATTATACTGCTGACAACTTCTTTGAAAATTATAAAATAGTCCCTATGAAGAGGGATAGCACTTGCTGGGGTGTTCGCTTGAAGAAGGAAAAGATCGCTGATGATAAAGCTCTTATGCTAGATATTGATTGGCATACACCTACTAATCAAGGCCCTCGCCATTCCAGCGATGACAAGTGGTTCATTTTTCCATTATGTCTTGAGGGTCCTTATATTTCTGGTTCTCGCGCATTACCCGCGAATCTTTCATAATATCAACCTTGGGTTTTCAACTGGCCTGAAAGAACTAAAGAGGTATGTTCTCTCCGATCTTTGGTATAATCATTATTCACTATCTTCCCCACATTTTCGCTAATTACTTCAATCTTTTCCAGATTGACAGAATGAAACTCAGCTACCAGGGTTTGAGGAAACCCAGCACTTTCTTAGCTCTTAAATCCTTCACAGATGAAGTAAGAAATATCGTTTTATTAGTTTTAACAATATATTGTAGCCCCTATTTCTTATCTTCATTTGTGTTCTCAGGAGATTGAAGAATTAGAACCAATAAAACCCGCGAGAACTAAGGAGAAATTTTTAAATGATAAATCTACTGTTCCTCCCAAAGGGAAGTCTTCTGCCCCTCGCGGTGAAGAATCTGGCGATCCTCCCTTGAAGAAAAGAAAAACCCGGCCTTCTTCTTCTTCAACTCCTCAACCCATTACAGAAAATCCAAGTGTTGATTTGGATAAGGACAATAATGATGAGGATTTCAATGATAACAGCTTCCCTTCTATAAAGAATTCTTCTTTTTCTGATTCTTCGATGGCTCATTTATCCAAAAAATTTGGAAAGAATATGTTTGGTATCCCAAATGAGTATGGAGATGAAGCTATTAATGAAATATCCCAGTCCCTCGCCAAAGTCTGCGATGCTCCCATACTAGATGACAGTGATTCCCTTCGCGGGGTTTCAAGATCGCTGACTCCAAGTCTCTTAAATTCACTTGGAAGCCTGGTATGTTTCTACTTGTTCATCCTTTTTATGTATCTATTGATATTTTTGTCAGATGATTTATATAGTTCTATCGCAGGTTGGAAAAGCCGCTTTTGCTGTTGCTTTTGATTTAGACAATAGGCGTATCATTTATGAAAAGAAATCTGCTAATCTTCACCAAGATAAAGAAAAACTAGAAGTTGAAGTTATTGAGCTTCACAGGAAAAATAAGCAGTTGGAGACTGAAGCTTCAGTTGACAAGCAAAAAATATATGATCTTGATAAAGCTAATCAATAACTCTATGGTATGATTTATTTCTTTTCTCTTTTAATTCTTCTCATCCTATCGCAGCTTATTCAAGCAACCATTTTTGCAGTTATTTATGGTCTTACTGACAAGGCTAGATTATTCCAATCCTTTCCTGAACCTGTAGATGATAATACCCTTCTTGCTTGCCTTAATAGTTCTTTAAGTAACTTCTCAGATGATAGGATTAGATCTCTCTCTATTGATGAACTTAAATCCAAACTTAATCTCTTAAAAATTGAACATATGTTCAATTTAAATTTAACCAACAAGTTTAAGAACCTTTATCTTAGTTCAAAGGAAGAAGTGAATAGATTAAGAAAAAAGAATAGTGATCTTATTGATGAGAAGGATCTTGTTGTTAAAAACGGCTCCAAGGCCCTAGCAAACTTTCATAAAACTCTTCTTAATGTTCAAACGGAAAGAGATAAACTTATCCGCGAGAATGAAGATCTTCTTGCGAGGGAAACTCAAGTTCGATCTCGTCTCCTTATTAATAGCGATGATGAGTTTGTTTGGGCTGTGAAGATTCTTGATAATGCCAGAAATGATTTAGGTGTAAGTGTTAGTCTGCGTGCTGATCAATCGGCTTTAATTAAATACATGATTTCTGAAAGAGAAGGTTATCACTCTTATGATTTCACTGAATTATTTCCTAATTGAATCATCCTTATATGTATTAACTTTGTTATCATTTGCTCGCAGCATCCAAAAATAACTATCGTAAAAGATTTGATGAGTTAGAAGAAGAGAAAAGCCAACTCGCTGGAAATATATCTTCTCGCAATGAAAAGTATTCTAGATTGAAGGAAAAATTGAAAATCTCATCTTCAAATTTTAGTAATGCCCTTCTCCGTGTTCGTAATGACGATGTTAAACTAGTATGTGATGATCATGGTATTCCTCATTCTACATACCCCGATCTTGCAAAGGAAATTCCAGCTGATTCCCCAAATTTAGTTATCTCTGATTGCGAAGCTGAGGAGTCTAGCGAAGATGATAATGATGAAGAATTATCTGGCGAGGAATAGAAATCTGACGTAGATAGAGATAATAATGATAATGATGAAGAAGAGAAATCTGGTAATGAAGAAAAATCTTAAAAAGAAAAGAGCTTTGATGAAGGTGGTGATGGATCTAATTAGTCTTGTTTCTTCTCTTTTTCTTCGTTGTAAATTTTGTACATTTATTTTTTGCTTCTCGTAACATCGCTGCGAGCTTCTCCAACTTGATGTGTAAACTTCTTTTGCTTTTATCTGTATGAATTAGAAAACAATTATTTTTCTGCAACATAATCAATCAATCATAATTATTATCCTTGTATCATCTATTCAATTTTATCATATGATGGATGAATAATAATTTCATCATTCTATGCATTCCCATACTTGCCTCTATTATTCATCTGCAATATGAAAAAATTGAGTAGAGATTAGATATTAGTTGTGAATCAAATTAAATTTGCCTCAATATCGGCGATGTTATCGCTAGTAATAATTGCATAACTTTATGATTTATGCGTAGAATCGCAAATCTCATAAATTCTGCGAGCATTATCGCAATAATCTTATGGTCTTATTATGCCTTCCTAATTAAAGGTCTTATTTTGCCACATTTTTTCTTTCTGCGACAAAATCGCAGGACGTCTTTACATTTGCATGTATTGACCCATTGATCTTGTCTTATCAATATTTTTTCAACATCTATGCGACAATATGATAAGTATAAACTCTCTTGCAAGAATTAAATCTTATGACATTGTCGTCTTGCGATGAAATCGCAGGACGTCTTTACACTTTCATGTAAAAACCCATTGATCTCATCTTAACTTTTTCTCTTTTGGCTTGTTTCCTTTGTATAACTTTCATCACGCGACAATATTACAGGCCTAAATGTTCTTGCGATCATAAAGCCCCATGACATTGCCGTCTTTAGACACTTATCAGCTCCCTAATGGAGGGTGCCGCCCTTATCTTCCCCCTGGTTGCCCCTTCAAGGAGGGCACATCGGCCATACAAGACTAGCTCCTCCCATCCATATTTACCAACAACCAGCTGTTTTCGCAGCCTCTTGTCCTTTATGCCTATATGGATTATAGTTACAAGACCGCACCCTAAGTGGGGTTTTCTTCAGGACAAGTGCATCATAGCCAAGACTTACCAAGAATGGCCAGGGTAGTTTCGTATGCCCCTGGCACCCTTGGATCAACCGTGTACCTCGGTGCCTTGGTCATACTTTGCACTTCTTAGAAGAGATTCTCAGTCGTCCAACCATGGTATAACCTTATATAGTTGGAAATCCAAGATCTCTCTCCTGGATAGGTTTTCTTTAACCCCAACATCTTCATGACTCAGGTTCCAGCAGCAGTATAACCTTATCACTGAGTCATGTAAAGATATACCCCCTTATATGACGCACTATTAGGTCTTACATTTGCCTCTTGCGAAATTGTATCCGCGAACTAAGGTGCACGCCATAAAGGTTCGTCCCATTCTATTAATCTCTGCGAAATTTTATTCGCGTTTCTCACGAGTATTGTAACTCTGATAAAATTTCATTTCTTTGATTTTCTTTTAAAATTTTGCAATTATTTCAAACATAGTACTCTTTTCAATTGCATTTTCTTCAAACAAATTATGCATAAGCTTCTTTAAATTTTATCATTTTACCTTTCTACTTACTATCTTCTGGTTCTGCTTTTCTGTTACGTTTTGCTATTTTTTCTTTATCTGCGAGCAGCTCGCCATTATCTTCCTCTCGCTGCTCTATTGAATCAATCATCAATCTTTCACATCTCTGTCGTTGCTTGATGTTGTACTTCCAATTGCTCTTCTTCTCAGCTCTTTCCTCGCAAGATTTTATATCAATCTCATAACATTTCTTGCTTTCTCCCCAATCTCCCTTAATAACTCCAACACCATTAGGATGAGGAAATTTAACACACTGGTGGAAAGTAGATGCTACACCTAATATCTCATGTATCCAAGGTCGACCAATCAGGGTATTGTAAGGTGATTCAATGTCAACAACATAGAACAAGATCTTGGAAGTTATCCCTTTCAATAGAATCCGCATTTCAATTTCCCCTTTGGGTTTATTGGCAGTACCATTAAAACCATAGATTTTATATGTTGATGGAATTAGATCTTCGTCTCTTCCACCCATGGTCTTATATGTATGATAAAATAGTATGTCAACTGAGCTGCCTGTGTCTATTAGAACTCTATTGATATCCCAAGAATCTTCATTTTCATCATCATTTTCTTCATCTTCTTCTTCTATTTGCTTTGGATTTATCTCTAATCTTACCACTAATGGATTATCATGCTGCTCGCCAGGTTCTGGTACTTCTTGTGCAGTGAAAGATATAATTTGTTTCTGCCATTCTTATAATGGCGAGGCTCTCGCGATATTCATTATCTCTCTTCCATCTGTGTCTCTCGCGAAGACTCTGCTTAGAATATTATCATGGAAATCCTCTATAGTTATGTGTGAATGTACAATTGAATTACAAAACAAATTCTTTGATTTAGCCCCAACTTCTATTACGAATGATTCTGGTCCCTTTACAGTATTTACCCTGCGAATTTCTGGTGCTGGAGGCAATCGCTGATATTGTGGATGTCCTACTAAAAAGTGGTTTAGATTTCCTTGGTCGATCATCCTTAAAATTATTCTCTTGACATTCCTGCAATCATTTACTGTGTGACCATGAAAGTGATGGTAAGGACAAAATTCTTGACTACAATTATTAGGATGTGGTTCTTTTCCCATATTCCATGGTGATGGTATATTTTCCATCAAAATGATAGCTTCCCAGATTTTTTCTATACTAGCATTTAGAGGAGGCATCTTAATTTCTTCCCATATGATCTTCTGATTTCCTTGTCTTCTGAAATTATTTTGCCTTTGTCCACCATAAGTTTCTTGCGGCTGATCAAGCCTTTGAATCTTATTATTCCCACCGCGATTGTAATAATTCTTCTCCCTTTCATATTCTTCTTGATCTCGACTTCCCATAGCTACTAACATCTGCTGGTTATCAGTCTCCACTTTCTCTTGTTGTGCTTGCGAGCTGCTCGCCACATTGTTAATCATTTTAGGAAGTAAACTCCAATTTTCTGCTACTGAATTGGTATTCGCGATTGGATATGATTCCATCTCATTTTGTTTCTCCTCTAAAGCAATGTACTCTTCTTTTAGTTCTCGTAGTTCAGTCATAGTGATTGTATTCTTGAATCTGAAAATTTGTATGTACAGCAGATTGGTCGCAAACATTACATTGATATAAGACAAGATAAGATATCTCTCGTCTACTCTTCCTTCCATCACTGCACATTTTCTTCCATCTTATGGTTAAATGTTTCAGACTCTCGCCAACCCTCTGTTTTAATCCAAACACATCTTCAATACCTGGCCGCGATGAATTGTTGCTTATATATGCTCCCAGAAATGTAGCTTGTAAATGATCAAAAGAAGTTATAGTATTTTTTGGCAATCCCTCAAACCATTTTAGCGCCTCACCAGTTAAGCTAGATGAAAAATACTTGCACAATACAACATCATGATTCTCCCATTGCAACATACACCTAACATAAGCCTTAACATGTTGTACATCATAGGTAGTTCCATCAAAAATGCTGGTTAATGCTGGTAAGTTGCACTTTGGAGGTATTCTTCTTAATTGTACTTCTTGAGTGAATGGAGTTCTCGTATATTCTTCAATAGCTTCATCAAGTTGCCTTCTACCTCCTTCTCTTCTGTTATTTATTATTCCCCTCATATCTGCTAATTCTCTTAAAATTTTCTCATTCGCTGTCAAATTTGGTTCCATCGGTCTTTTTAATGCAGCTTCCCTTCTCCTGCGTTCATGTACCTCTTGTCTTGCGAGATTTTGTGTGTCTTCGTTTACACCCACATTCCTTCTTCTGTGATCTTCTGCTTCACCTTCTTCTTGCAATCGCATCTGTACTTCTCTGCGAATTTCTTCATTTCTCACCATTTCTCTTCGTTGTCTTTCTATTCTCCTTTGTATTCTATCATACTCTTCCTGAATATTATTATTATAATGATTTTGTGTACGTATCCTTTCTCGATTTTCATGGTTATTTTGTCGTACAACCTCTTGGAATTCTTGTTCTTCTACTTTTGCCCTTAATCTTTTACTCTCACAAGCTAGTCGTGCTTGTTCAACATAATGTCTCTCAACTTCTTCCTCAATTATTCTTCGATTTCTTTGGATCACTCGCCCATGTAATATCCTCCTACCTTCTTCTAGATTATCTTCATCATTTTGGTTGCCTCTCCCCTCTTGATTCCTGTTGTTAAATATATTATCCAAATTTTCACGACGCGGATCATGGCGATCTTCTATTACCTCTTCTTCTCTATGACGTTGTTCTTCATTTGGATTTTGCATTTCCTCTTGGATATTTCCTCCAGCATTTCTTATTGGAGAATTTTGCCTTAATTCTTCTCTTAATGATCTTGAATTCGATCTAACAGTACTTCTTGATCTTCTATTTTGTAACCTCGAATTCTCCATTCTTAACTCGTGATTTTGTCTTGTTAAATTTGCACGTTCTTCCACCTCTAATCTTATTTCCTCTTGTATTCTTCATCTCGGATCACCTGTTGTTTCATTTTCACCTTCTTCATGAATTAGTCCTTCAATCACTCCTTGATTTCTTTCTTCTCTTCTTCCGTCTCTTAATTGTTGATCTTCTACACCTTCCATCGAATCTGATCTCCAAGTATGCACACTCACTCTATCATGATCCACATTTCTATTTTGTATCATTGTTTGTTGATTAGGTTGTGGAATTTGATCTTCTCCTTCAATCCTTGTTCTATTTCTTATTTTCAAGATTCTCCTAATTCATTTGTTTCTTCTCCTGCAAGTCTTTTACTCCTCCTTACAGTTGTTGGTGGTTCTGATGTATTTCTTATTCTTCTAGCCGTTTCTTCAACTCTAACAATTTCTTCAAATCCTTAAATTGTAATTAGAAATTTTAGCTTGATTCTCCCTGTTTCGGGCGCCAAAATGTAGTTGCAGGATTTCCCACACTACACCCTTGTTAAGATCTTGCTATAATCAACTCACAATTGAGGATGAAAAACGACACTTTATTATTTTGTTCTTAGAAATGTTTACATAAATGGAAGAATTCAAGATTACAACTATACTCTTGAAGTTTCTCTCTCCTCAAGACTTTCTTAACTCTCAAAAATACATCATCATTTTCTGGACACATTGGGTCTATATTTATAGGGTAGTTACATAGTGGATGACAACTAAGTTTTCCTCTTATTTCGGGTTGATTCTGCGATTGTACCGCGATAGTTACAATGTTAAATATCGCAAGTTTTGTAACCATCGCAGAACAAACATACTTTTCTCAAGTTTTCTTCAATCGTCAGTTATTATGTCACTCTTTTGAAGGATTTTGTGACACTCGTGAAGTGTAGTCGAAGATCTTGCGGTGATGCTCGCTTCGAAGTGTCATTAATCTCGCATAGAATAGATGTAGCGATATTCTGGTCCTACAATAAGCTCCTAGTTAAAGTAGGAAATTATCTTGTCATCGAACTAGTCTTTAACTACATCAACCTACCTTATAAATTTTGTAATCATTGTCTCAGATTTGGCCACAAAGCCAATATTTGTGATATATCCTACAAGGTCGTCCGTTAAGGACATCTATGATATATCAGTTGATTCCCCTTATCCTGGTGATGACATCTTCTATATGAATGATGAGAAAGTACAAATTTGGAACCCCAAAGATAATTTTGATCATCACGAAGAGACAATACCGATAGAGTCTTACCTCAACCATCCTGGAGTTCGTGAAACTTTTAATGACAGTTTTAGATCCTATGTGTATGAGGAGGATTCACCTTAAGTTAACCACTATTCCTATGAAGTTTTAGGACCTGTGATCCTTGATGAAGACATGCCTCTGACATCTTCTTCTATTATAGGGAAAATAATTTTTCCTTTCAACATTCCTAAATTTTTTATATCTTTGGCTGAGTCTGGTTCAGAATTGTTCCAATATGTCAACTCTAAAATGCATAGAGTTATGGAATTGGCACGGGCATCTGAATCGTAGCTACAAAACGGTTTTGGACTTCTACAAGATATCTGTAACCCGATACATCCTTGCCCGACTCTTTTCTCACCCTTATCTGGTAAAATATTATCGTTCTCATCCTACGAAAATGCTAGGGATTCCTTTGAATCCCAAACTTCTATTTCATCTCATTTATCACCAATTAATGTTGTATCTTCATATATGCAATCTACCAATCATATTTTCACTTCATCACTCAGCCAAAATCAGCTTTCAAAATTACAATTTCTGATTTTCTTTCTTCCTCGTCTTCGGACAACTTGTGTTCAATTCCATCTTTTGATGAAAAGTTCTTCAAAATTAATCAGTATGGCTCCAATTTGCAAGCACAAGTAACTCACGAAGATGCCCATCTCCCAATTTCATTCACATTACTCACCCTTCAAAGCAACAGGAGGATACACATGTACTTTTCCATAACTTGATCTCCATTTTGTTTAAATTCTCTTAGTTAATTCTCTTAATTTTCATTGCATAATATATATATGGAATCAAGATATACTTACAAATTTATGAGAAGAAACATTTATTAAGTTATATATGAAACTAATAACATGGAATGTTCAGGGATGTGGAAATCCCTTTACACAGAATTACCTAAGACAGATTACATCAATGATTATCCTAATATTCATATAGTATACTCAATAGGAATAGCAATGGGTCTGGCAATAGCATGGGTGGATGGTTTTTAATTTGAAATTGTCCAATTGAATGTTAACATGATAAACATCCTAGTCCAAACAAACTCAGAATAAAAAAAAAGGTTGTTAACATGCTTCTATGGTAGTCCTTATCCAGCTACTAGAAACATAGCATAGGATTACATCAAGGAAATTTATGAGCAGGTTGATAAGAACACCCTCTCTTGGATTCTGTTATGGGACATAAATATGAATTTTGATCCAACTAAAAAATTAGGTGGCCTTCCTTTCAAGAAATATGGGTGTGCATACTATCAAAATATTCTTCAGATTGTAGGTCTTTATGACCTAGGTTTTACAAGTTATGAGTTTATATGGAATAACCATAGAAAAGATGCAACTAAAATTCAGGAAATATTAGACAGGGCAGTTGCAAATGCTGAGTGGAATATACAATTCCCAAAAGATGAAATTACCCATCTAGTTACAGTAGGATCTGATCACAGCCCTATTGATTTAAATATGGATAATATATTTGTCAAATTTGAAGCCACTTTCAAATTTTACGACACATGGAAAAAAGAACCATCATGTGTACAAACAATCAAATTTGAAGACACTTAACTAGAGAAAATCCCTTTGATTCTCTTGTCACTAACTTGCAGTCTCTAGGTAACCAATTGGCTTTTTGGAAGAAAATAAACATTTATGGGTTAACTTATAAACAAATAAAGAAAATACTGTCACAAATATATAAACTTAGCATCTCTAATCATATCTATAAAAAAGAGGAAAAAAATGAAGAAAAATTACTTCATTAGAGAAACTATATGACTCCCAGGTAGGGATGTCAATGGATGAATATTCATCGGATATTTAATAATCCGTTTCCGATAGGTTAAACGCTATCGGATATTCGATAATATCATATAGGATATCAAAAATCAGATATAGATTTCGATAGGCTAAGTTGTCGGATATCGGATATTTATCCGATAATATCCGGTTATGACAAATAAAATGTTAAAAACCCTTTAAAACATGTTCATAATTGAAATTTAAGTTAAATTTCTCAAACATTTCATATCGGATATCAGATATTTTTATCGGATATCGGATATTAAGGTAAATCAAAAATATGGTTAGGGTAAATCACAAATAAATCCATGTTCTATCGGATATTGGATATTAACAATTCAGATGGAGCCTAATCCGTTTCCGATATATTAAGAAAAAAATATCCGATATAACGGATAATATCCTATAGGATCTCGAATACTCGGAAACGGACATCGGACATATATTGACATACCTACTCTCAGGAAGCAATAGCAAAACAATAATCTAGAGATAATATTGTTCAATTAGGAGAGAAAAACGTAAAATATTTTCATACCAAAACTCTAAAAAAGAAAAGAAATGGAACACAATAGAGTGTCTAAGGAAAAAAAAAATGCTAAGATTACTTTTGATAAAACTGAGATGAAAAGTGAATTGTCAGATTACTTCATTAATATTTTCTCTGCAACTCCATATATACTCCCAACCTCCAGACCTAATTCTTTTCCAACATTTACAACCTAGCATATCAATTTAAGAAAATGAAGTTTTAAATCTAGTTCCTACTCAAGAGAAAATTTTGAAAGTCTTAAACCAAATAAATTGCCAAGACCAGATGGTTTCCTAGCTAGTTTTTTTAAACAGAACTAGGAAATTGTAGGGGAACAATTAATTGCAACTGTTCAACATGTCTTCAGAATAGAGGTTTTACATCCTTCTCTAAACAAATCTTTTTTTTATTTCTTATTCCCAAAACTATACATCCAAAAAATCCTAGCCAATTTAAACTTATTGGTTTGTGCAATACAGTTTATAAGATAATAGCAAGGATTCTAGCTAATATAATTAAACCGCGTCTGGATTCTATTATTTCTCCCTTCCAAGCTTCCTTCCTTTCTAAAAGACAAATTTCAGACAATATAATGATTGCTCATAAAATTATTCATTCTTTTAAAAAGAAGAAGGTTAAACAAGCAGGTTGGGGATTAAAATAGATATGAAAAAGGCTTTCGATAGGGTTAACTGAGATTTCTTAATCACAGCTCTAAAAGCTTTTGGTCTTGATCAATCTTTTTGTAACCTTATTTACCAGTGTATCTCAACTACCTCTATAGATGTCTTGCTAAATTAATGGTAGCCTGGAAATTATTTTAAACCTTCTAAAGGCTTCAGACAAGGAGACCTATTATCTTCTTATCTCTTTATTATCTATAAGAGGATTTTCTCCAGACTTCTTTTGTCTAAGGAGAATGAGAAAACTATTCATGGAGTTAAGATAACTCCAAAAAATAGTCCAATTTCTCATCTTTATTTTTTTTGCTGATGACTGTCTTCTTTTCTTTAGAGCTGACCATAAAGAATGTAACTTTATTTTACAAATCATAGAAACTTTTAGTAAAGCCTCAGGACAGCTTATCAACTTTGATAAATCAGGGGTGTTCATTAGTAAGAAAGTTCATCCCAAACATCAAAGAATGATGTCTAAAAAAAAAACTTAAAGGATTCATACTTAGGTGCCCCATTATTGATAGATAAATCAAAAATAAAACTATCTGAGGGCATAGTAGAAAAAATGAAACTTAAAGTTCAAGGATGGAAAGAAAAGATACTTTCTCGGGCAAGTAAAATGATACTATATAAGGCAACTCTATCAAGTATGGAAAGTTATCATATGGGATGTTTCATTATTCCAAAAAAATAATACTAATAAGATAAATGTCTTACAAAGACATTTTTGGCGGGGCAAAGAAATAAATATGAAAAGACGAGGGTACCCAAATGTTAGAGCATAGCTCGGTTGAACCCACCAAGAGTTGGTATGTCAAGTTTGGTTGTCATATTTTAGTGAGCCAAAACTCATTTAAGAGTCGCTTGATTTAAATGTACTAGAGTCAACTTCGTATAGGTTAGCTTGAAAGTATTAGGATGAGACATTACAAGTATTGCGATGACTTGAATAAGTACGGAGCTACAACCACAACATCATCCTTCCACTTGAGGTGAGTGATATTTTACTTGAGCTGTTTCATTCCCTAACGTATCTTTCAAGTTGTGCATATTGAAAACACAAAACTGCGAAGCATGAACACTCTAGATAGACATAGTATTAAGAAATACAATATGAAGTTTCTTCCTTAACCAATTAAACTTTGTATATAAGACATCAACATAATCGTATGAATGCTATTGTGATTATGTATGGGTATGAGGTGAGGATTTCATCCTAGGGAACAATGTTTACATGTGTTCTAAGGAAGTAAGTTCATGATATGTGTTGTGAACCGAAAAGGAAATCGCCAGGCATTATTGGGGTTGTTCTACATTGCATATCTTATGAACGACCAATATGTGTGATTAGTACAACCGCTCATGACTTGTTTGTGTTCTTGGTAAAACTATTCACATGAGGCCTGACTTATGTATTGGTATGACTTTTATTAGTGAAACCAATCTTAATTAATCACCTGGGGTATGATCGGGTTTGTGTGTGTCTGACCAAATTTGGGAGAGGGGAACCAATCCTAGTAAGAGGTGCATTACATCACAAGGGGAACCGATCCTTGTATGAGGTGCACCAAGGTTTATAGAAGAAAGGGGAACCGATCCTATGAACATGTGCAACACATTTTTAGGCAAGGGGGAACCGATCCTATGGACATGTGCATTGTATACAAGTTAGATACCAAATATATGTGGGGAACAGATCCTAGTACCTAGTCATACGTATCTTTGGTAATCTAGTGTGACTATGCATAGTACTCACATGGAGGTAGAACCGAAACTTGTTTTGGTAGAACCGTTACACCCATGGTTTGTGATTGAGTGTTACTTGATCAATCACATAGTTCTTGAAAGTCAGATGAACCAATTTTAAACTTGTTTGGAAGTGTGGTAAATCGGTTTCAAGTGAGCAAGTATGAAAAAGGACTTGCAAGAGAAAGATGTCGACACACTTTGAACACGCGCATTAATGTGTATTCTTTTATTGTTCAAAGATATTCCTTAACAGCTAAGAAGGAAGTAAATCCCAAGATCGAATTTAAATAAGTTAAGAATCTTTTAATTAAGGTTTTTAATTATATATGGAAATTACGAATTAGTAATGTGCATTTGTTAGTTAAATATTTTCCAAGAATATTTCGATCATAAATTTGGACAGTGCATTCACAGGAATTATGAAAACCGAATTTGGGTTAATATGGAAAATATCTTGAGAATATTTTCGGTTTTGGAAATTCCTTGTCTATAAATACTTTGAGTTTGCATTTCTAGCAAACTATCCTCCGTGACAGTAAACTTCCTCTGTTATACTTTACTAGTGAATCCGCTTATCGGAGAGGAGAGTAATCTAATTAGGTGAAATCTCTTACGACCGCTCAGTTTAAATTCTTCTTTGGGATTGAGAAGCTCTAGTGAGTATTGTTGGTGGGAAACTAGATAATTGCGGTTTATCTTTAGTTTTCATATTGATTTGATTGACTAATGTTGGTTGAACTTTGATTGCACCTAGTTTGTTTATGCTTGAGAATCTTCTCTTATGATATAAGATTCACTCAAACTAGTTCAAGGTTTCGACAGGGATCTTTAGACTATTGTTAGATCTAAAGATGATCTTGTGATAATCCATTGTTAATAGACTCCGTTCTGTGTGTGATTGATCATAAGAGATTCAAGTAGTTGTGTGTAGGTGTTTATTAAAGATCTAAGAAGATGTGAAGACAAAGAAGAGATAGAAGATTTCTGACTTGGTTTTATAATCTTTGGTGTGCACAATACTTGTTTTGGTAATAGAGGATCCAATTAATAATCTGTTTATCCTTGTGGTAGATTGGATTGATTAATTGATAAGATCGGCATCAACACAATTCTTTGGATTAAGAGTGTTGTTGGATTAATCTTAACGATTATCTTTTGGTGATTGAACATAAGATAGATCTTGAAACTTGACGAAGAAGTTTATGTTAAGATAAACAAAAGAGTCTTTGCGCAACTCATATCACTTGGTTGAAGAGAGTTGATATACCAAACATATTTGTTGTTCCTTTACTGTTTGGAATACGAACCAAAGGAATTGGTCCAAGTACGTGACTTGTTTACAGGTTGGAGGCGTGGGAATACAGACGGAACCAGGTGAACTATAGGTTTAGTTGTTTGGTCTCAACTATATGAAGTTGGTGTAATTTTGTATAGCGGCTTAATCCTGAGAGTATTCAATTCTGGACTAGGTCCCTAGGTTTTTCTGCATTTGCGGTTTCCTCGTTAATAAAATCTTGTTGTGTCATTTATTTTATATCAGATGCCGGACACAATTTTGAAACAAATGGAAATGGAATAGAGGACAGTCTTTTTGAAACAGAAGGAGTATTATTTTCTCTCTCCTGTTTTGTGTAGGATTCCTCGTTTGTCCATACTTTAAAATGCTCATTCGTGCATTTGGGTGCTCGTTCGTGCATCATTGTTGAGTACACTTGCACCATTTTCTTGGGGCTTACTCGGTAATAGTCTAGATTCCCGATTGTTGAGTAATTATTACTAATTCATTAAATTCAGCGGAGTATGATTCATGAAACGAGTATCGCCGATGTCCTAAAGGCGTTAAGCCCTCTGACAAACAATTATGTCCAGATGACCGCCTAATCATTTTATTCTATATAGAGGGCATGATGAAATGTGCAGCATCGAACGCTCATCCGGGAGGCCTTTCGAGAAACATATTCATCATGGCTCTAAGAGGAATGCTCACTCAGTCAAAGATCGTGAAATGGTTCATGGATCGTAAAACATGAATCGTCACATGCGTTCCTGAAACCGGGTCAGAAACATGCAGTATCATGATTTTACGATTTTGACCTTTGTCGAAAATCCACCATCAACATGTACGAACGATGGATATATTTGAAATCCTTTCCCGTGCCGTAACGGCATGGGTTAAGACCTAATTTTCCTTATATATAGTGACTAGGTATCAACCCGTTCTGTAATGCTACGGGCAAGGATATGTGTTTCAAATGTATCCATCGATTCATACATGTCGTAATTGTCTGAGAAGAATCAAACTCATCGATCCAGGTATAAATATTTTGAGGAGTTGGTTAATAAACATGTCAATATTGTGTATGTAAGTCATACAACCCTTTGGGACAAACATAGTTAATCGTTAGAGCAAATCCTATGGGAAGTAGAACATTACTTCGTTCACTACTTCAAAAAAATATCATCAAAGGTCATTCACCAAACTTATAACAAAACGAGAAACACCTAAAATTACTTTAAAATCAATTAGATTAATCTTGCAAAATCTGTTAGCATTTGAATTTAATTTTTCTTTTTGATATAAATTGTTGGGTTCCCAATTTACATAGATTTGTGTTTATTAATTTTCCTAAAATTTATAATAATATTTATTTCTAGATCCATTTCTTTTCTTGTCTCTTTACCTATTATCATGAACTATGTCTCAAGCACGCATAATTACACGAAGTTGGGGAGAAATGACAAAAACAGAAATCATGACAGAAAAAAGGGGAATAAAGAGAGATGTGAGAAACTGAATCGATTACAATTAATTCACTCGTATCCTTGCATAATCCCATGAAGTAAGGGATAAATAATGACAGAAACAGAAACCATGACAAAAAAAGGGGAATAAAGAGAGATGTGAGAAACTGAACCGATTACAATTAATTCGTGTGTAGCCTTGTGTTTGGTCAATTTTTTTTATAGGTTTCATTTTTTCTTCATGCCCCCTACCAAGCAAATCTTAAAATCACATCATCTCCTTTTTTGGAAAAATCTGGCCTTTAAAAATTGTTTTAATTTTAAAAAATAAAAAATAAAAGTAATTTGAAAACTAAAATCAAATTAAAACAAAACAAAGAAAAATTAACCAAGGGTGACTAAATAATTTACCTATCTTAGGACACCTTTTCTCACCCTACTACCACTACTTCTTCCACCACCACATTATCGTCACCACTCCACCATTATCCCCACCGCCGATCTACCACCACCACCCACCATCACAACCACCATTAGTGCTTAATTTACCTATCTTAAGACCCCTTTTCTCACCCTACTACCACTACTAATTCCACCACCACGTTATCGTCACCACTCCACCAGTCTCACCAATACCCACCATTGTCCACCATCACAACCACCATTAATGCTTACTGATATGGTTAATATCAAATAAATTTATTATGTATCAACAAAAATATATTCATTTGATTAATTAAAGAAACATTTATTATGAAATATCAATTGAACATTTATTATTAAATTTTAATTAAACGTGATCATTTATAGCGGTAGATTTATGTTCTAAAAGTATAAATTTGATTGTTCTTTATCTAGCCTAATTTGTCCAAACTTTGTTTTGTATTTTGGAAATGTAATCGATTTTATTTCCATACTAAAAACCTCGATTTATTCGATCGGGTACTATAAATACCTGTGATCTCATTTGGGCGATCCAACGGTCATGATCATATTGTCTTATATGATTAGTATTCTCCTCAAAATATTTGTGTTTTGTCCTTAACAGTTGTGCTAAAAACAGCCAACTACATATATCACAATAAAATGTTGCCCATTTTATAAAGACACAAAACTATTATTGTCCACCACTATTCACTAACATCCACCACCGTACGTAAAAACCAGCCACGCCCACTATTTTTTCCACCACCAGTAATGTTACCACCTCCACCACTCACAAATACCCGTCACTGTTTTCACCACCCACTGCTTCTCTCACTACTACCATTAAAAATTATTAATATAATTTTTAACCGGGATCAGTGTAGTACAATGGTAAAGTCATCGGGTGATGATACCAGTTACCTGAGTTCGAAACTTGCCAGCACCAAAAGTTTTTAATAAACTTATTTATTAATAAAAACATGTATTTATTAGATTCATTAAATGAGTATTTATCATGAAAAATTAATTAATCATTCATCATGAGCAATTAATAGGACACTAATTAATAAAGTATTTATAAGAAAAAGTAATTACAAAAATTTACAGCCAGCTTACAGTAAGCTCAACAAATTACATTTGCAAAACTATTTCCCAGTGATTCAACACCTGACTTACAGAAATATCCTTAAATACATCCCTCTCAAAAAACCAAAGGACTATAGAATGCTTAATGTACATAATAACCTCATCAGCATCCTTAGCTCTTCCACCAAAAGCTCTATTATTTCTCTCCTTCCATAAATGCCAATGTACAACATAAATTACCTTCCACCACACTTCTTTACACTTTCCTTGCAATTTGTTCATCCTCCAAGCTTCAAAAGTTTTCTTTAATGTGTTAGGAAAGACCCATGATATCTTAAAATCCTTCATAAAATAAGCCCAAGCCTTGTAAGCAAAAGAACAACTGATCATTAAATGATCTGTAGTTTCCTCCTCCTCCTTACACAAGCAACATCTGACATCTTCAAAATGCATACCCCTATGTGTAAGCATTGCATAAGTTGGTAATGAATCATGAAAAATTGCCCACATTAAGAAACTCACCTTAGGAGGAATCCCAGTCTTCCATAGAAACTTGTTAAACTCACAAACATCATCTCCCTGAACTAACAAATCATAACACTTCTTTACTGAGAAGCCCTCCATTATCTCCACCACATCTGCTTCCTCATTCAGCCCATCTTCTCAAAAAAAAAAGTATTTATAATGGTTAGTTGAAAAAATCACGGCGGTAGATTTATCCCTCCTAGACAAATCTCGGCCGCTCTTTATCTAGCCTAACTTAGCCAAGCTTTGTTTTGTATTCTAGATACTATTTAAGATTTTGGATAGAATTATATCAAGATGATTTTATGATTATAAAAAATAAATAGTATATTTGATAGTTTAAGGGAAAAATATGCCTATAACAGAGCGAATTGGTTGAAAAAGACAGACCAAAAAAATAATATTGTACGGATACAAAAAGGATACAAAAAGACAGATTGAGTAATATGTTAATATGTGTCTTACCCCCATATTTTTGTTCTTACAAAGTATCCGACCAGACAACCATAATGGTTAATTTTTTCACACAGCCAAAGTCAGTCTTAATTAAACACCAAGGGCTGCTCACTGTCATTGTCATTAGAGAGAGTCAACAAAGTCGATCGCAAGAAACACATCAAAAATTGAATTTTCTCCAAAATATAACATAGAAAATTGGATGCTATCGTGTGAAATCTAAGCAGTGGCCCTATAAATCTTTTGGGCACTAAATGAGGTAACCGCTTGAATTTAAAATTGAAGACAACCCTTATTTAAACATTTATACAAACATTGACAGTAATCTTCTAAATCACAAATTCAAACCAAGATAGAAACAAGAGGCAAAGATGGAGGACGGAGTAGTAGTTCTCTTAGATATTTGGGGAAGTACTTATGGAATGAGAATAAGAATTGCTTTAGCAGAAAAAGGAATCAAATATGAGTGCATAGAAGAAGAAAACATTCTTGTAAAGAGCCCTTTGCTTTTAAAAATGAATCCTGTTTACAAAAGGGTTCCTGTTTTAATACATAACGGAAAGCCTATTTGTGAATCACTCTTAATTCTTGAATATATTGATCAAGTTTGGAAACACAAGTCTCCTGCTCTTTTACCAAGTGATGCTTACCAACGAGGCTTGGCTAGATTTTGGGCTGCATATATAGATGCAAAGGTAAAAATCTCTCTAACATAATCGACGCTTTTGAGTACGCCGCTTGCACAAAAATTATCTAGTACTCCCTCGATTCTCAAAAAGTGATAACAATTACTTATAATTAATTATGATCTCATAATTATTAGATGAGATTATTTAAGCCCATAATTTATTATCCAGCCCATAATATATTATATGAGTGTTTGTTAAAATTTATAATAATTGATTATTTTAATTATTATAAAAAAACTCATTATAATCATAAATAGAAAAGAAGTTGTTTTTAAAAATTATCGTAATAAATTATTATTTCTAAAAAATTAAAATGTGATTTTTCTTCTTATTTTTCTAAATTATCAACAAAGACAAAGAAAAAAAAAATCGGAAAAAAGAAAAAAAACTTGCCTCTTTTTTTTGAGAGTCTTTTTCAAAGATAATTAATCATTTAAATATGGTGTTTGTGAAAATTTATTATAGAAATAATTCTATCAAAATCATTTATCTATCTATATTTATCTACTAGTCATAAATTGATATTCACGAATTCTACCAAATAAGGCTCATAACTTTTTCATTTTGGCCTATTTTTAGAAGAATATTTTCTTCTAAAAAAATAATTATATCAACACTTTTGCAGAAACAAAAGGTAATATTAGCTAGTTTCAACGAGCTAGTTTCTTTTGAATTTTGACACTCATACTTACTTTTTTTTTTTGTGTGTCTTTTTTTTTGAAGCATTTTGTATGTCTTTGATCGATAACATTATCATTTAAAAAAAAACAAACTTGATATACAGATATACGAAGGAAGTGCAAAGAAGGTGTGGATGAGTGGCGGAGAAGAGCAAGAAAAAGCTAGTAAAGATTTTATAGATTGTTTGAAGGTGATAGAAAAAGAACTTGGAGAAAAGCCTTATTTCAGTGGTGAAGAAGAGATGGGATTTGTAGATGTGGCGTTGATTCCCTTGTATTGTTATTTTTATCCTCTTGAGATGTTTGGAAAGTTCAGTGTGGAAACTGAGTGTCCAAAGTTAATGAATTGGGCAAAAAAGTGCATGAAGAAAGAAAGTGTGTCTCAGTCGCTTGCTAGACCGCAAATGATATATGAAGCCATGCTGGACTTCCAGAAGACCTTACAACTGGCGTAGTAGGTTGATCAGTTTATTTTGTTAATAAAAAACAAACAGTGTATGCTTCAAGATTTTAGATATGAGAAACACCATTTAGGGTGGTTTCTGAATTTTTATCCAGTTAAATGTCAGTTGCTTCTGTTCATATTCATTGTTGAGTAAATTATTAGCAAGGATGTAACGAAAAATTGATCGCCAGCGCACCAAATTACATATGCTATTGAATGATCAACCAAATCATTTAGTAACGTCAAGGTCATATAGATACTTTATTTCCCTGAATTATCATGTTACTAATTTGAAAGTTAAAATCTTAAGCTTTTCAATCTCTTCTCTTCATTTTCTTCTAACCGAAAATGAAGTAATCTTATTAGTAAGCCTTTGGGTAATGAATTAATCATGAGCAAAGAGAAAAGAATATGAGTATTAGGTTAGATGTTTTTGTTTTTTAGGGATTCATTATAGTTTCTTTTATATTTTAATTTTTATTGATTCTCTGCATTCTAGATTATTTTGGGGTTTTATTTTTAAGATCTGAAGAGAAAGTGTGTTGTTCTATCAAACACAAGACTTTCTATGATCGGCATAGATGGGTAATTTTTTTTTCCTTTTTCTTCTAGATTATTTTGGGGAAATTGATTCTACATATTCCGGTATCAACAATGGAGAAAGTACTGTGTTGTTTTTCAAACACAAGACTTTCTACATAATATGTAGGAAGTTTTACATATATTCAGGTTCTTTTCGTCTCTATTTTTATCTTTAGTTTCTCTTTTTTTTTTTATCTTTGATTCATTATTTTATTTTAAGATGGGTGATATCTACATATTCCGGTATCTTTAACAGAGAAAGTGAGGTGTTGTTCTTCAAACATAAGAATTTTTATGGAATTTGTAGGTAGCTATACCTATTCCGGGTAATTTTTCTCTTATCTTATCTTATCTTTAATTTTGTTTTTGTTTTTGTTTCTTTGAATCGTTCATTTTGGATAGAAATCTCGGAAATTAAATAGGAATTATGGTCGGATTTAGAGATATCTTTTAAGTGTGTTGTCTCTTTGGATATGACTAGTTGGTTATTGACATTCATTTATCAGGATCATAGTCTTACTCCTAGTTTCTTTTTTGGATATGGATATGTCTACGATCTTTCTTTTTTGTATGTTGCTTTCCAGTATAGATTGGGTATGTTTTTAATTTTGCTTATAAATCTTAATTTTTTTTGTTGGCTTCATCCCAATTTTTATTGAGTTAGGGATTTTGTGTTGCTTCCTCCCCGATTAGGTATGGGTGATCTTCTTATTTTCTACCCATGATGATTCTCTAAACCAAATTTAATTTGTTTTCTCTTTTTAACTGTTTTTCTTTTGTAATCAAACTATTTTTAGTTTTCTTGTAGAAAAATATCCCTAAAGTTGGCTTGATCTCCTTCAACACAATATGTATTCAGGCAGTGGTAAGGTGTATTTTGATAAGGAAGGAAATCAACTATTTTTCTTGTTTAGATAAGTAATGAATTTTTTTTTTTATGTTTCGTTTAAAAAAACTGAATCAGGAGTAGGAAATGAAGATATTTTGACGGGGGTTTGATATCTCTTTCAACACTAAAGTGTTGTTGCATGTGGCGATCGAAAAGGGAAGAGGATCTTGTTTTTGTTAACCAAAATCGTTAAAATAAAGGAAAAAAAGTCTATTGTTTAATCTTAAGGTGTTTTTTTATATATATTTTTCTTCTTCATTTGTAGTTAGTTTAAGTTTTTGTATGAATGGAAGTGTATCCAGTTTATCTGTTTCGAATAAGTATATAGGAAATTCAACTTGATTATGCAAATCCTTTCCCCTATCATGGCCTCAATTTATTTATTTTCTGTTTTCTTGCGAATTCTTCTCCTGTTTGTGGAAATGTTCTGTTGTTTTCTTGTTACCCTTTTGGGCCTGTTGGATTTTCCTTAACCTGGGAGTTGCTGTTTTTCAACTAAATTAGTTCAAACCTTAGGATTTTTGTTTTGTGTCGTCCGTCTAATGTCTTATTCAATTTGTTGTGATGTTAAATCCTTAGGGTGTTGTGTAGCCTGCCTTAGCTTTATTATTTGTATTAATCTGTTCTCCCAGATGATTATCTACGATGTTAGGTTTTTTCTCTTGTTCCTTTTTTATTTTTTTGATTGCTAGTGTCTTTTGGTTCTATTATTAGTTGTCATATGCATGTTTTTATTAACTCAGATTTACATCTTTCACTCCGCTGACCTTTCAAAACCCAAAGGCTTGCAGTTTAAACTTTCTTCTTTCGTTGTTTCATTCTCTTATGGATCATTTTAAAGATTTATTATAAAATTTTCTGTTTATTTCTTTAGTCTTTTAGAAACATCTTATTCAGTAAAGAGTGGTCAGGGATAAGGCGCGGGATGAATTTAATTCAAGTTCACTAGCAAAAAACAACAACGTTGAACAAGATTAGTCTTTCGGATATACAAGGGCCATTAATTTTTTAACTTCTTAAAGATTATCTGTTTTGTCCTTCTAGATTAACATCGTTATTTAAATGATTATTATTTAATTTCAATAGTTTTGTTTCTGAATTAAGCATACCTTAGTTTGGCTACTTTAGGTTTCCGCATTATTAGGAGTTTTGTCTAGATTTTTAGAGGTTTTAAATCATCATCTGGTCATTTAGCATAGGGATCTTAGATCTATTTAATAAAATGAAACTAACATTTAAGTGTCTTATCATTTTGAGTTAATGTAAATGGTTTTCTGCTAATCTTTCGAGTTTCATTTATATTTTGTCTTAATGTTTTCTTATCCTTTGAGTATCATACTATTTAGTGTAGTCATTGGTAATTATTCCTTTCAAGAAAATATGACTGATCATGTGAAATAACGTGATGTTAAAATCAATGTTGGTTATGTGTTGTCTTGGTCCGATTTTATAAACCGTGACTCTTCCACTTTTATTTATTTGGAGATACATTTCTCATTTTATAAGTTATTGATTGCATACAATCCTAAAATGGCATCCACAATCACCAAGATGACGAATTATTTATCATGTACAAGCCATCATGACACTTCTGTTAATCTTGATATTGATAGAAGGGATCAGGACCATACACTGATAGATTATAACAAGTGAAGACGCTCATCTTCTACAACTTGCTTGTGGCGACATACATACGACCAGCATTAGAAGACAACACACTGGGTACCGATGGAGAACAATGATTTTCAATGAACTTGAGGAATTATAAATGTAATTCTATCTCTAGGTAGTTTTGTTATAGTTTCATGGACTTTAAGCATTGCACTCTTTTCCTTAGCCAAGGATTTACCACAATGGGTTTTCCTTAACAAGGTTTTTAATGAGGAAATAGAAGCGAGTCATTCTTTCCAAGTTTTCAATTTTATTTACTATGTATTTCTTATTATGCAGGTGATTTGGGATGACGCTGAGGTATATCCCTGCCTACGGAAACCTGTTAGAGCACCGCTCGGTCGAACTCGCAAGCGTTGTTATCTCAAGCTTGTTTGTAAAGTTTAGTTTATCAAAATTATATACTTGATTTCTAGTCTACTTATAGCTATGTCACGGATTAGGATAGAAGTGTGTAGTTGAGATTTAGACTTCACAGCGTTCACCAATTGAAGAGGAATATCTACTGAAGTGCTTGGATTAACTTAATCAACAAAAGGTATGTGGAGACTAAAACTTATCTATCACTCAGAAGTCTATTCTATTTTATCTTCTAATGAGACTAAATCATATAACTATATAGACTTTTACATTATACACATTTGCTATTTCCGTCCGAGTATTTCTCTAAATATGTGTTGGAAGCTTTTAGATTTAGCTAAGTTCATTGTATTCTTGACGAGTTTAGTTGGAGATAATTTATTTGTTGGAAACTAAATATTAAGTAAAAATATGATCATGTGAAAATTGAAAAAGCGGGGGTCTAATAACACCACCCAATATTTCGATTAGAAATCTGTATGGACAACTCCGAGTTGTTTTCTAGAGAATCAACTAGACATTTAGACTCAATCAATAGAAAATACTCAAGGAGTTATTATCTCAATCTCTCGATTTGATTTAATCAAGCAAGATTTTGATTTACTCAAGCAAATATGATTCGTGAGTCTAATCAAAGAGAGATAACTTGGATGGTACCAAAGACCAATATCCAAGTGTCGATCAATTTAAATCAACAACCAAAATGGTCGGATATTCTAATTGATTGAACAACGCACAACCTATATTATTTCAATTATATAAAAATATAATGCGGAAAAGAAATAACACAGACACCAGAAATTTTGTTAACGAGGAAACCGCAAATGCAAAAAAACCCCGGGACCTAGTCCAGATTAAACATACACTGTATTAAGCCGCTACAGACACTAGCCTACTCCAAATTAACTTCGATCTGGACTGTAGTTGAACCCCAACCAATCTCACACTGATCCAAGGTACAGTTATGCTCCTACGCCTCTGATCCCAGCAGGATACTGCGTACTTAATTCTCTTAGCTGATCTCACCCACAACCAAGAGTTGATACGACCCAAAGTCGAAGAATTTAATAAACAAATCTGTCTCACACAGAAAAGTCTACATGTAATAGATAAATTCGTCTCCCACGAATAAACCTACAAGTTTTGTTCCGTCTTTTGATAAATCAAGGTGAACATGAACCAATCGATAAAACCAGACTTATATTCCCGAAGAACAGCTCAGTTTCATCAATCACCTCACAATAAACTTAATCGACGCAGTGAAGAATATTATTGAGGAATCACAAACAATGAGACGAAGATGTTTGTGACTACTTTTATCTTGCCTATCGAAGATAGAAATCTCAAGCCAATTATTACAATTGTACTCGTACGATAGAAACTGCAAGATCAGATCACACAACTACAAGAAAGTAGTATCGGTCAAGATTCACAATCCCAATGAAGTCTTTAAGTCGTTAACCTGGTTTTAGAAGAAGAAAACCAAAGGTTAAAGGAGAATCGACTCTAGCTTTAGCAAACTAGTATCACACAGAATGTGTGGGGATTAGGTTTCCCAGTTGCTAGAGTTCTCCCTTATATAGTCTTTCAAATCAGGGTTTGCAATCAATGTTAGCTTACTAACAAAGCATTCAATATTCACCATTCGATGAAAACCTGATTATATACAAGCTAATATCACTCAACCGTTAGATCGAAAACTTAGCTTGCCATACACACATGTACTTGACGTTTTGGGTTTGTGTAGCCATATCCAAACGTGTACAATGGTTGGTTCAATATTAGTCCACCAAATGGCTAGCCAAATGATAACTTTCATATCAACCATATTCTTCTTTACTATAACTAGTTCAAATGACTCAAATGAACTAGTGAGAAAGTTGTTCAATTGCTATGAGATCTCATGTACTATATAAGACACAATTGAATAAAAAAAGATGTGATTCACTCAAATCATTTCATGAACTATAAAGCCACGGTTTGCAAAAGCATTCCTTAGTAATTTAAGATAAGTTCACGAATAACGTTTTCAGACATAACCTTTTGAGTTCGCGGACTCAAGCTAACCGGTTGAAGTTAATAAACTCCATCAGAATTTCTCGGGTCGAGAACTTTCGTCAGTTCGCGGACTGGTTCGCGGACTGCACCTGGGCTTCCGCTTCAGCAAATATTCTCGGGTTCGAGAACTTACGCCAATTCGCGGACTGGGTTTGCGGACTGAGTTGACTGCTCACGTTCCGGTTCCACTTGATCAACAAAGTTCGTAAACTTCGGTTCAAGTGCTAAGGACTTATACATATATGTGTTACCACAATAATGTTTATATCCCACAATGGTTATATAGTCTAAACTCTCATTTCAATCATTGAAAGATTCTTAGAGGGCGTTATATAGTTGTTATTCACAAACTATTTTTCGTCAGGGAGATTTCCAAAGTGATTGAAACATAACATGACTTTTGTCACTAGGAAAAGATGAACTTGGCTAAAGCGAAAGCTTTACCAACACCCATTTAGAGAAATAGATAATCAAGATATACTCAGCCCAAAATGTTACATGTGCATATTCTTAGTATATATAGTAAAACAACTTTTGTCTCAAGATAGGAGATTGAGTAGATAAACTTTTGAGTGATAGATAAGTTCAAGTATCCACATACCTTTTAGTCGATGAATATCCACAGGTTCCTTGAGTAGGCCTTCGTCTTGTATGATGATCTCCATGGAGTTCTTGAGCTTGTTGATGGTGGTTTTTAGTTTAGGGTTAAAATCGTAAAACACTAAACCCTAGCAGACAGTGATGTCACAACATTTAAAGCAACAAGCATTTATTAGGCGCATTTACTGAAAACCTTTAATGTGTCTCTAAATAAACACCGGGGTACCTTTTTTCAAATTAGGGTTATAACAAGCAAAACCCTAATTCACCTATGTGTCAATGGCAAATCATGCCAGCTACACCAACCACGCCAACCATGCTAGTCGCATCTCTGCGCTAATGGAAAATCATGCCAGCCACACCAACCACGCCAAAGCATGCCAACCATGCTAGGCGCACCTCTCTGCCAATGGAAAATCATGCCAGCCACACCAACCGCGCCAAAGCATGCCAACCATGCTAGCTGCACCTCTGTGCCAATGGAAAATCATGCCAGCCATACCAACCACACCAAAGCATGCCAACCATGCTAGCCGCACCTCTGTACCAATGGCAAATCATGCCAGCCACACCAACCGCGCCAAAGCATGCCAACCATGCTAGCCGCACCTCTGTTCCAATGGAAAACCATGCCAGCCACACCATCCGCGCCAAAGCATGCCAACTATACTACCCGCACCTTTGTGCCAATGGCAAATCATGCCAGCCACACCAACCACGCCAAAGCATTCCAACCATGCTATCCACACCTCTGTGCCAATGGAAAATCATGCCATCCACACCAAATGCTCCAAAGCATGCCAACCATGCTAGCCGCACCTCTGTGCCAATGACATATCATGCCAGCCACACCAACTACGCCAAAGCATGCCAACCATGCTAGCCGCACCTCTTTGCCAATGGAAAATCATGTCATCCACACCAACCGCGCCAAAGCATGCCAACCATGCTAGCCGCACCTCTGTGCCAATGAAAAATCATGCCAGCCACACCAACCGCACCAAAGCATGCCAACCATGCTAGCCGCCTCTGTGCCAATGGAAAATCATGCCAGCCACACCAACCGCGCCAAAGCATGCCAACCATACTAGCCGCACCTCTGTGCCAATGGAAAATCATGCCAGCCACACCAACCGCGCCAAAACATGCCAACCATGCTAGCCACACCTCTGTGCCAATGGAAAACCATGCCAGCCACACCAAACACGTCAAAGCATGCCAACCATGCTAGACGCACCTCCGTGCCAATGGAAAATCATGCCAGCCACACCGATCGGTCCATGCCAAACACATCTCGCCATGGCCCCCATGCCGCGTCACCTTGTTGGCCTTCCCCACGCGGCTACCAAAGTGAAGACGTGCAACAATCAACGGTTTCCTTTCAATCCCAGGAGCAAATCCTGGCCGTATAAGGTCACCTCACGACCGTTGGCCCAGATGTAAGGGCATCAGGTTAGAAGGGCGACATCGCACCAAGAGAACACCCGAACGGATCACCTCGGACAAGGAACTAAAAAGGGATCAAAGCACATCGGCCATAGTGATGGAAGAAGGGACGACGCAGGCGGGTCCGATGACAGGACTTCAAGATAGATATGTTGTGACCAACACCCTAGTTTGGTTGTATGAAGCCTCCCCTATAAATAGAAGAACTTGTATCCAAAATAAGGGTAGGATATATTGGGAGGAGAGAGATTTGTTATCAAAGAAGTAGGGAGTAAAGTTGAGACCTAGTTCACTTTGTAAGTGAGTTCACTTGAGAGAGAAACACCATTGTAACACCTTGAAGTAATAAGATTCATCCTTTCAACCCCGTGGACGTAGGTAGGGATGACACTCGGCTCACCGCGCGCCACACTCGATGGCTAGCACATTATGGATAGGAAGGACGTTAAGGAATCGTACAATGACTAGCAACAACATGCAGACAGGGGTAACAGGTCCGAGGCAAGAAGGGAATCGACAACCACCGCTTGAGGAATCTAAGGCAGCAGCACGAGGCATGCCAACTGTTAATGGGGGAGTAGATCTCGGGTGAGATGATGACATCCTACCTTTGGACCAAGTCATCTTTACCCAGAGGTGAGTTGACAAAATTGATGGGATCACAACTTCCGATACAGAGGACGATGAGGAAGCACTTGAAGCCCAGGCCCAGAGACAAAGAACAAGGCAACAAGCTGAGTACCAGGAAGCCTTAGGAAGAGAGTAGGAGCGTCTTATGAAGATTCAGCTGGGGAGAGAAGCATCGAGTAACGTCGGTCCAACCCCCATCCATGCGACTGGTCCGATACTACCGCCACCGCCAATGACGATGCCATGACAGAATCGGCCACACCATCCTAATGGACACTCTATCCATGAAAGCACAGACCCGACACTCTTACCCATTTTAGAAAGTCAAAGAAGGCAAGAAACGGCATTAAGGGAGCTCCAGCGGCAGAATCTCTCCCTAGAGTTCGAAAATTATCAGTTGAGGAATCAGCGAACCATATCAAGAGGTTCATCCAGCCGAGGAACCTCAAGTCGTCATGGCCGATCAGGTCAATCACCACCTATGATGGGGCCGAGCAACACTAATTAGTCCAGACGATCAGGTAAACCACCACCACCTCCCGTACCCCCCCCCCCCCCCCACAAAGATACAGACCACATGATGCGTGTCGTAACCACAACAAATTAATTAATATGTTACTACCTAATTAACAAATAATATAGGGTAGTCAAGATCGATCCCACGAGGAGCAAGAGATTATTAGTTGTAAAATTGTCACAAAAGGGGGGTATTGGTTGTAAAATTTATAAAACAAAGGAATTAAAAGTGTAAGTTGAAATAAATGAGAGAGAATAGATCAAGGAATCCTTCTTCGCTGCAAAACAATGATTAAAGTTATGTTCTTTTCCACTTTTTATTAGTCATAGATTATCACCAACCGTAGGATAGCAGGTTCGCTTAGCTAACCCCAAAATTCCTTCTTTCACTGGAGTAACGAAAGTTCTCTTAGTTATCAAATTCTATTCAAAAAACCACCTTGAGGTTCGATCACAAGATGTAATTCCCCGAACACATTAAGATTTATGAACTTAGGTTTAGTACTAGTAGTTAGACTCTTAGATCAAGGTCCACTTTCTAGCGTTGTTTTCACACACAATTGCTCCACGGAATCCCTCCGCAAGGTCTCGTGTTTTCTACTTGTGTAAAGAGTCAAGAAACTATTACGTATTCCCTAACTTTCACTAGCTTTAGATTAAATTAACAAATCAATTTAGCGTGCACTCCAAACAACCTATCAATCAATCATAAACACTAATATTAGTAAAAACAAACGATAATCATATGAAAAACTTCAAAGTAGAATTGAAACAAAACTCAAACCATATGTTAAGAACTAGGAATTCATCCTCAATCAATAAGAAAATAAGCTACTCATAGTTTGGAGTTCACACAATAATAATAATAATAATAATAAAGGAAGAAAGAAAAACTTATTGAAAAGATGATGGTTGCTCCTTCCTCCAATCCTTGTGCACTTTAAATCCTTCTCCAAAGTAGATGTGTGTAAAAAGTTGTAGATAACTCCTTTATTTATAGGCTTCAATACTCTCCATATCTTTGTAGGAAAAGAATCCTCATTCCAAAAGAACACCACTTTCCCAATTTGAGCCATATTCCAATTTCTAGTCCAATTCTCCAAAACTTCCAAGTTTTCATCCAATTCCCAATTCTAAGTCTTCACACACATGAGAGAAGTCCGCACAAAATTCTGCATTTTTGCTCGCCGGAAAACTGGGTTTTTGGCCGAAAATAGGCCGGAATTCATCATCGTCGGCCACCTGAAAATTCTTCTCCGGGAGGAATATTCCGTTACGGTTAAGTCAAACTAACGGTCAAAGGTCGAGTCGGTCAACTAGGTCAAAATATCGGGTCAAATACCGAGTCGAACTGGTCCAAGATGAGTCGAATCGGTACAAGATGTTGCAATCATTTCACAACCATGATAACCCTACTGCACCATCTTTGTGCTTCACAACCAAGATGGTTGTGCTATGATTCCAACATCTGCAATTTCTCTGCAACCAGCACCTGGTACCCTTCTCTGCATAACCAATAGCATCCACCAGTTCCCTCAACAGCTGCACCATCTGTGTAATTGCGGCCAGAACCCAGCAGCACAAACTGCTAGCCTTGTTTTCTCTCTGCCAGAACTTGTCTAAAGCATTCACTATCACTGCATATACACAACTTCAGTACCCATTACAACACTACCTTCAATCTACCTCCGTGCCAATCCAATTCCATAACCTGTGAAACCACATGGCTGTCAAGACACTTCATTTCTGCAAAACAGTAACTCTCTTCTTCACATCACAGGTTAAGCTCTCCAAGCTAACTCCATGACTCCCTTGCAAGCAACTACCACTACTGTGTTCATGGCATCCATCTCCAGCTGCACTTAACCTCAAAAGAAACACACAGCAGATACATAAGCACCAGCACAAATTCATTCACAGCTCTCCTTCATTCTTCATCTCAGCAAAGTCAATCACAAACTTCACCACCACCAACAACACCTCCTGTAATCACATTCAAGCTTAACCATTATAGCACACCAGTTCTTAGTACTGCTCAACTGCACAGTCATCTTCCTTGTAGTTTCTAAACACACATCTATTTCTCCATGGCACAACTTTACCTGCAATAACAACTCATCCCAGTTGCAACACCTGCTCATTGAGACAATCTTAGTTTAACTGCATCTCAACCTGCATTCTCTATAACTTCAACCAGCTAGCCCATCTGAAACCATCAGCACCACCATTTGCACCCCAGCTCAGATTCAATATCACTTTCTTCTTAGTCTTATCAATTCAAAATCCACCAGCAAACCCAAACATAAAATCCTTTCAACACCCTTGTAAACATCTGCTAGGTACAAATCCAACTCCAACCCAAATTCTTCTCAATTCATTCCCAGTAACTCTGAAGCATCAGTTTCAACATCTTCTCTCGATCTACCTCAGAACCATCTTCAATTTATGCTCAATTTGACTCAAATCAACAGTATCATCTCCAAGAACACCACCATCATCTGTTAACACCAACAACGTCAACATCTCAGCAACTTCTTCCTTGCTTTCAATTCCAGAAACCCTTCAATTTGAACCCAATCTCCATCGCAACATCAACATATTTCTCTAATCAGCACCACCACCAACTCTATCTGCTTAACATCTTCACTTTTGTATTAATTCCTCCTTCAAATCATTATCGACCTCTTGGATTCACAGCTCTGTTGCTCTCGGTTTCAACAGCTGCTTACGCAACTTTTCTCTATTTCAGGGATGAATGAATGAGTGAACGAGAATGTCTCTCATTTTTAGGGTTAGATCAACTAGGACAGCTATTTGCGCCCCATATGCAGCCACCCAGGATACTTACACCCACTGATAACTGATAAGGGACACCCTAGATGGTATCCTCTTAACCATAGCTGGCCGCTCTTTATAATTCTTCCAAAATCAAGTTGCCACTTAACATGGGATGGCCTGTTTTTAATACTCCTCTAAGAGAGTTTCCCTTTAACCGTGGCTCGTCTCCCGATAGTGTTTTCCTGGGAAATGACAAATTTTCCCTTTCTTGCTCAATTTTGGTGATTTCTTCTTCTTTTCCTCCGTGCGACTCCAGAGTACCTAATAACTCAAAAAACACACGTAAAATACATAATTTACAAGAAAAATAGCAAAGAAAGCATAACTACTAGATGGTAAATTAAGGTGTATTCTACACCTATCAAATTCCCCCACACTTATACTTTGCTAGTCCTCGAGCAAATCAAACTTACAACTTCAAAGCTTTCTAGCGTCCCAAGCATCCAAAGAGTTATGAGGACATAGAGTTTCTGCATGCTAGTAATAAGAAGTTATAAATACTAAAGAAAATATTCTCATTCTTAAATGTTGAGTGAGAAATAACCACACAATAACGAGAGAATGCGTGTTTGAGAAACGATCAATAAGCATTTCGCCTCGACTTCTGCCTCACCAAAAGGGTTTTATGATAATTGCACTCAAAAATACGTCTTTTTTATGGGTCTCACATGTGTGCAGGTAGGAATGAAGAGAGAATTCCTGCAACACTTTGAATGGTATGAAGGATAACTTCCGAAATTTTGAAAAACCCACATCTTTTAACATTTTGAAAAACCATTTTTCTAACGATCTCTAAGAAAGGAAATCAACCACTTATATCGAGTATGAGATTACTTACTTACCTTCACATCTGATTGCCAATTATGATAACACCACTCTCACGGAATCCAATAGAAACGTCTTCCTCTCCTTGTCTTCATCTTGTTGGTCTTCGGCTTCAACTATTGGTGATAAACTCTTTAGCTTCATATATCCTTAACAATTTGTAACCTTTTCCTTAAAATCCTTGTCGCTTGAAACTTCCTTATAAATTTTCCTTCCCCACGGCTTATTCAAAACAAAACAATAATAGATATTTCTCTTGTCTCATATATATATTTTATTTTTCTATTATTATTATTTTATTTTATTTTTGACAAGAGAAACACAATACAAATCAAAGTGAAAAATAAAACAACCATGGCCGTGGAAAAGTACTTTACCGCTTGATTCTTCACAACTTGTATCGTCTTGAAATCATAAACTTCAATAATTCTCACCTTTCATACTTGAATATAGAATTACCTCATTTTATTGTAAGTCTTCAACACATGTAAAAATCTGCTCATTGTATGTTTCTTTACTTGGATAAAAATTTGCTCTTTTTCTTGTTTCATTGTTGCTTGCAAACCTTGAACCTTTTCAACTTCCCTTGTAGATTTTGATGTCGCTCCCTTGTTGTTGATGATTATGGTGTTTCTATGGACCCGTTGTTGTCGAGAGAGAGAGAGTGGTGCTAACTGCAAATCGAACTACACGAAGGAGGCTTTCATCTATAGACGTCACCCTCATGATTGACAAAAATTAGCACTCAAGAGATCAAAATAGTGCTGAAATTGGTGTGAAATTGGGTAGCTCACCATTCTACCCGGAATTAACGTACGGTGACACACACTCAAAAGAAGCTCTTTAGTAAAGGAAGAATTTATGGTCGGTGCCTCACATGATATGAAAATGGGTAGTCTCCACTAATGATTGATCAACAACTCTAATAACGCACTTCTCCCTGCACCAAATTTGCATCACCGGCATGATTAAATCTATTATTTAACACTCTAACAAGCAAGAAATTGAACGTAGTTCCCTAACACTTCCAAGTTCAATTAAGTCGGTCAGAATTCTCTATGTAATCATACCTAGAAGTATGCTAGTGACTCTAAAATATCTAAAAGTTGAAAGTTTTATGCAAAAAATTCTCTCTTTTTTTTATATGCAAAAATATATGCTTAGCCACTCCCCCACACTTAAACCTTACATTGTCCTCAATGTAATTGAATCGTCCAAGTAAAGTCAAGGTGGAAAATCCTAATATGATATGAAACAAGAAAAATAAACAAACAAAACAAAAAGCAAATAAAAACAAAAGGATAAGAAATACAAAACCGGTGGGTTGCCTCCCACTTAGCGCTTGTTTTAAAGTCGACGGCCCGACATAGCTCTTGCTTCACATTACTCCTCTAGAGGGAGCACATCTCAAAATCCAATCACGTCCACATGCTCCGTTGGAAAGTTTTCATAATATGGCTTCAACCTATGGCCGTTGACTTTCAAACCGGTTGTCTCTTTTTTTCACTAACAATTTCAACTGCACCATGATCATAAACATTAGTAACAATAAATGGTCCCACCCAACGGGACTTAAGCTTACCCGGAAATAAACGTAAACGAGTATTAAATAAAAGAACTTTTTGACCCACAACAAAACTTTTCCGAGAAATCATCTTGTCATGAAAAAGCTTGGTCTTTTCTTTGTAAATCCGGGCATTCTCGTAAGCATCATTACGTATCTCCTCTAGCTAATTTAGTTGCAACTTTCTTTGTTTCCCCGATGCATCATACTCCATGTTGAATTTATTTATCGCCCAATAAGCCTTATGTTCAAGTTCAACCGGAAGATGACAAGCTTTGCCATAAACCAACCTATATGGAGACATACCAATCGGTATCTTGTACGCTGTTTATTACGCCCAAAGCGCATCATTGAGCTTAAAGCTCCAATCTTTCCTTGTGGTATTCACCGTTTTTTCAAGAATGGACTTGATTTCACGGTTTGAGATTTCCGCTTGTCCACTAATTTGTGGATGGTAAGGCGTACCAATCTTGTGTGTTATGTTGTACTTCTTGAGGAGAGCATGGAAAGACTTATTGAAATGTGAGCCTCCATCGCTTATCACCACTCTTGGTGTGCCGTGCCTAGTGAATATGTTTTCTCTTACAAAATCACAAACAACTTGATAATCATTAGTTTTTGTGGCTCTAGCCTCCACCCATTTTGAAACATAATCTACGGCAAGAAGTATATTAAAATTTCCATTCGAATTGACAACAGGGCCCATAAAATCGATTCCCCACACATCAAAAATCTCTATGGCGAGAATTGGTGTGAGTGGCATTTGATTTCAAGCACCTAGATTGCATGTTCTTTGACATCTATCACACGATTTACAAAAAACATATGAATCTTCAAACAAGGTGGGCCAATAAAATCCACTTTCAAGAACTTTGAAAGCGGTACGTTTAGAACCAAAATGGCCACCACAAGCAAAAGTATGACAAAAGGAGAGAATAGATTGAAATTCGGAGTTAGGTACGCACCTTCGTATTATTTGATCAACGCCATATTTCCATAAGTATGGTTCATCCCACACATATTGCTTGGCTATCTTCTTAAGTTTCATCTTTTGGAAGTTGGACATTGTACTAGGTACCTTCCTTGTCACCAAGTAGTTCACTATATCCGCATACCAAGGTGTTGATTCTTCCAAGGAGAAAAGTTGTTCGTCCGGAAAACGGTCTTGTAATGGAAGTTCTTCTTGAGACATAACAAGTCTACTAAGATGATCCGCAACGGTATTCTCCACACCTTTCTTATCTCGAATTTCTATGTCGAACTCTTGTAGTAATAGGATCCACCGGATTAGTCTTGGCTTAGCTTCTTTCTTCTTTATTAAGTATCTAAGTGCCGCATGATCGGAATACACAATAACCTTTGTACCCACCAAGTATGATCGAAATTTTTCCAATGCAAACACTATAGCCAATAACTCCTTTTTCGTGGTAGAATAGTTGATTTGTGCATCATTAAGGGTCCTAGATGCATAATAGATAACATGGGACAACTTGTCCACTCTTTGACCCAAAACGGCTCCAACCGCATAATCACTAGCATCACACATTAGTTCAAATGGAAGATTCCAATCCGGTGACTTGATAATCGGCGCACTTGTCAACATTGCCTTCAATTTGTCAAAAGCATCCTTGCATTCCTTATTGAAGTCAAAAGGTACCTCCTTTTGTAGTAACTTGCACATCGGCATGGAGATTTTGGAGAAATCCTTGATAAAACTCCTATAGAAACCTGCATGGCCAAGAAAAGAACGAACTTCCCTCACCGAAGTGGGATATTGTAAGTTTTTTATTAAATATATCTTTGACTTGTCCACTTCGAGCTCTTGAGAGGACACAATGTGACCAAGTACTATGCCATGGTTTACCATAAAATGACATTTCTCCCAATTAAGGACAAGGTTTGTGTCTATGCATCGTTTAAGAACTAGTTCAAGGTTGTTTAAATAAATATCAAAAAAATTGCCATAAACACTAAAGTCGTCCATAAATACCTCAATAATGCGCTCCACGTAATCCGAGAATATACTCACCATGCATCTTTGGAAAGTATCCGGTGCATTGCAAAGACCAAACGGCATCCGTCTATACGCAAACGTTCCAAACGGACAAGTAAAAGTGGTATTCTCTTGGTCCTCTGGTGCAATAACAAGTTGATTGTATCCCGAATAACCATCCAAGAAGCAATAATAAGAATGCCCCGCTAACCGCTCCAACATTTGATCAATGAAAGGTAAAGGAAAGTGATCCTTTCGGGTTGCGGAATTAAGCTTTCTATAATCAATGCACACTCTCCAACCGGTTTGAACTCTTGTAGGAACAAGTTCATCGTCTTGATTTCGAACAACCGTAACACCGGACTTCTTTGGCACCACTTGTACCTGACTAACCCATTTGCTATCGGAAATTGGGTAGATCACCCCCGCACTTAGCAATTTGAGTATCTCTTTCTTCACAACCTCCATCATGGGAGGATTAAGCCTACGTTGAGAATCACGTACCGGCTTCACGTTCTCTTCCATTAGAATCATATGCATGCATATGGATGGACTAATGCCTTTGATGTCTGCAATTGTCCAACCAATAGCCGTTTTGTGCTCTTTCAAGACTCTAAGCAAACGTTCTTCTTGTACCGGTGTGAGGTTCTTTGCAATAATCACCGGAATCTCATCTCCATCTTCCAAGAACGCATATTTCAAATGATCCGGAAGTGGCTTCAACTCTAGTTTAGGTGCCTTCACAATAGATGGTACAAGTAATTCATCATTCACGGGTAAAGAAATATAGGAAACATTACCCTTAGCTTCTTGTAATGCCGTCAAGGCACCACACGTCTCCACCAATTCCGTGGAAATTTCAACATCCAAGTTAGACACGCCGTGGACGTCCAATTCAATGCTCTTTTGCAACACCACATCAAGTTCGTCCTCTTGATTCAATTCCACCATTTGTTGTGCTAATGAACTAACCACATCAATGAAGTAAGCGGCATGCACATCACTTGGGTAGCGAATGGCTTCGAATATGTTGAAGTGTATTACTTCCTTGTCGAATTCCATAGTGAGTGTACCCTTGTCCACATCAATCTTCGTATTTGCGGTCTTCATAAATGGTCTCCCAAGAAGTAGAGAAGTAGACGACCGATTCTCATTATTGTTCATATCCACCACGAAGAAATCCACCGGAAAAATTAACTCATTCACTTGCACTAGAACGTCTTCTACAAGTCCCTTTGGATAAATGTTAGACTTGTTTTCTAATTGGATAATAACTCTTGTCTCTTTAAACGGTCTAAGATTCAAGGAGTCATATATATCGGCCGACATCACACTAATGGAAGCTCCCAAGTCAAGTAAAGCATGTTCAAACCTTTTCTTACCAATAGTAATTGGCACCATGAAACCACCGGGATCCGTGCACTTTGTAGGCATCTTCTTCAAAAGCATATCCGACGCACTCTCGCCAACTTTAGTAATTTCATTATCAATCAACCTATCCTTCTTTGTGCATAAATCCTTCATGAACTTAGCATACCTTGGCATTGTCTTGATGGCCTCGATGAAGGGGATGTTGATTTCTATCTTCTTGAAGATATCCATGAGTGCCTTATCTTGAGCTTCCTTCTTGGACTTAGCAAAACGACTAGGAAAAGGAGGTGAAGTAGTAAAAGTAGGAACCGGTTCCTTGGATTGGGCGGTTGGTGTTGAAGTCTCCCTTGGTTCGGCATCCTCCTTCTCTTTGACTACCTCTTCACTAGCTTCTTCATGACGAGTTGGACTCTCCACTTGTCTTTCACTTCTTAAAGTAACCGCACTAACATTCTCTCTTGGATTCACAATTGGTTGCGAATGAAGCTTTGTGGATGCTTGAGCTTTCATTAAGTTCATATCGGTTGCCAATTTTCCCATTTGAGTTTGTAAATCCTTGATTGACGAATTGGTCTTTTGTTGGGTTTGTTGTAACATAGAAGTGAGACATTGCATGCTTTGAATTATCACATTCAACTTGTCATTATTCGAAGAATCTTGCTCCTTGACTTGTTGTGGTTGGAATTGTTGTTGTTGAGGTTGAAAACGTGGTTGTTGGAATCCACCTTGTTGCGCATATGGATTAGGAGCCGCCGCTTGCTTGTTTGCATATCTAAATTTGGGATGATCCTTCCAACCGGGATTGTAAGTATTTGAGTATGGATCGTACCTTGACCTTTGATTTGGATATAAAGCATTTACTTGTTCGGTTTCATCATCCGGAATAATTACCGCGGCCAACCATTGCACTACCCTCTCTATGTTGTTTAATCGTTGATCGGATTGTGAAGACGAGTCACTAACTTCATGCACCAACTTAACCATTGAATCACCTCTTGCATAGAATTGTTGTGAGTTTTCCGCCATACTTTCAATCAGCTCGGTAGCTTCGGCCACCGGCGGCGTCAAGAAGTTATCTATCACTTGTTTGGAGACCTTCATAGAAGTATTGGATTATCATGGCGTCACTAAATTTATGGTGTGGACAACTTGCCACCAATCTCTTGTATCTATCCCAACATTCATATAATGACTCTCCCACATGTTGCTTTATCCCACAAATTTCTTTGCGAATTTGAGTAGCCTTTGATGCGGGAAAATATCTCTCGAGGAAAAGTTTCTTCATCCCGTTCCATGTTGTGATACTTCCGGAAGGCAAATAATATAACCATTCCTTAGCATTTCCCACCAAAGAGAACGGAAAAGATTTCAACATTGCTCCATCCGCATTAGTATCCGGTGGAAGCATGGCCGTGACTATGGTGTTGAAGTCCATAAGATGTTTGTTTGGGTCTTCATTCACCATGCCATGGAACTTTGGTAATTCTATAATCAACCCCGGATTGATCTCGAAAGTTGAGTTAGTTTGGATACACCATTGTTGTGTATCGAGCTTGTGAGAATCTAGGTCCTTGAGTGTACGATCCCCCATTGCCTCTTCTTCTATGTCCAAATCTGCGAATTCAATTGATGTAGAACGAGGAAGCGGAGTGTTAACCGCTCGAATAAAGTCCTTTAGTTGAGTGCCGGATCGAAGACGTATTCCAATTGGACTCGGTCTTCCCCCTTGAAGCATTCACCAAAGATATAGTACCTACAACAAGGTTCACAAAACTAGTTTAGATACGGTATAGAATCTAACAAAGCAAGAATAAAGCAAAAAGAAAAATAAAAACAACTAAAATCGTCCGTTGCTCCCCGGCAACGGCGCCAAAATTTGATGCGTGTCGTAACCACAACAAATTAATTAATATGTTACTACCTAATTAACAAGTAATATAGGGTAATCAAGATCGATCCCACGAGGAGCAAGAGATTATTAGTTGTAAAATTGTCACAAAAGGGGGTTATTGGTTGTAAAGTTTATAAAGCAAAAGATATAAACAAAGGAATTAAAAGTGTAAGTTGAAATCAATGAGAGAGAATAGATCAAGGAATCCTTCTTCGCTGCAAAATAATGATTAAAGTTATGTTCTTTTCCACTTTTTACTAGTCATAGATTATCACCAACCGTAGGATAGCAGGTTCGCTTAGCTAACCCCAAAATTCCTTCTTTCACTGAGTAACAGGTTCGCTTAGTTATCAGATTCTATTCAAAAGAACCACCTTGAGGTTCGCTTACAAGATGTAATTCCCGTTAAACTCATTAAGATTTATGAACTTAGGTTTAGTACTAGTAGTTAGACTCGGTTCGCTTGGTCCACTTTATAGCGTTGTTTTCACACACAATTGCTCCACGGAATCCCTCTGCAAGGTCTCGTGTTTTCTACTTGTGTAAAGAGTCAAGAAACTATTACGTATTCCCTAACTTTCACTAGCTTTAGATTAAATTAACAAATCACTTTAGCTTGCACTCCAAACAACCTATCAATCAATCATAAACTTTAATATTAGTAAAAACAAACGATAATCATATGAAAAACTTCAAAGTAGAATTGAAACAAAACTCAAACCATATGTTAAGAACTAGGAATTCATCCTCAATCAATAAGAAAATTAGCTACTCATAGTTTGGAGTTCACACAATAATAATAATAATAATAATAAAGGAAGAAAGAAAAACTTATTGAAAAGATGATGGTTGCTCCTTCCTCCAATCCTTGTGCACTTTAACTCCTTCTCCAAAGTAGATGTGTGTAAAAAGTTGTAGAGAACTCCTTTATTTATAGGCTTCAATACTCTCCATATCTTTGTAGGAAAAGAATCCTCATTCCAAAAGAACACCACTTTCCCAATTTGAGCCATATTCCAATTTCTAGTCCAATTCTCCAAAACTTCCAAGTTTTCATCCAATTCCCAATTCTAAGTCTTCACACACATGAGAGAAGTCCGCACAAAATTCTGCATTTTTGCTCGCTAGAAAACTGGGTTTTTGGCCGGAAATAGGCCAGAATTCATCACCTCCGGCTACCTGAAAATTCTTCTCCGAGAGGAATATTCCGTCACGATTCCTTTACGGTTAAGTCAAACTAACGGTCAAAGGTCGAGTCGGTCAAATGGGTCAAAATATAGGGTCAAATACCGAGTCGAACTGGTCCAAGCTGAGTCGAATCGGTACAAGCTGTTACAATCATTTCACAACCATGATAACCCTGCTGCACCATCTTTGTGCTTCACAGCCAAGATGGATGTGCTATGTTTCCAACATCTGCAATTTCTCTGCAACCAGCACCTGGTACCCTTCTTTGCATAACCAACATCATCCACCAGTTCCCTCAACAGCTGCAACATATGTGTAATTGCGGCCAGAACCCAGCAGCACAAACTGCTAGCCTTGTTTTCTCTCTGCCAGAACTTTTATAAAGCATTCACTATCACTGCATATACACAACTGCAGTACCCATTACAACACTACCTTCAATCTACCTCCGTGCCAATCCAATTCCATAACCTGTGAAACCACATGGCTATCAAGACACTTCATTTGTACAAAACAGTAACTCTCTTCTTCATATCACAGGTTAAGCTCTACAAGCTAACTCCATGACTCCCTTGCAAGCAACTACCACTACTGTGTTCATGGCATCCATCTCCAGCTGCACTTAACCTCAGAAGAAACACACAACAGATACATAAGCACCAGCACAAATTCATTCACAACTCTCCTTCATTCTTCATCTCAGCAAAGTCAATCACAAACTTCAACACCACCAACAACACCTCCTGTAATCACATTCAAGCTTAACCATTGTAGCACACCTGTTCTTAGTACTGCTTAACTGCACAGTCATCTTCCTTGCAGTTCCTAAACATACATCCATTGCTCCATGGCACAACTTCACCTGCAATAACAGCTCAGCCCAGTTGCAACACCTGCTCATTGAGACAATCTTAGTTTAACTGCATCTCAAGCTGCATTCTCTATAACTTCAACCAGCTAGCCCATCTGAAACCATCAGCACCACCATTTGCACCCCAGCTCAGATTTAATATCACTTTCTGCTTAGTCTTATCAATTTAAAATCCACCAGCAAACCCAAACATAAAATCCTTTTAACACCCTTGTAAACATCTGCTAGGTACAAATCCAACTCCAACCCAAATTATTCTCAATTCATTCCCAGTAACTCTGAAGCATCATTTTCAACATCTTCTCTCGATCTACCTCAGAACCATCTTCAATTTCTGCTCAATTTGACTCAAATCAACATCAACATCTCCAATAACACCACCATCTTCTGTTAACACCACCAACGTCAACATCTCAGCAACTTCTTCCTTGCTTTCAATTCCAGAAACCCTTCAATTTGAACCCAATATCCATCGCAACATCAACAGATTTCTCTAATCAGTACCACCACCAACTCTATATGCTTAACATCTTCACTTATGTATCAATTCCTCCTTCAAATCATTATCGACCTCTTGGATTCACAGCTCTGTTGCTCTCGGTTTCAACAGTTCCTTATGCAGCTTTTCTCAATTTCAGGGATGAATGAATGAGTGAACGAGAATGTCTCTCATTTTTAGGGTTAGATCAACTAGGACAGCTATTTGTGCCCCATATGCAGCCACCCAGGATACTTACACCCACTGATAAATGATAAGGGACACCCTAGATGGTATCCTCTTAACCATAGCTGGCCGCTCTTTATAATTCTTCCAAAAGCAAGTTGCCCCTTAACATGGGATGGCCTGTTTTTAATACTCCTTTGAGAGAGTTTCCCTTTAACCGTGGCTCGTCTCCCGATAGTGTTTTCCTGGGAAATGACAAATTTTCCCTTTCTTGCTCAATTTTGGTGATTTCTTCTTCTTTTCCTCCGTGCGACTCCAGAGTACCTAATAACTCAAAAACACACGTAAAATACATAATTTACAAGAAAAATAGAAAAGAAAGCATAACTACTAGATGGTAAATTAAGGTGTATTCTAAACCTATCACCACCCGAGGACTCATCCACTGATGAGGAAAGGTGAGGAAGGGACGGGCGACAGGATCAAGCGACAGAAGCCAAGCTCAAAGAGTTAGAGGAAAAGATCAAGGAATTGTCAGGGAATAGCGAAGAGAACAAATTGGCGGAAATCATGAGTGAGGCCGAGAAGACGCCTTTCTCCCAAGAACTCGAACAAATGCCGTTCCCACCAAAATGTACATTTCCAACATTCCCTTCTAGATTCGACGGAACAAGAGATGCTGTCGAACATCTCAAAATGTATACTATATCATTGATTCAATGGAAAAGTAACACGGTAGTCATGTGTAAATTCTTTCCGGCCAGTTTGAAGGGCAAGGCGAGAGATTGGTTTTATTCACTCCCCCTGGATCGATCGACGATTATGATACACTTGTCGAGGCCTTTATTGATACGTATATGCACAACAGCCTACCTCGTCTAAGAATAAACAAACTATTCACCCTCGCCCAGAGGTTCGGGGAGCCCTTGAGAACCTTGACCGATAGGTGGAGGAAGTTGTATACTGAAATTGGAAAGGTACCCGTGGACCAAGCTATCTTTGGATTTGAAAATGCACTGGGAAGATCGGACCCCATATGGGTAGCTATGTTCTCTGAAAAGCCAAAAACCTTAAAAGAGATGCGAAGAATGCAAGAACATTTCATCGCCTTAGAAGAAATCCAGGCCGAATCGAGAGATAGGGGAATACAAGAAGCTAGTACTGAAGCGGATGCCGAGACTAAGGCGGTTATGGATAACCCGGCTAGGCGACCCGAGAAGATATCGGACCCTCCACCAAGAGGTAATGAGAAGAAAGAATGGGTGGCCAAATGGAAGAGGCCAAGGCAGGAAGCCCGATCGTACACCCCTTTAAACGCTCCTTTGGAAGAAGTATTCAAGGAAGTCGAGAAGAGGAACGATATCAATTATCCATCATCGAGGGGAGTCCAGTTTCAAGAAACCAAAGGCCACCCCGAATACTTCCAGTACCATCAATATAGGGGCCACTCCACTAACAATTGTCGAGAAGTGAAAGATATCGTCCAACACCTCATCCGAGAGGGGTACCTGAGACAGTTTTTCCGACATCCATCCCAGTCGACAACAGCACCCGATGCACCGGTCCATCAAGTCCGCATTGATATGTAAACTCAATTTGTGAATATCATTTCACACTCCACTACACAAGACTACACTTTCGGACCAGTTATCACTTCAAGGATTCACAAGAGAGACCGCAATGGAAAGGAAATATTCAGTGTATCTAAGACCTTACCGATGGAACCTTGGATGATGCAACCTATTTCGTTATCGGCCAAGGATGTCCCAGCAAATGGGAAAGCACATAGTGATCCCTTGGTTATCACATTATTAATTAAGAGATGGGGAGTAAGAAGAATTCTCATAGATAGTGGAAGTTCAGTCGAAGTGCTGTTCTACGACACATTTAAGAGAATGGAACTATCGGACGACATCCTCGTCCCCTCAACATATCGCATCTACGGTTTTAACGGCACAATTACCATCCCTAAGGGCGAGGTAACACTGAGGGTTTCGGATGGTGGGGGTTACCTTGACACTCTGACCACCTTTTGTGTGGTCGATATCGCCTCGCCTTATGAAGCAATTATCGGACGTCCTTGGATCGCTGGGATTAAAGGAGTGGCATCGGCCTATCATCAGAGATTAAGGTTCCCTAACTACAAGGGAATAGCTGAAGTTGTGGGCGACTCCCAAGCGGCGCGACAATGCATGCAGGTTGATGCCGAAATTAATGAAGATCGGCGAGCTTGACAAATACGAGAAAAGAATAAAGCCAGAGAGGTTAAAGCTGCAGAAGAGTTGGAGGAAACTATTTCACAAGCGATCATGGCATGCGAGACCCAAGAGCAAGACACTTTATAGCAATTAAAGGAGACAGATCCATTCAAGGGGACTAAATCTAATTTCTCGACAGTTGAGCCGACTCGGGAGGTGAATTTTGGGACGATGGAGGAGCCAAAGATAGTGAGGATCGGGACGTTACTCTTAGAAGAACAAGCAAGTCAACTCATGATGGTGTTAAAGGAAAACTTAGACGCGTTCGCTTGGGAAGTATACGATTTAGAGGGGATTGACCCGGAGGTCTGTTGCCACCATTTGAAGATTGATCCGAGGTTCAGACCCGTTAGACAAAAAATGAGACGAATTGCACCTGAGTTACAGGCAGCGGTCGAGGTCGAGCTGAAAAAGTTGTGGGAATCCGGGATAATCAGAAAATCCCATTACCCTTAGTGGATATCTAATATGGTCGTGGTACCAAAGAAAAAAGGAGGAGTTATGATATGTATTGATTTTAGTGACTTGAACAAGGCTTGTCCGAAGGACAGCTTTCCTCTTCCAAGCATAGACCAATTAGTAGAATCCATAGTCGGGTACGAGGTGATGACATTGATGGATGGATACATGGGCTATAACCAAATACCGTTAGCGCCCGAGGATCAGGAGCATACCTCCTTTTTCACACCAAGAGGGTTGTATTGTTATACCAAGATGCCATTTGGACTTAAAAACGCTAGTGCTACTTACCAGAGATTAGTGGGAGACATGTTCGAAAACAAGATTCACGACACCATAGAAGTTTACGTAGACGATATGTTAGTCAAGAGTCGCCGATCTAAGGATCACGTCCGAGACCTTCGAGAGATTTTTCAGACGATGAGGAAACAAAAGATGAAGATTAACCCGCTAAGTGAGACTTCTGGGTTACATCAGGAAAATTCCTGGGATATATCATCACCCCCAGAGGGATAGAGGCAGACCCCGAGAAGGTCAGGGCTGTCTTATAAATTCCTTCTCCCGCGACGGTAAAGGATGTGCAAAAGCTAAATGGCTGCATAGCAGCGTTGGGGCGATTCGTGTCACGGTCGTCGGATAAATATAAAACCTTTTACGACATCCTGAAGAAAGGAAAACAGTTTCAATGGACGGATGCAAGTGAATAGGCTTTTCAAAACATCAAGTTACACTTAGCCAGCCTCCCGGTTTTGCAGAGGCCCGAGCCGTCAGAAATCCTCACCCTATATTTGGGAGCGACACCATACGCCATTAGTGCAGTATTGGTCAAGATGGAGGAGAACGTAGAAAAACCTGTATATTTCACTAGCAAAATACTAAGCCCAGCCGAGAAAAACTATACCAGAATGGAGCAGATGGTTCTGGCACTAGATTTTGCCGCTTCTAAACTCCGAACATATTTTCAAGCCCATCGCATACGGGTGCTCCCCAAATTGCATATTGAAGCAGTCCTGGATAATGCAGGGCGATCGGGAAGAATCTCTAAATGGGGAGCCTTAATCAAACAGTATGATGTGGTATACGAAACAAGGACGGAGATCAAGGGGCAGGTAGTGGCCGACTTCTTAGTTGACTTCTCACTTAGTGATGAAGATGAGGTGGAAGATATACCGGGGATAATGGAAGAACGAGAAGAACCTGCTCACCTATTAGCAGCCAATAGTCCTACAAGATGGGAAGTTTTCGTCGATGGGGCGTCAAATAAAGAGGGATCAGGCCTTGGGTTAGTTTTTACCACGCCGAAAGGAAGGAAGATAGTTCATTCGTTCAGACTAGAATTCAAGGCAACAAACAATGTCACCGAGTATGAAGCGGTGATCCATGCCTTACGGATAATTGTAGAAATGGGGCTGCAATAAGTTCGCTTAACTAGTGACTCACAGTTGGTGATCCGGAAAATTACGGGCAAATACGCTACACACGACCCCGTATTGCAAAAGTATTGGGAGCTTGCCCAGTCTTTCATCAACCAAATACCGAGTATTAAGTTCCGGCACATTTGTCGAAAAGATAACAGACACTCGGACGCTGTATCATACATTGCCTCACAGCTGGTAGACCCGAGCATAGAGGGCATTTGCTTTATGAGGCTCCTTACTCCCTCAATCCCAGAAACACCATAAGTACGGATCGATGTGGCTATTAACACAGCCGAGCGATATAAGGAGGGAGATTGGAGAAATCCGATACACCAATACCTAGAAACGGGAGAGCTACCCAAAGGTCGGCCCGAGATAAATAAAATCAAGAGTAAGGGCGCCTACGAGCTAAGGGAAAGGATATTATATAGGAAATCCAACTTAGGGCCCCTTTTACGATGCCTAAGTAAAGAGGAAGGTCACACGATCTTGCACGAGTTACACTATGGAGCCGCTGGAAATCACAGCTCGGGGAGAAGCTTATCGTCCAAAGCAAAGACGATGGGCTACTTCTGGATGTATATGAACGAAGATGAAAAGGAAATAGCGAAAGCTTGTGAAGAATGTCAGCGGTTCGGAAAGAAGATACAGGAGCCAAGAGTACCCTTAAACTCTGTTATAAGCCCATGGCCCTTTGCCAAATGGGGCATAGACATTGTCGGACCATTACACGTAGGAACGGGGCAGAGGAAATACTTGATCGTGGCCAAGGATTACTTTACCAAATGGGTAGAATCAGCACCACTAAGGCATATCCGAGACAAAGATGTCTTCAAATTCATCGAGGACCATATCATTTGCCGCTTTGGGATCCCAGCAGCCATCATCTCCGATAACGGTAAACAACTCCAAGGGGAAAATATTGATATGTTGTTCAACACGTACAAAATCAGGAAGAGTAAAGCAACCCCCATTTACCCTAAAAGTAATGGGTAGGCTGAGATCACTAATAAAACGATCGCCGACAACATGAAGAAGAAATTAGATGGTGCATATGATGACTGGTGTGAGGAGCTATACAACGTTTTGTGGGAATACAGAACCACACGGAGGGAAGCTATAGGGTTCTCGCCGTTCATGCTTACTTACGGAACCGAGATGATTCTACCAACAGAAGGGATGATCCCTACTACTAGAATAGAAGCTTGGAGACGAAACGTCTCGTCCGATCTAATTTTGGAAAAACTCGATGATCTGGAAGAAACAAGAGAGATAGCGTTACAAAAAATGGAAAACTATCAAAGAAGGTTATAGCGAGAGTATAACAAATGCGTTCGACCAAGAGAGTTCCAACCAGGGCAGCAAGTACTCAAATTTCTGGATGAATGGGAGCGAGACAAAAAGGGCAGAAAACTAGCACCAAAGTGGGGTGGGCCGTACATAATTGCGTCTAAGGAAGGCGAGGGATCATATCGGCTACTAAGGCTCAATGGAACAGAAGAGCCCAAACCCTGGAACATCAAGTATTTAAAACTCTACCACCCATGAATGGAGACGCGGTGAAAAGGTGAGCATTCTTGTCTTATATTTCTGTAAAACCGAGAGGGGTATGAGATAGGGCATGAGAGACTAATGATCATTCGTACTCGGGGCAAAGCCAATGTGGAAGTGCCGAGGTGACTTACACTCGAATGGTCATTCGTACTCGGGGCAAAGCCAGTGTGGAAGTGCCGAGGTGACTTACACTCGAATGGGCATTCGTACTCGAGGCAAATCCAGTGTGGAAGTGTCGAGGTGACTTACACTCGAATGGTCATTCGTACTCGGGGAAAATCTAGTGTGGAAGTGCCGAGGTGACTTGCACTCGAATGGGCATTCGTACTCGGGGCAAAGCCAGTGTGGAAGTGCCGAGGTGACTTACACTCGAATGGGAATTCGTACTCGGGGCAAAGCTAGTGTGGAAGTGCCGAGGTGCCTAACAATCGCCTGGCTATTCGCACTCGGGGCAGTGGCAATGCGCAAGTGCCGAGGTATCCTAAGGGTTCTGGTGGTTGGAAACCAGTTCCGCAGGTTGTTAAGACACGAGGTCTTCTCAGCTAGGTGGCCTACTTACATTTTAAAGGTCACCCCCATCGCAGGTGGCTGTGACCACTTGCCCGAGATTGGTTGATCGATAACCGCTCGGGATAAATGAGCCTAGAATTAGGTCGGATAGTACCCTTCCACTGAATCCAAGAGATAGAGATGAGATGCCCCAATAAGGACATGGAATTGGGCCCGATGACCCTCCTTGTTGGGTGTGTTCGACAGAAACGGTTAAAATACTAACACACATAATCAATAAATTGCAGGAATAACATAAGGAACAAGGGATATAACGAAAAGCAACATGTGTCAATTAAGAAAGCGCGGAAAATGTCATGAAAACACAAGAAACACAAAGTATAACGGAAATAAAGAGAACAACATCGGCGACGCAACACCCCCGTATAAAACAAACAAGTAGTGTATCGGAAATAAAACAGGGAAGAAGTGTTCAAAGCGATTTACGATCCATGGAAAGGGGCGATTTAGTAACGCAGCACTACAAAAGGGGAATTCAAGCCTTAAGGGGAACAGTGCCGGCCCTCTTTTGCACGACTTCACGCCTCTTATTCTCCACCCACTCCTCGATACCCGACTGAACCTTCTCGTCTATCTCATCTGCATGGGAGACACGTTCATCCTTAAGCTGTTGAGTAAGTTCCAAACTGGAAGCCTCTGCGTCGGTTAACTTGGTGCGCAAATCGGCCTTTCCCTGCTTCAATCGTTGGACCTCCAGATCCAGTTCCCGGGAACGTCTTTGCTCGGCTAAAAAATCACAACAACATAGGATTATTCATCGGAAATGGCTTAGCAATTTCACAAGTACAGAGCATAATCTAATCTTAAGGAACGGCCTCAACACATCATCTACAAGACCTAAAAGGGAGGGTAACACTGACTGAAGCGATTCTACCGACTTGGACAATTCATCCTCGACCTTACACAATTTCATGGTTAGTTCGTTATAGTGCTGCTCGTTGAACTTGTTGCTGGGGCAGTACTTCTTATGTTTGCTCCACTCATCCATTAGCCGATTACGCGATACTTAGAGCACTAAAAGTTTCGATTTAATCCATTCTAGTTCACCCACCACTTTGTTGATCTCGCCCACTTTACCCATCAGATCACGGTTAGCTCGCTCCACTACATCTTTATCCCTCAGTATTCGTCGGTGATCTTCATGAAGGTCTCGGTTCTCCAATTGTAAAACATTTACCCGTTTCTCTAAGTTCATAACCAAAGCGGTCTTCTCAGCAGCTAGGCGTTGGGAAGAACCCAAGTGAGCCCGTAAATTGTCTATTTCTTCAGGGGCATACTCAAACTGACGATAGCGTTCTAATTCATCTCGAAGCTCTTCGATCTCATCGGCCTGGCGATTTATCTTACCATCCTTATTCACAATTCGCCGATAAATATTCTCCACTAAATCCTTTTAGATATCCCACTTTCTCTTCATAATCCTAAACTCCGAAGAAGCATCTAAACCTATACTAGCTATCTCGGCTAGAAGAAGGATACCCGACTCAGGATACTTGCACGATAAACTCAATCAACTTAAGCTAAGATTATGGAATTATAACATACCTTGGGCATCGGCGAGTTTTATTTCCAGCTCGCGCGCACGACTTTTTCTTTCTGCAATTGAAGCTGGAGAGATTCCACCAGCTGCCTTTCCCTACGACGATTGGCGGAATCCAACCGTACTCGATTAAGAATCTGATACAGGTAAACAAGTTAGAATGGTAGGCGACAACAAGGAATAAACCAAGGGCACGGCGTCACCCAAAAATGCAGAGTCACTCACCACTGTATCAAGAGTCTGAGCCATATCTCCATACAGGGGCACGTCAGCAAGCATTTGATTATCAGTATATGCACCGAAGTCGGGGGAAGTCAGCGCTCCAAGAGAATTCATGATAGGTCCAGAGACAGTAAAAGAGGTTTCAACACCGGACGAGGACCCACCAGTAATCTGGGGTAGACGATGAAGTACTTTCGATTCAGCATTAACAGTATTTCCTAGCTCGGGCGCCTTCAGGGGTTCTTGTTTGTCGGCCAATTCAGGATTAACGACCACCTCAGGACCAACATTCTCGCCCGTCTCCTTCCCATCGCCCTTGTCATCCGAGAATTCCTCTCCGAATATGTCATCTTCATCGGGGATATTAAAGATTGGTTTCTTCATTTGCTGTGGCTTAGCAACAACATGCTTGTCCCTATGAGGATTGCGTCTAAGAGGTTGAGGGTCAATCTCCTCCACATCGGCTTCATCATCATCACGCCTAGGGAATTTCTGCACAAGGCTTCTCGTTAGAGCATGTGAAGGAAAAAAACAGGGGCAAGTACATGTACTTATAATAAAAACACTGTGTTTGTTACCTTCCCCTGGCCTTCCTCAACCCTTGTGCTAGTACCTCTTTTCCTCGACGATGCGGCAGCCTTGGTAGAGTCACCCTGGGGATTTAACGACAACAAATAGCCAACCCGGGTAAGAACCAACAAGTTAGAAACTGAGGAAAGTAGAAGGAGACACATACCTTATCGGCCCTGTCATCGTTAACTACCCAGAAAAGATAGGGCTCGGCCGGAAATGAAGGCGACGGAAAGCTACCATGTAAAATAGGACCTCGGACAAGGAGCGGAACTCGGGGATAGATTGGATCATTGGTGTGACAGGGTCGCCTGTTAGAACCTTGGCCCATGGGATCAGCATCCAGCATCATTCTCTCAACACCCTTGGGCATGGTTCTCTGACGATGGGGACCGGCAGCAAAACCGTCAAGATCATCGTTGGTCGAGGTACCGGCTAGATAGTTGACAAGGATATTGGCAACAATATACTCTGGAGCGTGCTCGGGCTTGTAGGTCGACCACTCGGCGGTAGAACCGTGACCATATAGGTGAGCTCTCCATTCATCCATAATGTGAAAAGTGTTGCCAGTCCATTGATCCAGGGCGCGATAAGGCTTGAGCTGGGAGAGAACCTCATAATAAAAAGGGCTATCAGGGTTGTACAAAGGGAGATGAAGTCCTAGCTCTAGCTGACCCTGAGTAGTGACCACGCAATCAGCCGACTGCTCATACTTATCCATGTAGGATTTCTTCAAGAGGCTGTTTTGGCCCGAGATCAGGGTAACTTCGTAACTTTGAAGATCGTACTTGTCTTTCAACTGCTCAATGAACTCTTCATCAGAGAGATCTTTCACCCTTTTCTCGGACCTGCATGAAATAGAAGGAGAATCATCAGGAAAGATAGATTTCATGGCGCGATCATCGTACTTAGAGGGACTATCAAACGAAAACAGGGAAGCAAGAGAAAAAGCATCATTCTCAGAAAAAACATCATCCACACACCTTTTCTCAGTCATCGAGGAAGAAGAAGCCATGAACGGTAATAGTACAGAACTCGGAAATCGATAAAGGAGGTTGGGACGACGAAAATATAACTGCAACCACTGTAGCACTCGGAGATGAAGATATGAAGGAACAAAATCGAGAAGGCAAGGATTTACTGAGGTAGAAGATGATGAAGACTCTCGAAGAAAAAGTTGCAGCGTCTGGAAGCTAAAAAAGAAATGGTGAAGAAGAAGAAAGAGAATAGGAGTTGGACTATTTAAAGAAGATAAGTTGTAACCGGCGCCGACGGTTATAGGTAATAATGTGGAGTTAATGGGGGACTGCATGGAGGAAATCTCGGCATGAACGAGGACGTAAATGTAGGTGTAAATTATCCCCAGGGCTAGGTAGCAACATCTCAAGCTATGATATACCCAAACATGAAGAGACGAGAAGCACGGGATAGAGGCTGGAAGGAGCAAAATTTAAGGATCCACGTGGATCGGGCATGATCACTCTACAGCTGTCGGACAAGACTCGACCACGGGCCTCTGACAAAGCTGGCAGACGAGACATATTGGGTCAACCGAGGAGTGGTAGTCAAAGGGATAAGAAGATACATGTCATATCGGCCAGATGCAAGGGAGACAGGTTGGAATGGCGACATCGCACCAAGAGAACACCCGAATGGATCGCCTCGGATAAGGAAATACAAAGGGATCAAAGCACATCGGCCATAGTAACGGAAGAAGGGACAACGCAGGCGGGTCCTATGACAGGACTTCAAGATAGATATGTTGTGACCAACACCCTAGTTTGGTTGTATGAAGCCTCTTCTATAAATAGAAGAACTTGTATCAAAAAGAAGGGTAGGATATATTGGGAGGAGAAAGACTTGTAATCAAAGAAGGAGGGAGTAAAGTTGATATCTAGTTCACTTTGTAAGTGAGTTCACTTGAGAGAGCAACACCATTGTAACACCTTGAAGTAATAAGATTCATCCTTTCACCCCCGTGGACGTAGGTAATCATACCGAACCACGTATATATTTGTGTCTATCATCATGTCTATACTTTCATTTTGCATGAGTAGAAGATTTCTATCCTTTGGATGTAGGTGGTAGTAAAATGCATCTATAGGTATGTATACTAGTTTTACAAACCATGACATTTTGTTCATTAATTGTTTCTTGTATAAGTACTTCGTACAATCACAAACCAAACCGATTTTGTTTCAAATGGTTCATATACATATTCCTATAAGATGATGAACATTTGAACAACTCTCTTGAAACACATTTAGATTCATTCTATTATTTATCATGATTGATTAATTATCATATCTTGATCTAGAAGTGTTAGATGAATATGTCTAAGTTATAAGTGTTAATATGGCTAACTTCGGTTAACTATTACTGAGCCAACAAGGTATACACGTTGGGATACGGTTCATCCATATCTAAATATATATGTATATTTCATTTATGTGTATCAAGCTAATTAATGCCATCTAACAGTGGAAATTTATTGCTTAGTTTCTAAGCAGACTTAGCTTGAATCAGGAGTTCATCTAACTGTGAATATTGAATGCTTTGTTACTAAGCTATCTTAGCTTTGATTGTAAGAAACCCTTATTTGAAAGGATATATAAGGGAGAACTCTAGCATCTGGGAAACCTAATACCGACACTTCCGTGTGTTCTAGTTTCAAACTAGAGTCGACTCTCCTTTAACCTAGGTTTTCCAAAACCATTATTAGGTTAATGACTTGAAGACTTCATTTGGGATTCGTGAAGCCAAATCCAACTATTTTCTCTGTAGTTGCATATTATGATCTTACTTGTTTTATTGTATTGAGTTTTATCTTCTCTAAGATTTACTCGAGATTTATCTCCGATAGGTAAGATATAAAAAGTAATCACAACAGTTCTTCGTATCAGACTCTTGTGATTCCGCTATAACTTTTTCTGTTAATCAGTTGGGTTATTGTGAGGTGACTGAGATTTCTAGGTTTTTCTTCGGGAGTATAAGTCAGTGGTATTAGTTGAGTTTCCTGTTCACCTTGATTTATCTTAATACGGAAATAACAACTAGAATAGACATATCTGGGGGAGACAAATTTGTTTATAAGTCTTCGACTTTAATTGGGTCGTAGCAACTCTTAGTTGTGGGTGAGATCACCTAAGGAAATCACGTGCTCAGACTACTGCGTTGGGATTCAAGAGGCATAAGGAACGCGACTATACCTTAATCGGTGTGAGACTTGGTTAGGGCTCAACTACATTCCAGTCCGAAGTTAACTTGTAGTAGGCTAGTGAAAAAGCGGGTGTCTAACAACCATACCCAATATTTCTCTTAGCAATCTGTATAGAAAAACTCCAATATACTTTCTAGAGAATCAACTAGACAGTTAGACTCAATCATTAGAAAAGTATATCAAAGAGTTTATATCTCTATCTCTCGATTAAAATCTTACTCAAGCAAAATGCGAGTCTCAATCTAAATACAAGAGAGATAACTTGGATAGTACCAAAGACCAATATCCAAGTGTCAATCAATTTAAATCAACAACCAAAAGGTCGGATATTCTAATTGATTGAACCTGTATTATTTCAATTATATAATAAATATAATGCATAAAAGAAATAACACAGGCACCAGAATTTTGTTAACGAGGAAACCGCAAATACAGAAAAATCCCGGGACCTAGTTCAGAATGAACATACACTGTATTAAGCTGCTACAGACACTAGCCTACCCAAACTAACTTCGGTCTGGACTGTAGTTGAACCCCATCCAATGTCACACTGATCCAAGGTACAGTTATGCTCCTTAAGTCTCTGATCCTAGCAGGATACTACTCACTTGATTCCCTTAGATGATCTCACCCACAACTAAGAGTTTCTACAACCCAAAGTCGAAGACTTTAATAAACAAATCTGTATCACATAGAAAAGTCTACGGTAATAGATAAGTTTAGCATCATCGTTGTTGAAAATCCGTAGCTATAACAACGAGAAAACAAGAGTTCTCAATCATTTTTATATAGTGTCATAGTATCATTACACATCGTCAAAGTCCAATTGCATCACAACTTTAACAACAATACTATGGTGATATGTTACTCCCCCTTAGTCAATACTCCATCTCACATGGAAACCTCTCTCCCTTACATAATGATCCGAAAACCATATGTATTTGTAGTGTGAACTACATATTAATTCTCCCCCTTTTTGTCAATAAAATTGGCAAAGGTACAAGAACGGGATCCTAATGAAATTTCCGAAAGAGATGTTTCATGACTAAAAGTAAGCATATATCATCTTATTTAGATGCAATCATAAAGCCGAAGCTAAATGCATACATCAAGGAGTCTATAAAGATACAAGATAACCCTATAATATTCCACAGCCGCACTCCCCACAAAGATTTGTCAATTAAGTACAAGTTCAATTAAGAACTCTCCCCCATAATATGTAATTCTTGAAAGAACAACAAGAGCGACCTTAATTTCAAAAGAAAAGAAGGATTTCTTTGGACATAACAAATCACATACAAGTATGAATTTGAATCCAAAATATTCACATTAAGTTAACCATAAGTGAACTCATAATTAATTTAACCGAATATGCTCAACACAAGTAAACTTATGGAGACTTAAAAAAAAAAAAAGATTAATCACAAGAAAACCCATAATTAATCTAATCGAAATATACAACTAAACTAATCACAAAAGTAATCAATTTAATTGGTCATGCTCGACACAAAGTATCTCATGGAACAACAACTATGCAAAAACAATGACTAAGTCGACAGAGCTCAACATAAGACACTTTACGGAGCCTCACAGTAATACATAAAATATGGATCAGGGAAGATCAATTACTGCGGAATACACAAGGATTCATTCTATTTTCCAGCATCATTTGCACAATGACATACAATAGACATAATTCTTGAAAACAAAAGACTTTAACCTATCTTCCATCAACAAAATTGACACAATAGGCTTAACTTTTGTATTTGTCAAAAGTCAATTCATTCTTTTATCAATATCTGCATATCAACTCATGAACGACTTTACTTTTGACAAAATATGGGACAATCAAGTTCACGGACGCAAACACACATATCCCATAAAAAATATTGCAATATATGAAACCATAAAGATTAATACTGCAATAATCATCTTCCAAACATGTTTAGAATTTAAACCAATAAATCTAAAAACATGAAGATGAAAAACGGTGGACATAGCTATGTGTAATCACAATAATGGCTATTCCAAACTCTAATTATTATTCTAAACAAAACAAGAAACCAAAATTCTCATCAGAAAACTTACTAGTCGTTGTAGATCTTTCTCAAAGCATCTACTGAGAATTCCTTCTCATTATTGAAAAACCCATTGATTATGGGATCGTTCAATTCCTCCAAATCTACAGAAATATCAGTTAATTCACTAAGTTATTTCCTTAGTTCACGCACGGTGTTTGTTGTTTGAGATAACATTCGTTCATAGTGAATTAACTTCTCTAAAGATGAAACAATTTGAGATTTTAAATTGTTTATTTTGTTGATGAAATTTTTCACCAAGTCCCTGAAGTTATCATCAAGATGATAAAAAGACAAGAACCAATTAGAGGAAGAACCTTCTCCATTATTTATAGCCTTCACTTTCTTCATCCTCGAGGAAGAAATCCCTTTACACAGATACACGTTAGCTGCTTCAACTGTATCCCTGCTTGTGGTGCCTCTAGTTACAGGAGCCATGAAACTGTATCTTTTCTGGAAAATAGGAAGTCTACAAACGATTTTAAAAAGACTTATGAACATCAAAACCCTAGAAGAACGAGTCTTCTGTAGTTTAATGATCAATTATCTATATTGTTAGGAGAATATTTTCTTAACATAAATAGATACAATACTTGATCCACAAAGACGCAAAACCCCATTTTCTCAATTTAAATATGAGGATGTGAACGCCTCTAATATTAGATAGAGATATTGTGAGCCAAACGCTCTCTTTGTTTATCACATAGTGATTTTTTCAAGGTTTGTTGTGTAAACAGGTTCTTTACCTCTTCTGATTCTGAAAGCATTAGTTTTAGGAGAACTACGTAGATTATCTAGATTTATTTTTTGTATATTCTTCTGCAGTTTGGAAATTCTTTTGTTGTTCCTCTTGAATATCCAACACGTGCTTTGAACATGGTTTGCATTTCCACAAAACAAGAAAATCATGGGTTCTTTGTCTTGTTGAGGTACCTTCTGCTTAACACAACTATCAACTTTTATTATTCCCAGATCAATAGAAGCAACGGGGTTGATAATGTATGCACTCTTGCTTTTGTATCCTAAACCATTAGTGTTTCCAATGGACCTGTGACCAAATAGCATTGGTGAGATTTTGTTAGAGCTTCCAGACAATATTTGTAGATTATCCTTAAGAGTATTAATCTCTTTCTCCTTCAGAGCAATGGTTCTGGTAAGTTTATAATTAAGACAGTCTATCTCAAGATTTTTCACCTGGATTAACGATTCTAGTTTCTTCAATAAAGCTTTTAATTGTAGATTTTCTTGAAGAACCTTTATATTCAAGACATCGAAAATCGCTGTATCAGATTCATATTCTGAATCAGAACCTGAGTATATGGATGTTTCTGCTGTAAAATCCGAGAGTTCATCACATCCATCAAATGTACTCAAGCCGTTGGCACTTAAAATATTTTATTTCACAGAATCATTAGCAACAAAGACAAATAGAGGATGTTTATCACGTCTAATGCTTCTTTTTACAAATTCTTTGATCTTTTCTGTAATCAATGATTTTTTGAACCAGACACTATCTGAACAACATTCATCATCCCAAGACAAGATAGAGGATTCACTTGTATTGGAAACACTGTTGAATGCAATAGTTTGAACAAAATTTTGATCAGGAATTCTTACCTTTCCAAAAGATGTATTTCAGAAGGAGCGTTGAGGTTATTTCCTCCATCGATGGTAGACTTCTTAGAAACATGTTTGTTGGCTTCAAAAATAGTTTCTAAGATATCCTAGGCATATTTAGACTTAGTGCAAGAAGACACATAGTGCTGAAGGTCTGAGGTAATGGCATGTATGATAGCATCTAAGACTTCAGAATTTTGCTTTGCAACAAGGATTTCTTTTGGACTATAACTACCAACGTCCTTCGATATAGATACATCACCATCTGTATTAACTGGAGGATCATAGCCATTAATAACATGTACCCACATTCGAAAGTCACGAGCTTAAAGAAAAACGCGCATAAACATTTTCCACCATGGGTAGTTTGAACCGTCGAAGACTGGTGGTACATCAATAGAGATAACACCTATGTCCATAGAGTCAGATCGCTACAAACACAGAATTATAAGGTCTTGAACGTGTTTGCCTTCTCTGATACCAATTGAAAAAGCGGGGGTCAAACAACCATACCCAATATTTCGTTTAGCAATCTGTATGGACAAACTCCAATATACTTTCTAGAGAATCAACTAGAAAGTTAGACTCAATCATTAGAAAAGTATATCAAAGAGTTTATATCTCTATCTCTCGATTTAAATCTTATTCAAGAAAACTTCGAGTCTCAATTTAAATACAAGAGAGATAACTTGGATGGTACCAAAGACCAATATCCAAGTGTCAATCAATTTAAATCAACAACCAAAAGGTCGGATATTCTAATTAATTGAATAACGCATAACCTGTATTATTTCAATTATATAATAAATATAATGCGAAAAAGAAATAACACAAACACCAGAATTTTGTTAACGAGGAAACCGCAAATGCAGAAAAACCCCGGGACCTAGTCCAGATTGAACATATAATGTATTAAGCCGCTACAAACACTATCCTACTCCAAACTAACTTCGGTATGGACTGTAGTTGAACCCCACCCAATCTCATACTGATCCAAGGTACATTTATGCTCCTTAAGTCTATGATCCTACGCACTTGTTTTCCTTAGCTGATCTCACCCACAACTAAGAGTTGCTACGACCCAAAGTTGAAAACTTTAATAAACAAATTTGTATCACACAGAAAAGTCTATGGTAATAGATAAATCCATCTCCCACGAATATACCTACGAGTTTTGTTCCTTCTTTTGATAAATCAAGGTTATTCCCAAAGAACATCTCAGTATTATCAATCACCTCATAATAATCTTAATCGACGCAGCGAAAAAAGATATTTTGGAATCACAAACGATGAGACAAAGTATTTGTGATTACTTTTATATCTTGCCTATCGGAGATAGAAATCTCAATCCAATTATTCCAATTATACTCGTACGATATAATATGTAAGATCAGATCACAATCCCAATGAAGTCTTTAAGTCGTTAACCTAGTTTATAAGAAGAAACCAAAGGTTAAAGGAGAATCATCTAGAGTTAGCACAACTAATATCACACAAAATGTGTGGGGATTAGGTTTCCAGGTTGCTAGAGTTCTCCCTTATATAGACTTTCAAATCAGGGTTTTCAATCAACGTTAGCTTGGTAACAAAGCATTCAATATTCACCGTTAGATGAAAACCTGATTAGATTCAAGCTAATATTTATCAACCGTTAAATCGAAAACATAGATTGTTATACACACATGAAATGCACATTTGTAGGCTTGTGTAACCTACCTAAACTTGTACATTAGTTGGTTCAACAATAGTTAACCAAATGGTTAGCCATATGATAACTTTCATATCAACCATATTCTCCATCACCATAACTAGTTGAAATGACTCAAATGAACTAGTTAGAGAGTTGTTCAATTGCAAGGAAATCTCATGTACACAAGAGACAATTGAAGCAAAAACTATTTGATTCACTCGAATCGGTTCATGAACTATATAGCCACGGTTTGCAATAGCATTCCTTAGTTTATAAAGATAAGTTCACAAACATCATTTTTATACATAACCTACTCAAGTTCGCGGACTGGGTTCGCGGACTTAAGTTCTCGGATGGAGTTCATAAACTCCAGCAGAAATTCTCGGGTTTGAGAACTTCGCCAGTTCCCGAACTGGGTTTGCGGACTGAGTTCACGGACTTAGCTCACACACTTCTCCGGTTTCACTTGATCAACAAAGTTCTCAAACTTTGGTTCAAGCAATAAGGACTTATACATATATATATGTGTTTCCACAACAATTCTTATATCCTCCAATGGCTATATAGTCTAAACTCTCATTTCAATCATTGAAACATTCTCAGAGGACGTTACATAGTTGTTATTCACAAACCATTTTTCGTCGGAGCAATTTTCAAAGTGATTGAAACTTAACATGACTTTCGTCACTAGGTAAAGATGAACATAGCTAAAGCGAAAGCTTTACCAACACATATTTCGAGAAATAGATAGGCGAGATATACTCGGCTCGAAATACCAAATGTGTATAATCTAAGTCTATATAGCAAAACGACTTTTGTCTCAAGATAGGAGATAGAGTAGATAGACTTTTGAGTGATAGATAAGTTCAAGTCTCCACATACCTTTTAGTCGATGAAGATCCACCAGTTCCTTGAGAAGTCCTTCGTATTGTATGATGATTTCCATGGAGTTCTTGAGCTCAACTACACTTTCTATCCCAGTCCGAGACCTTAGCTATAGTAGACCTTAGCTATAGTTTTGGTCACTAACATTGACAAACATGCTTGAGATAGAAACGCATGCGAGTTTGACCGAGCAATGCTCTAATAGCTAGAGTCTGTAGCAGCTTAATATAGTGTGGTGTTCAAATATGGACTAGGTTTTGCGGTTTCCTCGTTAACAAAATTTCTAAGCTAAGCGATATCCAATTAATGATCTTGGGCATTTGACTTCTACTTCTGACTTCGACTTCCGGAGAAACAAATTTATGTCTGAACATGCTATTAATGACCTTGTAGCTTGTTTAGATACTAAAAACAAAACTAGAAATAAAACATTTATGCTTCAAAGAAAGCTAACTTTTCTTTTTTATTTTATATATGGAAGTTATTGGGGAGTTGTGTACGTAAACTAACTTATGACCACAAAACGAAGGTTTCTCCCAGTTGTGCCTCTAATGTCTTCACGCATTCTGTGAACTCTTTCTTAGCTTTTTCTTGTTCTTCTCCTTTGCTTATCAACACCCTCTTCGCTGTGTCCTCGAATATCTGCAGACCAAATAAAAGAGATGTTATAAGTCATTCGACAATCTTTCTATCTTCAAAACATGCTTGTACTGGCGATTGATGAGCTGATCAAAGCTTACTTTCTTGTAACTATTGATACATTTAATCATGTATTGGGATGATTATCCAATATCCAGTCTTGTTATTCAGATGTGATTATGTTATCTAAGAAGATAAAGGCCTGTGTCTACAAGCAAAGATTGACATTGCAATCAAAGTGTTCGACAAAATGACCCAGACAGGTACGCAACCTGCTGCCATTACGTGTAATACTATTATATCTGGACTTTGTAAAACTGGTAATGTGGGTTCTGCTCTTCAGCTTAAAAACAGGATGGTGAAATGGAACTGCAACCCTGATGTTGTTACATATTCTACGATTATAGATACTCTTTGTAAAGGAGGATTAGTTGATGAAGCTTGGGTTCCCTTCTCTGAAATGCGTGGAGTTTCAAATGTTGTCCTGGCTGTAGCTGCTTCCATTTCAGTAGTTAACGGATTTTGCATTTCAACCCGGTTAGGTGAGGCGAAGAAACTCTTTGAGGAGACGGTTTGAAGAGGAATCTCAGGAAACGTAACGACATATAGCTGTATTATTCATGGTCATTGCCTACATGGTCTATGGGAAGAAGAAAGAAGATATTTTGACGAAATGAGGGAGAGAAGGATTTCACTCAATACAATAACCTTTAGCATGTTGATAGATTCACTTTGTGAAGATGGGATCTTTAATAGCATTACCATCAGAGGATACACTTTTCGGCCATAATCACATAGCTCATGTAAGTAATCCTAATGTATTCTCACGTTGTCCACATGCAGTATTCATGTGAACGAGATTGCAATTTGAGAGATATAAAGTGAGACTAATTGAATTTTACCATTCTGGTCAGTATGTCTCAGAGAACAATTTCAAGCAGTTTGACAAAAATCTGGAGCATGAGGTAATGGGATGTTGTTTTGTCGTTCTTATGCATAAGTCTAATGAATTATTAACTGAATCCTGAGTCTTAAAAATATTTAAGTGTTCGGTCCTGCTACTGCCTCCTTGCTCTACGGTAAGACAACTGTAAATGCATCTTGAAATGACATAAGTTTCATGAGCGTATATATTTACTTTTGTACCCCTAATAGCTGTGTTAGAGCGATGAAACTTAGTTGTTGTCCAGGGAGAATGAGAATATGAGACTAATCTGCTAGGAGTTCAAAAATTTACTTAATTGTCAGTTTTGTAATCCAGGTGTTGCCCTTTTGTCTATATGAGATGAGACATATCTGGAAGTTGTTTAACTGATAGATAGTGGAATGACACTTCTAGTAGAACATTGGCATTTCAATTTTATATTATGGAGGGAAAATGCTGCTGTTGTCATATGGCATGCCTGTTGCCTTACTTGATAATGAGATTGGAAGAAAGAATTATATAATTGCAATATCTTGTCACTTTTCTTATTCTTCATATGTGATGTATTGTTCTAGTTCCATCAATTTGACATTGATAAATTGGTTATTCAGGGCGGAAGAGTTTCGAACAGTCTTTTCTATCTACCTATCCCTCCAAATATTTCATAAATGGTGTATAATCTGGAAGTTGTTCAGCATCTTCTTCTAACGGCTGGACTAGGGCCACTGTTGAGAAGCCCTTCTGCCAAGACTCTGAAACCGCTGCTGCTTTAACAACAGGCCTAACAGAGTACTTGGTGCAGGATCAAATTTTCAGGTTAGGGCAAGCCAGACTTGAATATTTATACTTTTTCGTAAAGGAATTTTATCCCTAACCCGAGAACTGTGGCATTTTGTTTGCAGAATTGACCACTATTTGGGGAAGGAACTAGTGGAAATCCTTTCTGTTCTTCGTTTCTCCAATCTTATCTTTGAGCCTTTGTGGTCAAGACAATACATAAGAAATGTTCAATTTTATTTTCTCAGAAGACTTTGGTACTGAAGGACGAGGATGTAAACCAAGCTTTTGAACTGGCCTGAACTGGGTTCTGTTCTTCTAAAATAGTTTGTGATCATTTTCCATGCCTCTGTCTGTTCATGTACTTCGACAGTTCCGACATTAGGCAGAACCATCTGCTTGAAATACTCACCCTATTCGCCATGGAGACTCCTCTCAGTTCGGATGCTGAAGACATCAGAAATGAAATGGGTGCTAATTCACAATAAGCTTTGCTTTTTGAATATGGAATGGTCGTACCTCTAGCTGCTAACTTTCCCGGTATATATTAGGTGAAAGTTGTACGCTCAATGAAGCCTTTGCAACTTGATGACATGGTGATTGGGCGGTATAAGAATCACACTAAGGGGAGGATTAACTATTCAGGCTACACAGATGACGAGACGGTACCTACAAATAACATTACCCCTACATTTGCAGTGGCTGCATTTATAGGAAGTGCCAGATGGGATGGAGTTCCCTTTTTAATGAAAGCTGGGAAAGCTTTACACACTAGAAGATAACTTTAAAACCAAGATGAACCTAAGGTGCCAATTATCTACCTGAAAGTGCCCTGAAGGTTATATATACTTTGGGACCCATTCGATACAGAATATCCACATGTACTGTATGTTCAATTAATCCCGAAATGACATTCTTGAAAGTGGAATGGTTCTCTTTGCAGAGCAGAGATCGGGGTACAATTCTGGCATGTTCCTGGTAATTTTGTACAAGAAGAATTTTGGAATGGATCTTGACCAAGCAGCAAAATGAAATTATTATCAGAGTGCAGCCTGATGAAGTTATTTATTTAAACATCAACAACAAAGTCCCTTGTTTGGGCATGAAGTTGGACCGCAGTAATCTGAACCTTCATTATGCAGCAAGGTACCTATCAAACTTCCGAAACCGACAGATTTTGATACCGAAATAAAACTCAGTGATGATGAATTTTGGTGCTCCAGTAATTTTTACATCCCTTTTTTCTGAAATAAAATAAATAAAGCCGTGGTAATTTAGTCCTTAAATATATTTTGGAGAACCCAAAAAAATGATCTCATCCGTTGTCAGCGGCTTAACTTCAAAGTCAGTAGTGAGTCTAGTGACTAGTGAGCAATTTGAGCTTTGCCAGTGCATATGGCTCTCCACACTCCACAGTGCAAGTTGTGGCAATTAATAAAGCCCATATCAGAAACTCAATGGGACCCACACAATTTAAATTCTGATATGCGGTACCCCAACCATCTCACTTTAAGCCAATTAACAAGTACAAAAAAGTATTAACAAACAACGAAAAAAAAAACAAGAAAAAGAAAACCGCCCCACACTCTCACAATAACCGGGCCCGGCATAAAAACTGAGTCAGGCGGTTTCCCGTGGTCGGTTTTCTATGTTCGAAAAGAATGACTGTTAACAAATTACCAAACACCAATTGAGGGCACAAAACCATTTTTAAGTTACTACTACTTTTTTACCTGAAAATAAATAATAATCTACCTACCTGAAAGTAAACAAAATAGAGGTTGTTAGGTGACTTAGGTCATAATTATGGGGAGCAGTGCAATGTAACGGATCAATGTTCTCTGGAAGGGACATCAGAAGCAGATATAAACGGATCAATGTTCTCTGTAGGTTGATATGTATTGTATACGGCTATTTTTAGCATCATCCAGTTAACTACCTGTACTAGTCAGTCAATTGCTGATTTCACTTTGTTTCTGCATAGAGCTTGTACGTTTCTGAGTGACAGTGTTTGGCAAATATTGGTAAGCATAACCAAAACGGTTTTGCTTCAAACAAAATTTTCAATTTGACTGAGATATTTCCACAAATAACTAAAAGAGGGGAGCGAGTTTGCTCTACAAAGAACTAACTAAATGTTGTGGAAGTGATGTCACATGCCATGACATCACTTCCACAACATCCAACGGCCTTTTTGTCGTTTTTTGATGAAGAAAATATTTTCCCTAAAAGAGGTACACCCTGAATTTATTTGTTTTGATGAAGAAAAAAACAGCCATTTTGTTTCCAGGAGTCGACTTCTTTCAAGAACATCCACTTTCTGTTTGGCATCTTTCTTGCTTATGTAAACTCTCTTACAAATTTGGGGTCATATTAGTGTATTTTGATTTGCAATTCAAGCTTCGTGTAGATTTTGCATTACATGATACATTACATGACACACAGCACATTTTGCATAATGGTAGATTCTATAGCAATTTTTAGGTCGCTTTGGCCAAGCACTACGGTGCACGGCATCCTTTCCCCATCCTTCAAATGTAGGGAAGGGATATGGGTGAAAAGGAAGCCTCACTATGGTGCCCTTTCATCCCGTCCCTATATGATACGGAAACTGAGTTTCCGTGTAAATAGTGCCAAACGGATACTCAGTATTCATTTTTTTTCCCAATTTTTTTTAATCCGTTGAATTATTTGTATAGGTAAAAAAAAGATAATTTAGAGTAAAAATATATATAATAGCTAAAAGGAGTTATAATAGGTAAAAAAAAATGTGAAAAGAGAAAGTTTTAGAGTAAAACTTTAAAAACCAGAATACTCAGTTTCCGTGAAAAAAAATCTTGGATACTCGGTATCCGTAAAGCAGGATTTTACACAGAAACTCAGTTTCCTGTGATTTCCCTTTCCTTCTACCTGGATCAGATCTGATCCAGTTTGCTAAGTAGAGAAGGGATATTCCTACTTATGTCGGGATATGAGAGACCATAATAGTTGTGTTTTTAATTTTTTTCCCTACATTTGAGGGATAGGGAAGGGAAAAGGGGCACCATAGTGCTTAGAGCAACCACGGCGTTGGAGTAAAACTAAAAATTTAGTCGCAAAAGCAATCGCTACGGGGCGGAGTAAAGACCAAATCTCAGACTAAAACTAAAAACCAGAGTAAATTTAATCTTTGGTTTAGTCTTTGATCGGGCGAAGAATGAAGGTTACGCCTGGTGGGGCGTAGTTCGAAGTTGCGCCTGATGACGGGGTGCAGAAAAAATGTTCCGCTTGATGGTGGGGCGTAACTCAAAGTTACGCCCCAATTAAAAAAATAAAAATGAAATGGGGCGTAGTTCAACCCTTGCGCCTGATGGGGCGTAGCCATAGTGTTGTGCCTCATAAAAAAATAGTTTTTAGTCGCTGCCCGTAGCGTCGCAGCACGGAGTAAACCAATTTTTTTGGGTTTTTTTTAGTTTTTGGTCTTTGGGTTTAGTCGCATGATTGAAGTTGCTCTTAGCCTTAGCGATTCTTAATCACAAGACAGATTTTGTATCATGTAACAGATTTTTAGTCATTTGACCAATATAGGGTCGAGGTGCAATTTTTCGAGCGACTAATAGAGACTAAGTGGAGATTAAGGAAAGTCTTAGTCACATCTTAGTCTCACATTGCTTACTACTTATGTATGACTCCTCAATATAAGGTGTGGTGCCACTCCACTTATTGCCAATTAGTTTGAGTTGAATTTTTTTTGGTACGATTGCTTAATTGGAAATATGAAGCATTTTTTAAGTTACCAGAAAAATATTCCAAGTTATAGTGATAAGTCGGGTTACACTAGTATATTTTGTGTCCCCGGCAAATTTCGGGCCATAATGCATTTTTAGTATCATAGAACAATTTCTATGCCGCGAGGTAAATTTTGAGACTTATCAAATTTTAGATTACCGGATAAGCTTAGGGTCATGATGCAGAATTTTTGGAACACGATATACTTTTTGTCATGGGGGAAATTTCCTGGCGAGATTGGGGTATACCCAGATTAATTGGGGTATACCCAATTTTAAAGGGATATTTTTTGTGGGTTTTAGGGGGAGGCCTAATAGGTAAGTTATAAAAACACCCTTATCCTTTAAAAACCTATTACCCTAAATCAGTTTTAATTTTTCTTTTCATTTCATCTTCTTCTCCTCCACAACCCTACCCTACCGGCTCCATCACCCCCACCATCACCAAAACTCGTCGATCAATTCGTTAACATCGTCGATTCGAAAATTCCGATTAATCTTCATCAATGGATCCACCACGGAAGAAGGCAACTCGTATGAAAGACGCTAATCGAAAACCCAATCAATACAACCCTGGAATTGCAAGTTTGGTTCAAAAGAAAGTGAAGCAAAAAACGGTTGAAGAAGAAGAGATTGAACCCGCTGAAACACGCGAAATGGTGCGATTAAGAAATTAAGGGCTTGTTTAAACTCACTCTAGTACTTCGATTTCATATTTGCATGCCAAATTAGGTCAGAAAATTCGAATTTGTGAATTGGCAGTTGCGACGCCGGCAATGTATTTTTTATCGACCCTTCCGGGGTTTCATAGTTAGGGTTTGGCCGGAATGGTATAAGCTTGAAGAACCTGCCGGCTAGGTAGTTTCTGTATCGCTACTAGCAGCGCCGGCAGGTTATTCAACTAAATACGTGCCGGCGTTATTTTAGTTTTAAGGAAGCCGACATCTTATTCGTTTTTCACCATGCCGGCTATTTTTCTTTGAATGTCTCCTGATGCCTAGAATATTTTGTCCCGGAAGGGTAGTTTTTAAAACCATGCCGGCGCTTTGTAGGCCGGCAATGTATGGTTAATGGACCTTGCCGACCTGTTTAGTGAATATTCCTTGTATTTACTGTGTAAATTTGTTTGTTGGCCGGGAGGCTATTTTATGACACCCTGCCGGGTATGTCTTAGCCGGTAAGCATATTTTGATCGACCATTCCGGCTATGTGTCCGCCGGATAGGTTTTTTTTGTAGACACTGCCGGCCTTTGATTTTTTTTTTCTCTGAATTATTCTTGTTCAGATTGCGAACGGCAAAGAAGAAAGCTTCTCTGAAAGCAGCTCTTAGTAGTCCTCCTTCAAACCCTCCTCGTGTTGGTGATAAGCTCTTGTCTTCAAAAAATCGAGGGGCATATGTTGAGCCGGGAACGACAAAGATCATTATAAGCAATAATCCAGAACCACCATTGATTCAGACGACACTCCAGATGAAGACCAATCAATTCCATCTGGCAGAAGAGGTGATGATGATGATGTTGATGAAAGAATTCCGGCTGCTGGAGGAGGCAACAATGATGATGATGATGATTATGGTGATCAAGACATGCCATCTGTTGGAAGAGGTAATGATGATGATGATGGTAATAGAGATAAAGGTAAGAAAACCGTCGAAGAGGAAATTGTTGAAGAGGAAGAGGAACAAGAAGAATAAGAAGGAGATGGAGAACAAGTTGTTGAACCCACCGAAGCTTCAGGGTCAACTTCAACCGAAGCGAAGAAGAGGGTGATCACTAAACCACAGAATTCTCACATGCCTTTCGAACACTTCATGGTTACACTGAAAAAAGATGAGGACCCAAGGGGGACCCCAAGAGATGGTGGCAATGTTCTTTTTAGATACAAAGACTCATGGGCATGTACGATCCATAATACTATCGTAAGTAATCTTAATCCGTCTTTGTTCTTTATTCAAGTGTGTAACTATCTTAATTAAATTTGCGTCAAGTGTTTGTATATCTTTTCATTTTTATTTTTTTTTGGTATTTAGGATCACAAGAATTCCATCCGTCTCATGAGGCGCCAAGCTTCATGTTCAGTGGCTCATACTTGGGATCTTGACAAGGAATGTGAGGATGTGAAAGTGATTGTGAGGAACTCCGGGTTGATGCCTGCGATTGAGAGTTCGAATATTAATCTTGATAAAGTTACCGTCTCTGCATCCTGTGAAAGGTTCTACGGAGAGACTGATACCATGTTATTCCCGTTCGGTGAGATGACGATAACTCCCGATGATGCTCAACAAATTCTAGGCCTCGAGGTTGAGGGAAAAGCAGTCTGTGAGGGGATGGATAATTCGATATCTTTCGAGAAGATTTACGATTTGAGCAAGAAATTGTTCGGTTGGAATCAGGTTCAGACGGAGGCTGTTCTTGACATGAAGGATGGTCGTCTAACCAAGAAGTTTAATACGAAGAGGTTGAGGGACACATTATGGGATACACAGTCAATACTTGACAGGGAAGGAATAGTGAACCCGGTGCGAATCAATGCTGCCGCGGCCGGTTATTTGTTATACGTCCTGGCCAAATGTATCTTCCCCGACAGTTCTGGAAACCAAGTGGAGGCCGGTTACTTGCAACTATTGGATCCCTTAAATAAGATGCGTGAGTATTCTTGGGGTACTGCGGTGGTCTCCTTCTTGAACAATGAGTTGACAAAATGTTCTAGGGCACTCACTAAGCAAGTTAACGGAAACACATGTCTCTTCCAGGTAATTTTTGATCTAAAACATTTATATTACCGAATATTCTCGTAAGATAAGGCTCTTACTTAACTTTTTTTTTTTGCATAGGTTTGGATATATGAGCACTTCCCTTCCTTGTTAAAAGACAGCTCCTACATCAAAGTGGATGAGAGTGTTGCGGTTAATAGGCCAAGAGCGCAAAGGTACAGTTTTAAGGGTACTCAGGAGAAGGATATGCCGCAACAGCTTCTGAAACTCCGAATTGCCATCGACGAATTGACTGCGGAGGAGGTGATTTTTGATCCGTATCGGAATGCTAGAAATCAATGTTTCATCCATCCTAGAAATGAAGTTGTTGCATTATACTATGGACCCTTGATGAATGTGTTTGAAGGATATTCAATGTACGATCCACATCGGATTATGCGACAATTGGGTTACGTCCAAGAAGAACCTCATTTCGATGAAGATAAGCCGTTCTTTACTGTGAACCGGGATGAGTGCACCACGTCCCAAAAAAAAAATTAACGCCTCTTACGCTCCACCGCCGGCTCAAGAACATTGGGACAATAGACGTGGCCGTAACATCGATGTGAGTCTTTTGGACGAGGTGACCAACGGTCATGAAGCTACTCAGAAATACATGGCATGGTACTTGGAATGGGCTCGTCCTATTGTGATTAGGAAAATGACTGCTGAAGAACTGGCTCTAAAGAAGAAGTTGGAAGCAAAAGACCCATCAACATTGCTTAAGTTATTTGTAAGTATATTTAGAGTTGCTCTTACTATTTTAAGATTGATTGCATTACCGAATCATTCTATTCATTGTTTGTTGTTTAATTGAAAATAGAAGGAGCATTTGAAGACCTTTGGGAAGGTGTTGTTGTGCGCGAGAGAAAAAGGACAGCCTTTGTCGATTGAAGAGCAAAGCAAGCACATTGACTATGTTAACAGTGTTGGCAATGAGGATGCCAATGAAATGTTCAAGCAACTTGAGGCTCAAGTAAAGGCTAAACAAAAAGCTAGGAGAGAAGCACAAGCCAAGATGAAGGCTGATAAAAAGAGGACTCGTGGTGGTGAAGGTAGCAGCAGTGGTCGTGGTGGTGAAGGTAATTCTCCAAAATGGTGTCGTGGTCGTCGTGGACGTGGTCGTAGTCAATGAATGCTTTCGTAGTTCATTTCTTTATGTTATGGTGGACAAATGTTTAAGTTAATGGTGTGGACAAATGTTTTTTTAAGGTTTATGGGACGTGTTTTCATTTTGGACAAAAAGTGTTGGATTTCTAGTTGTTGAATGAATGGTTTGTTTTGCTTTGTAAAATTTTAATGCATAAGCCGGAATGCTTCTTTCAAATTACCCTGCCGGGTGTCCCAGGGCCGACAAGGTGGTGAACTGTCAGAGTGACGGCCCTGACAAAGGAAATTGTGTAGTTATCAGGGCCGGCATGTATCAAAATGATAACCATTCCGGCTGAATCATAGCCGGAAATGTATTGACCCAATATAGTTCCGGCGGTTTTGTTGCAAAACAACTTTTCTCCTAATGCCTAAAATCTTACACAACCGGCATGTTAACAAATTTAAGACCGTGCCGGTCTGGTTTTGACTTGTACCTCGCCGGCGGAATCAAAATTCAAATTTTTGGCAAGTACAATTTCATTGATTGACTTGTACTTGAGCACTATAACGGCCAAATTTGGGCACAATCTTATAATTACACTATTTCTCTCTACAAAACAACACACAACTATTTGCATATACTCTCCAAAGCTCATATCATCATACACTCCATCTAACTCACTCAATAGCTCTCTACAAACAACAATGGCATCGTTTGATTCAAATGAAGATTTGGCAATCACCAAAGCTTGGTACGGGGAAGATCGACTTAGACGTCAATCCTCTGAAAGGGAGGATTCCAAAACATTTTGGGCTAGGGTACACAACAAATTTAGCGGCGAGTTTGGGAATCCTAATGCAAGAAGTATTCAACAAGTCCAAGCTAGGCACCTAGTAATCGAAAATGCGATACTTGCTTTTTTAGCTCTCCAACCTCGGATTTTTAACTCTCGCCCCTTCACCTTGTCCATTGCACAATTTGTAAGTAATTTTGTGGTTTTTTTTTACGTACCCCATCTTGTGTTATCTTCCAAAAAAACACCACTAACAAATGTAAGCTTGTTTTTATAGCACGAAGCCGTGAAAGCGTTCTACTTGTAAGTAAAGGGGGAAGCATTCGCATTCGATGCAAGCTATCACTTCTTGGACGATAGAATCCCGTTGGATAACCCGGACTACTTGGATGCGGTATCGTCTTCGTCGGAGGAAGATTGATGGCTTTAGAAGTTTTTGTAAAGGTTTTGTGGGTATACCTCTATGTAAGCCCTCACGAGACTATAACTCGTCCACTATGGTCACCTAGGGGTTTAAAGGCTTGATGCACATGCTAAGTGCATTCGTTTTTCTATTTCAATCAATGTAGTAACAAAAATTGCACGAATAAAGTGAATTACATCTTCCATATTTTCTATTTTCTGTTTGGTATAAGTACAAGTCGGCAAGGTTATAAATCCCTAACCTGCCGGCTACATGTTAGCCGGCAGTGATAAAAAATATTTTTTTGCCGACCTTACAACCGCCGGCATTGTAGGAAGATTTACCATGACGAACGTAAAATTATGTTCCAATATACTCGGCGCGTTCTTCAATCGAGACAATGCCGGCGGTAGTAAGGTCGGCAGATTATTCAAAGTGGAACCTTCCGGTTGAAGATTGGTCGGAAGGTTATTCAAAGCAGACCTTGCCGTCTATAGGACAGTCGGCAGCTTATTCAAACCATTACCTTGCCGGCCTTGTGCATTTTCAAAATCAAATTTTTTTGATCGAAATCGAAATCATAAGACAGATGAAAGGTTTAATCTACTGATTTTCAAAATTTTAAATTAAACTCAATTAGTTAAATTAATCAGAGTTTTAGTGTTAATTAAAAAAGGGCATATTAGCCATTTATAACCATGAACCTTGAGAACTTAATTGCTCATCCCAAGAGATAAAACCTGAATAAGGACATAACGCATTGTACAAATATAAAAAACATAAGTATAAAAACAATCACCTTAGTATCAGTTTTAGTCTCCACAGGCTTCTCTCCAGACTCAGGAGCATCATTTTCAACTCCATCCTTGGCATCTTGCATAATGACATCAACTCCGGCAGGTGTTGCATCTTGTGAAGCGTCAGTCTCCATCTTGACATGCTCCTTTGAAACTGGAATATATTATTCCTCTTCTTCTAGGAGCTGAACTAACCAAATGCACCTCCACGTTAAGACAAATAAATATACAAATGAAGCATGCATTTGGATACTTCCATATCCATTGAATTATCATGGTGTTCAAAACTTACATTTGGTGAATCAATAGAGACAATGCCATGGAGATTCAATTGGGATTAACATTCATCTTTGAACGCTCGTCATGCTTGGATTGAAAAGGACCAACTATCAAAACTGAAAACATCAAGGTTAGAAGTGTCTCCTTTAAGCACCACAAACTGTAAACAATTAAGTACCATTGGAAAATTAATAGTTCCCGTATACGTGTTAATCCTCGCTGCTACTTGCAACTGATCAGCTGCATCGGCATACTGAACATCAATGGTGAATGTTCCTGGCCTAAAGAGCGTAAACAACTTAAGACTAGGCTTTGAGTTTCCTTTCAGGAATACAAGAGTACTATGTTGATGATCTCCAGTTACGGCATCTGAATCAGGTGAATCTTCAAAAACTATAATACCTATATATCTCAAACACAGCAAAACTTATATTTGAAACAACAAGGCTATCCAAATCAAACTTATTGCACCAGCCAAATCAACCTTATTGCACCAGCTAAGTAGGTTTATCCCCCACACTTCATATTGTACTGCATAAATCAGTAGCTACATATCTAATACAAGAAATAAATACAGATCTATATGAAATTCTAGGGATGTACAGTAAGAATAGATTTAGGTCAAAAGTAAACAACAAAACCAAAACAACTTCATAAAAACAAAACAAACTAAACCTAAGAATTCATAAAAATGAAATTCAAAGTTACCTGATGATAAACAAACTGTTGGAAGCACAATCAGCTATCAAATTTTTAGTGTAATGGTTCCCGACTTCAGGAAAAAAAAATCTAGGGTTATGAAAATTTCAAATTTAGAGTTTACAGATCAAGATTTCTGGTATATGGGTTTTGTTTACAACATCAGGATTTAGAAGTATGAAGTTTTGATTTGTTGTTTTTGAGCTTAAATCTTCATAGAAGATTCAAGAGTTCTTCTCGGTCCTAGAAGAAGGGTTTTCGGGGAGGAGGGGGAGAGAGAAAAACGAGTTCAAAAATATCTAAATTTTCTTTTTAATTAAAACTGAAATCAGAAAACTAATAAATCCAAACAACCCATAAAATACGTGTATTACAAAAAAAAGACGATGTACAACGGTTGTATGTGTTGAACATGCGTTGTACCCCTAATTTATTTTAATAAATGAGATATAAAGAATTTGTGCAACGGATAATCTGGTGCGCAACGAATATTAACGTTGTTAGTTGTGCAACGTTAATATCCGTTGCGCACCTCCGAAAATAAAGCGTTGCTAAAACCAGGATATGGTGTAGTGTAATGCAAGAAGTATTCAACAAGTCCAAGCTAGGCACCTAGTAATCGAAAATGCGATACTTGCTTTTTTAGCTCTCCAACCTCGGATTTTTAACACTCGCCCCTTCACCTTGTCCATTGCACAATTTGTAAGTAATTTTGTGGTTTTTTTTTTACGTACCCCATGTTGTGTTATCTTCCAACAAAACACCACTAACAAATGTAAGCTTGTTTTTATAGCACGAAGCCGTGAAAGCGTCCTACTTGTAAGTAAAGGGGGAAGCATTCGCATTCGATGCAAGCTATCACTTCTTGGCCGATAGAATCCCGTTGGATAACCCGGACTACTTGGATGCGGTATCGTCTTCGTCGGAGGAAGATTGATGGCTTTAGAAGTTTTTGTAAAGGTTTTGTGGGTATACCTCTATGTAAGCCCTCACGAGACTATAACTCGTCCAATAGGGTCACCTAGGGGTTTAAAGGCTTGATGCACATGCTAAGTGCATTCGTTTTTCTGTTTCAATCAATGTAGTAACAAAAATTGCACGAATAAAGTGAATTACATCTTCCATATTTTCTGTTTTCTATTTGGTATAAGTACAAGTCGGCAAGGTTATAAATCCCTAACCTGCCGGCTACATGTTAGCCGGCAGTGATAAAAAATATTTTCTTGCCGACCTTACAACCGCCGGCATTGTAGGAAGATTTACCATGCCGAACGTAAAATTATGTTCCAATATACTCGGCGCGTTCTTCAATCGAGACAATGCCGGCGGTAGTAAGGTCGGAAGCTTATTCAAAGTGGAACCTGCCGGTTGAAGATTGGTCGGAAGGTTATTCAAAGCAGACCTTGCCGTCTATAGGACATCCGGCAGCTTATTCAAACCATTACCTTGCCGGCCTTGTGCATTTTCAAAATAAAATTTTTTTGATCGAAATTGAAATCATAAGACAGATAAAAGGTTTAATCTAGTGATTTTCAAAATTTTAATTTAAACTCAATTAGTTAAATTAATCAGAGTTTTAGTGTTAATTAACAAAGGGCATATTAGCCATTTAGAAAATACAAGGTTAAGGGGTGGCTTGGTTTTACTTCCTAATGACCTTATTTTGTCTTATTAGGTATACCCCAATTAATCTGGGTATACCCCAATCTCGTCAGGGGAAATATTGGTCACTAGGTAAGTTTTTGGTTATTCTAACTGATTTTGGATACAACTACACAATTTGAGTTATAAGATAGACTATAATCGGGCAATTTCGTTGGCTTTGGATCATTAGAATGGGGTGCACATTTCCTGCCACTAGACAGATTTTACATCACCTTGACGAATTAGAGTGAGACCAATGTTTTAAAATTTAGTGTTATTTCCAATGTTTTTGATAAAAACGAGCTCATAAATCTTTTGTGGTATATTATATTTCTTGTTTAATATAATTTATTTCTCCATCAAAAATAAAATAAAAATAGAATGGGACAAGACCAACTATCCAAATTCTAAGTAGAACTAACAGGGGTGTATTGGATCATGATTTATATGAATAAAAATAGATACTAGTTTTACCTGAATCTAGTGGATATATAATGTTTCTTAAAAGATTCATGTGGATTCTTATAGATATATAACCTTGGATTATAAGGGAATGAGTTAGAATTAATTTAGATTTATAAAAATTAAAATGAATTACCAAATCGTAATATACTTGAAAAAATCAAGGTTGTCATGTAGCGGTGGGTGATGGTGGTGGTTGGTGGTCGGTGTTGGTGGGTGATGGTGGTGGTGGGTGATGGTGGTGGTGGTGGTTGGTGCTAGTGATTGTCGGTCGTTGTTAGTGGGTGGTAGTGGTTGTTGTTGTTGTTGGTCGATGCTGGTGGTCAGTGGTGGTGGTGGTCGGTGTTGGTGGGTGTTGGTGGTGGTTGGTGGAGATGGTGGTGCGCGTACTGGCTGGTGGAAAAATATAGCGTGTTGTGATAATAAAAAAACAAAAGCAAAACATATAAAACAAAATTGTCCATAAAAATCCATGAAACTCTTTTGGTTTGGGTTGAGATTAATATGTGATAATAACATGCATATTTTCACTACAAATATCCATAACAATCCTAATATATCTTTCTCATCAACTATCCCAAGGAATCTTAAATAAATTGAATACCTAGGATAATTTTGGAATCTAAAAAAATCCAAATTGAATACCATGGATATATAATGATTCCTTATATATCTTAATTGAATACCTATGAGTTTTTAGGATTGTTAAATATCCATGTAGCTCCTAATGCTATACACCCCTGTAAATACTAATGGAAAGCACAAAACCATTTTTAAGCTAATAAACAAATTACTGATATGGGGCAGACCATTTCCAGCTAATATGATAATAACGCGCGCGTTACAGCACCTGGGCTGTCACCATCCGAGTAATAAAACTTCAACAAAACAAATTATGTAAAAAAACCCCAAATTTCCCAACTGTCTAAAATACCCCATGTATTTTCACTCGGTTCCACCGTGTATCTACTTCTAGTTCTCTTTCTTGGTCTCTTGAACATAAAAAAAAATCAGATCTAAGAATTCATTTTCCTTGTCTTCATCCCTAGCGAAAATCATCCTCTAATTTTTGGTTTTTCCTTTTCTCTTCTTTAATGGTTACTTACTTCAACCAATGAAACAAATTCTGACCTAAATCAGATCTACGAATTCTTCCTGTCTTCATCCGTAGAGAAAATCATCCTCTGATTTTCGATTTTCCTTTCTTCTATCTCTTATTCAATGATTACTTACATCAATCAATGAAACCAATTCTGACCTAAATCGCCTCAATTAAATCCTATCAAACAACAAAATGGTGAAGAAGCAAACTAAACAAGAGAAAAAGAGATGGAAAGTTAAAGAAAACGGTGAAAAAACTCCAAAAGGTAAGAATCGTATAAACTTTGTGGTGATGGTGTTAATTTTTTTGGTTTTTTTTTGATGATATCACGTAGGCATTAATTCTTGTAGTTTTGATGAAACCATTTTCGGTTTTATCATTTTTCACTTGTCGAATTTGGTTCCATCTGAACTATTGGTGTGTTGATTAATTCTGGTAGTTTTGATGAAACCATTTTTGGTTTCATCATTTTTCCCTTATCGAACTTGGTTCCACCTGAACTATTCGTGTGTTGATTAATTCTGGTAGTTTTGATGAAAACATTTTCGGTTTCATCGTTTTTCCTTTGTCGAACTTGGTTCCACCTGAACTGTTGGTGTGTTGATTAATAGTTTCATCATTTTTCTCTTGTCGAATTTGGTTCCATCAATACTGGTTTGGTGGTGTTGGTTAATTCTGGTCATTTGATGAAACTATTTTCGGTTATTTTGATGAAACTGGTATTGGTTTGGCAGTGTTAGTTTTTTTTTTTTATTTTTTTTTATGGCTAAAATCAGTTTTGTTATGCAGGGAAAAGATGTGAACATTCGTTTAGGTGCTCATTGATACATTTGTGTGTGGTGACTCCTAAATAAAGGCTTTGATATAAAATAAGAAAGAGCATATGAAGGACCTTGTAGCATGCCCATTCTACAAACCATTCTATGAAGGTGTAATGAAGGAAGAGGAATTGAAGAAAAAAATGGTAGTCATGAATATGATCTTAAGTACATATGACAAGAAAAGTCCACCTTTTGTACCAAATTGTTTCAAATTAAAGAGAATAAAGAATATGATATTGCAGACCACTCCCGACCAATTTTCTACAACTTTTGGTCTACATATGATAGAGCATTTGAGGAAGAAGGTGAACTCGTTCGTGAATGAATAATTTGGTGGAAAGAAGAAGAAGATGAAATCTACGATCTTGATGGACAAACCACTAAAATATTATAAACGAAGACATAAAAATTAATGTACTGTCAACTAGTTGTAAATTTAAATGCTTATAATAGTTTATAAAAGGTTTAAATGGTTTATGAATGGTTTCAATTATGATTTCCTCATTTATGTTTAACCCACACCATATTGTCGCAGAATGTTATGTCTATTTTTTGATGAAACCAAAAAGGGTTCCAACATATTTTGGTTTCAATATAGCAATAAAATGATGAAACCAGAAAGGGTACAACATATGGCAGGTGAAACCAAAAGGAAAAGGGTCGTATCATTGCTTGGTTTAAAATCAAAACTTTGATATATTTCAAGGGATGAAACATTCTCATGTTCTAAGGGAGTTACAATGAAATACTCCCTCCGTCCCACTATTAGTTGACCTATTTGTTTTTAGATTTTGTCTCATTAATAGTTGATGTTTATATTCGTTACGTAGGTGTTTTAAATTATTTTCAATGATATAAAATTTACGAATATCCGTGGTATAGTTTGAGAGATAAATCAATTCTAAATTATACTACTGGGTCAACTAATAGTGGGACAAAGGTAGTATTAAACTATAACAGGAAACACACCAAGGACCGTTTTTTGGAAATCGACATTCGACACAATGGTAACAAGTCATGGAAATAATTCATAATGCAACAATCCAAGCCCTACATACTTGGACAACTCAATGATGCACATTTAGAAAAGCAGTGATGCAACCAAAAAGGGTTCCAACGTATTTTGGTTCCAAAATAATAGTAGAATTGATGAAACCAAAAAGGGTTCTAACATATAGCAGGTGATTATCTTCACTTCCTATATTATTCATTTGAAGCAACTGCAAAATGCATCTCAGTTATGAACCAACCAACAACAACGAGTTCATTCCTTTCATTCTTCAATAGATTTTACCAGCACAAACTCTACCTGCAACTTCAATCACTTACTACCACCATTAAACCAATCTTTTCAACTCCAATATTCATCACCATACCCACACTGATGTTGCTTCCAAATATATCAAATCCACCAGCAAAACCATTTCTTCTTCATAATTTTTAGCATCAACTACCACTGCTCTTCTTTCTAAATATGATGCATAGGATAGGTTACAACAATATATATGAATAAACTAGTTGTAATTCTTGTTAACTAGATGCAATATCATTTTGCAACATTATATGTTTCAATTCAAAATACTAATAATAGTTTGTAAAAGATTTCAATTTCTTATGCATGGTTTCAATTGTCAAATTTACTTTGTCTTATAGAATTGATTCAATGGTTTGATTGCTTTCAAATGAAAAAAATTCCAACATAGTGCATATGAATCTATAAAAAATAAATGTAAAAAATGATGAAACCAAAAATGGTCCCAAATATTGCAGATGAAAACATATGTAATATGATGAAACCTATTTTGGTTCCAACATACGAAACCTGTTTTGGTTCCAGCAAATTATCAAAGCCTGCAAAACTCTAACAAATGAAACAAACATAAAAACACCTACAGAAAATTAACATAATCAACAAGTTTAACTGTAAAAATATTTACACAATAGAATAAATCAAAAAAAAAAATAGTCAAAAAAATATCAAAATGAAATTCAATGAATTATAGTCGTAATAACTCCAATTGATGCAATTTCAACTGATAATAGAATTGAGATATAAAATGAATTGAAAATAGATCTATAAATAAAGTGAAACTGTAATTTCTGTTCTATTCATCAATCAAATTGATCTCGAGTTAACTTCTCTTCTCCGAATGATGAAATCAAAACCTAAAAACACGAAGAGAATAGTAACATGGAGATTCAAATTTTTGTGAATCTAAGGAGATGATCAAAAACTAAGAAATTGACCTGAATTCAAAAATCATAAGGAGGTGATCTCGAATTAACTTCTCCTATTTTCAATTAACTTCTCTTCTCTTCAATGGAATCGAATTTTTGAATTGAAACCCTAAGAAAACACGAAGAAACTGGGAGAAGATTTTTTTTTTGATTTGTTTTCAATTAACTTATGCCAAAGTTTCCTTTCAAATCTAACGAGCATACACATAAGGTCAGTTCTGGATTTTTGAAAAATCTTAAAAACTAAATTTACATATAATCGAATGAAATGGGGGTTTTGTGCCATTTTTTTTTCAAATGGATTTTATTTATGACCAATAATATGACTGGAGTTTTTGTAGGTTATATTTGGTCACCTTGGTTTTTTAGAGCTTAATATGATAAACAAATTACTAAATACTAATTAAAAGCACAAAACCATTTTTAAGTTACGCTAATCTGGTTTTTTCTAAGAAATGGAAAAGAAAAAAGAAAAAAAGAAAAAAATCTATAGATTCATGACTAGGGTCCAAAGTACGTAAATTTAATAGAGGTTAGGTCGACAAAAACTCACAATTATAGGACAATGTCACAATCAAAGGACGACCAAAGAAGACTGTTATGCAATAAAAAGTTGATATGAAAAGCGCACACACAATTAATAAAACCTTAGTTATTGAATTTACTGTCTCATTCCTAAAAGAACATCTCAACGCCTCATTCCTGATAGAACAACCTCCTTTCAGTTATCTAGTTCTTACCTACAAATTGATTACAATTCAAGCTTATATAGATAAAACATAAAACCCTAACTCGTGAAGACCATATGCTATAATTCTGACCGTCCACACTAACAGATAATTAACCTAAAACTATTTACCACTACGTAAACCTAGACTCACAAACACACCCTTAAAATAGATATGGGATAGACCATTACATGACAAAACTTTCGCCTTAAAAGATCCTTGATCTCAAGGATAGAATTTAGGAAAATGTGCTCTGATATTTGACGTGTCCTTCCAAGTAACGTCTTCAGGGTTGGAGTTAGTCCATTGCACCAATAGTTGTGGAACCGAGATATTGTTGTGCATAGTGAATCTTTCTCCTAATAATGCAGCTAGCTCAACCTTGATCTTTCATTGCTGATCCACTAGTGGTGAGTGAAGTGCTGGGAAAATTGTTGTTCATATCTTCTTATTGAGCAGAGATACATGTAATACATGGTGTATCTTTGAGTCTTCGGGTAGCTGAAGTCGATAAGTCACTGAGCCAATCTTCTCAAGTACTCTAAACGGTCCATAATACTTGACTGACAACTTGAGATTTATTCTCAAGGAAATAGAAGTCTGCATGTAAGGATGTAGTTTCAAATAAACTTCATCTTCCACTTCAAATGCCCTATCCACTTTGTTTTTATCAGAGAAGAGTTTCATCCTATCATGAGCCTTATGTAGAGTTTCCTTGATTAAGCTAAGCATTTGATCACTCTCTTGGATATAAACTTCAACATCTGCAACAGTTATAGTAACAGAGAGTGGGAAATCTAGATGCAGAGGTTGATATCCATATAATGCCTTGAAGAAGTTAGAATTATACCACACGTGCAATGAAGAACAATACATAAAAGTCATACCAATATATAAGCCAGGCCTCATGTGAATAGTTTTACCAAGAACACAAATAAGTCATGAGCGGTTATACTAATCACACATATTGGTCGTTCATGAGATTTGCAATGAAGAACAACCCCAATAACGCCTGGCGATTTCCATTTCGGTTCACAACACATATCATGAACTTACTTCCTTAGAATACATGTAAACATTGTTCCCTAGGATGAAATCCTCACCTCATACCCATACATAATCACAATAGTATTCATACGATTATGTCGATATCTTATATACAAAGTTTAATGGTTAAGCAAGAAACTTCATATTCTATTCCTTAATACTATGTCTATCTAGAGTATTCATGCTTCGCAGTTTTATGTTTCAATATGCACAACTTGAAAGATACGTTAGGGAGTGAAACAGTTCAAGTCAAATATCACTAACCTCAAGTGGAAGGATGATGTTGTGGTTGTAGCTCTGTACTTCTTCACTTCCTCAAGTCTTCGCAATACTTGTAATGTCTCATCCTAATACTTTCAAGCTGACATATACGAAGTTGACTATAGTACATTTAAATCAAGCGACTCTTAAAATAGTTTTGGTTCACTAAAATATGAAAACCAAACTTGACATACCAACGCTTGGTGGGTTCAACCGAGCAATGATCTAACATTCGCCAGTCTCCAGTTTGATATAGGACTAGGGATTCTCATTAACTCGGGATGCTTGGAAAATGAAATAAAACCCTTGTATCATATGATATTGAGTCTTCAAGTTGGGAAAGAGATACTCTATGGGTTGGAGACGTCTGTGGAGAATCATATCGAAGCATTGTCCGCATTTGTGTTCCTGCAAAAGATGAAGCTATTGTTCGGCCTCTACTAGGTGTCTTGAAAAGGATTCATGCGAACTTATGTATCTGAATCCTCTATCGAGATCTGTCTTTCTTATGAGAGATGGTTAACCTAAATTAAGAAAAGTGTACGCCTTCTAGGACTAGGAGAACTATGTATATGGATAAACAATTGATTTGTGGTGACTTTGTTGATCAAATAAGTCACTGGAAATCTTCTAGGCATTTTTTCACGTGGTAGAATCGTGTTTCGGCCTGAGGAATTTGTAAGTGATAGTCATATCTTGTCCTTTTCTCATCACGTATGACTCTCACTTATGGGATAACTTTCCAAGCATATCGTTTTGAGAGAGGAGGCTTTTATTGACAGAACTGCAAGCGGTGTGTGGGTTGGAGCTATGGTCTCGGATCCTTCCCTATTTACTTCAGTAATAATAGTTGGTTGCGGCTGTATGTCGAGTAATGAAGTTCTATCTGAATTGTTGGCCTCACTTCAGATTTCTTTTCCCTTGATAGGTTCAGGTTTGAAGATATTCTCCTTCTCCTTCTTAGGTGAACTGAGTTTCCATTAGAAAATGATACTCGATAATCATTGGTGTAGCCGAGATTGAGGCTCATCGAGACTTAGTCATACAATTTCTAGGACTCCTCTTCTTTCTGACGGGATGGGTGTTGAAATAGCATATCAACCGGTAGATTTGAATCTTCAGATAAGTATGAGTGTTGGCCGAGAAATGTCATGGAAGCTAGTCTCATCTTATACTTTGTCGCGTTCTGGTCATGATCCTCAAAATAGGAAAACAACAAGATGCATCTCGCCTAGCGATTTATGACCTTATGTAGCTCTACAACGCTTTTGTCTAGGTCACAATTTTTTTGGAACCTTTCTAAGTTTTCACTATTTTTATCCTATAAACGACGAAAAGACAAATCCGATAGAAAAAGAACTAGGTCAATCTGATACAAAATGAAAGAGTTATAATTAAAATAATAAAGTTAAGTAAACTTCCTGAGTCCCCTGTTATCCGTTTGAGGGCCCTTGACCTAAACGAATTTTGGAGATAATATTTGTCAGAATCTCTAAGTTTAGATCATCATTTGGTTTTTGAGAGAGATGGGGTCAGCTGGATGGTTGCTCCTTTGCTCTATCGCGTTCTTAATGAGCTACATCTTTTCCGGTGAGGACGATTATGGACAGACTGGATCCTATCTGTGCTATTCCCAATAGTTTTAGTATTCCTTCTATAAGGAACAAGTACTCGATGTATAGTCATTGGATATATCCCTGCCGGTAACTTTAAAGGCGTTTTCAGATAAATATCGATCTGAGATTTTGCAAGATTTTGTTGAGTCTCCGGGAGTTGTCCTTGGTCCTTACCCAACGTTTTTAAGGATTAACAGTAGATTTTTACGAAAATAAGTTACTAGGGCATTTTATTATGCAGGAAGAGATCCATGTCATCCGAGATGCACTAACCTATTCACTAAGGTCAAACTCTAAAGAGAGAGAAAGTGCTGGTGGGGATAACTCTATCGGCTAACCTTTAAGGGATATACAGAGACTGGATCAATGAAACGTTTTTTGTGTTTGGATTGGTGGAATCATCTTCCTTCCCGAGAGACCATGATTGATATCTGTAATTGAGTGAACAACCTCCCATTGTGGTTGCCAAACTATAGTTACCTAAAATATGAGAGAGGCTGGAAGTAAGATTATATGGTTTCTGAAATTGAGTTATGGGAGTTTGAGCACGAATAGTCTCTGCCTAAACCATGCATAGTGGCCATTCAAAGGCTGCTTCAGTCACATGGAATAGATTTAGAGTTGGTCTTTGTGAGGGAAGCACATGAAGAGAGAGAGATCAAAGAATTCTGGGGTTTGAAAAAGAATTCTTCTGAGAGGTTATGAGAAAGATCGTGATAGCTTGGAGAAATAGAGGACCTATTTATAGCTGAATTCTCTAATCTCAGGTCAGTGAAGATAAGAATTGCTTTCCATGTTGCGTGGAGAAATTCTCGCGTCTCTTCAGGAATAGTGATAAACTAAGTTGAGTTTATCTCATTATTCCACCGCTTTTAATCTCTTGTACTGTGAGAAATAAGCCGGGTATTTCTCATACGTGTCGTAGACCGCTAGACCAAAACCCTAATTGTTATCCCCCATTTGTGTGAATCCGAGTCAACCTTTGTGATGACGTGCTGAGAGAGAGAAATATTATCTTTAGCCGATTTTTAAGAATGACTAGGATGAGTCACGTGAAAAGGCATGGGATGCCTCAGAATTCGTTTGGATAGGAGACTCAATTCCTACATGAGGCATGTGCCTACCATGGGGAATATTCAGCCTTATCTGAGATATCCCGAGATATTTGAATCTCTATGAAATCTTGAAGAGAGATTTGAATCCCTTCGAGATTTGAATCCCTTCGAGATTTTGCAGAGAGATTTGAATCTCTCTGAGATTTTGCAAACGGATCAAAATCTTTACTGAAAAAGAGGGGGTCTAACAACCACACCCAATATTTCGAATTAGCAATCTGTATGGACAAACTCCGAGTTTCTTTCTAGAGAATCAACTAGACAGTCAGACTCAATCTAGATAGAAATATCTCTCTTGTTTTGATTCACTCAAGCTAATAGAAATCAACGAGTCTTTAATCAAATACAAGGAATAACTTGGATGGTACCAAAGACCAATATCCAAGTGTCAATCAATTTAAATTAACAACCAAAAGATCAGATATTATAATTGATTGAACAACAACGCACAACCTGTATTTTTTCAATTATAAAGATAAACAATATAATGCGGAAAATGAAATAACACAGACACCAGAATTTTGTTAACGAGGAAATCGCAAATGCAGAAAACCCCCGGGACCTAGTCCAAATTAAACATACACTGTATTAAGCCGCTATAGACACTAGCCTACTCCAAGATAACTTCGGTCTGGACTGTAGTTGAACCCCAATCAATCTTACACTGATCCAAGGTACATTTATGCTCCTACGCCTCTAATCCCAGCAGGATACTACGTACTTGATTCCCTTAGATGATCTCACCCACAACTAAGAGTTGTTGCGACCCAAAGTTGAAGACTTTAATAAACCAATCTGTATCACACAGAAAAGTCTACGATAATAGATAAATTTGTCTCCCACGAATATACCTATGAGTTTTGTTCCGTCTTTTGATAAATCAAGGTGAACATGAACCAATTGATAAAACCAGACTTATATTCCCGAAGAACAACTCATCTTTATCAATCACCTCATAATAATCTTAATCGACGCAGCGAAAAAAGGTATTGTGGAATCACAAAAGATGAGATGAAGATGTTTGTGACTACTTTTATATCTTGCCTATCGGAGATAGAAATCTCAAACCAATTATTACAATTGTACTCGTACGATAGAAATAGCAAGATCAGATCACACAATTACGATAAAAGTAGTATTGGTCTGGCTTCACAATCCCAATGAAGTCTTTAAGTCGTTAACCTGGTTTGGAAGAAGAAACCAAAGGTTAAAGGAGAATCGACTCTAGCTTAGCACAACTAGTATCACACAAAATATTTGGGGATTAGGTTTCCCAGTTGTTAGAGTTCTCCCTTATATAGTCTTTCAAATCAGGGTTTGCAATCAATGTTAGCTCAGTAAAAAAGCATTCAGTATTCAACGTTTGATGAAAACCTGATTAGATTCAAGCTAATATCAATCAACCGTTAGATCGAAAACATAGCTTGTTATACACACATGAAATGCATGTTTGTAGGCTTGTGAAAACCGTACCCAAACATGTACATTAGTTGGTTCACAATAGTTAACCAAATGGTTAGCCATATGATAACTTTCATATCAACCATATTCTTCTTCACCATAACTAGTTCAAATGACTCAAATGAACTAGTTAGAGAGTTGTTCAATTGCTTAGATCTTTATTTACTACACAAGACACAATTGAAGCAAATATGATTTGATTCACTCGAATCAGTTCATGAACTTTATATAGCCAGGGTTTGCAATAGCATTCCTTAGTTTATAGAGATGAGTTCACAAACATCGTTTTTAGACATAACCTACTCAAGTTCGTGGACTTAAGTTCCCGGATGGAGTTCACAAACTCCAGCAGAAATTCTCGGGTTTAAGAACTTCACCAGTTCGCGGATTGAAGCTCACGCACTTCTCCGGTTCTCTTGATCAACAAAGTTCGCTAACTTTGGTTCAAGGAATATGGACTTATACACATATGTGTTTCAACAACAATGCTTATATCCTCCATTGGTTATATTGTCTAAACTCTCAATTCAATCATTGAAACATTCTCAGAGGAAGTTACATAGTTGTTATTCACAAACCCTTTTTCTTCAGAGCAATTTTCAAAGTGATTGAAACTTAACATGACTTTCGTCACTAGGTAAAGATGAACTTGGATAAAGCGAAAGCTTTACCAACACATATTTCGAGAAATAGATAGGCGAGATATACTCGACTCGAAATACCAAATGTGTATTATCTTAGTCTATATAGTAATACGAATTTTGTCTCAAGATAAGAGATAGAGTAGATAGAATTTTGAGTGATAGATAAGTTCAAGTCCACACATACCTTTTAGTCGATGAAGATCCACTGGTTCCTTGAGTATTCCTTCGTCTTGTATGATGATTTCCATGGAGTTCTTGAGCTCAACTACACTTTCTATCCTAATGCAAGACCTTAGCTATAGTAGACTAGAAATCAAGACTTATAGTTTTGATCACTAGCATGGACAAACATGCTTGAGATAGAAACGCATGCGAGTTCAACCGAGCGATGCTCTAACAATCTCCCCCTTTGTCAATTTTAGTGACAAAACTATCAATACATATGGAATACAAAAAATGTATAAATAAACTTTGTATCTCTTATTCCACATGTCTAATCTTCAATATTACTTGAAATTTTCGTCACTTCCAAGTACTCCAATGATCCCAAAGGTTGAAAGTTTAGCATCATCATTGTTGAAAATCCATAGCTATAACAATGAAAAAACAAGAGTTCTCAATCATTGTTATACAATGTCATAGTATCATTACACAATGTCAAAGTCCAATTGCATCAAAACTTCAACATTAATACTATGGTGATATGTCACTCCCCCTTAGTCAATACTCCTTCTCACATGGAAACCCCCCCCCCTTACATAATGATACGAAAACCATATGTATTTGAAGTGTGAACTACATATTAATTCTCCCCCTTTTTGTCAAAAAAATTACCAAAGGTACAAGAACGGGATCCTAATGAAATTTCCGTAAGAGACGTTTCATGACCAAAGGTAAGTATATATCATCTTATTTAGATGAAATCATAAAGCTGAAGCTAAATGCATTCATCAAGGAGTCTATGAAGATACAAGATGACCCCAATAATATTCCACAGCCGCACTCCCCACAAAGAATGGGCAATTAAGAACTCTCCCCCATTATATGTCATTCCCGAAAGAACAACACGAGCGACCTTAATTTCAAAAGAAATAAAGGATTTCTTTGGACAACAAATCACATACAAGTATGAATTTAAATACAAAAATATTCAATTACCAAAGTAACAACCGAATATGCTCAACACAAGTAAACTTATGGAGACTTAAAAACTCAATTAGATTAATCACAAGAGAACTCATAATTAATCTAACCGGAATACACAATTAAACTAATCACAAAAGTAATCAATTTAATTATTTATACTCACATAAGAAAATCTATGGAGCAATGACTAAGTTAATCATCAACCCAATCAAAAACGCTCAAACATAAGAAAAGCTTACGGAGTCATAACTTAATAACCAAAAAGATGATTATTTTAGTTCAATATGCTTGACATAAAGTACCTTACGGAACACAACTAAGCTAATCACAAAAATAATCAACTTGGTTGTCTAGTGCTCGAAATAAGACACAATATGGAGCCTCACAGTAATACATGGATCAGGGAAGATCAATTACTACGAAATACACAAGGATTCATTATATGTTTCCATCACCATTTGCACAATAACATACAATAGACATAATTCTTGAATTACAAAAGATTTTAACCTATATTCCATCAAAAGTTGACATAATAGGCTTAACTTTTGTATTTGTCAAAAGTCCATTCATTCTTTCATCAATACTTGTATATCAACTCATGAACGACTTTACTTTTGACAAAGTATGGGATAATCAAGTTCACGGACGTAAACACACATATCCCATAATAATATTGCAATATCTAAAATCATAAATATTAATACTACAAAAATCATCTTCCAAACAAGTTTAGAACTTAAACCAATAAATCTAAAAACAAGAAGATAAAAACGTTGGACATGGCTCTATGTAATCACAATAATGGCTATTCCAAACTCTAGTTATTCTTCTAAACAAAACAAGAAAAATAGAAGATTTACTAGGCAAACATGATTTGAAGATCACTAAACCCATTTAGAAACTAAGGATTGAACAAAGACCAGTTCATCAGTTGCTTTCTTTAGTTCGTTTTTCAGAAACTCAAGATTCCTTGTTGCAATTCCGAGTTGTTCACGAACTACCTCAAAATCCCGAAGAAGATTTATTACCAGTTATGATGACATCTGAACTGGTAGTTTGTTTTCATGATCAATAGCATGATGAAAAGTTATGAAACTGGATCTTCATGGAACTCGATAGTCTTACTCTTCTCAACCCCATCTTTGTCGCTTTTTTCCATTGTGCTAAGATTTCAGAAGAATCTTTTGACCTTATGGAATAATGTGTCAAATAATGACATATATAAAGAGGTTCCATAAAACCCTAGGAAACTAGACGTCCGTGTGGGTATGGTGAATGAGCACTAGTGGTCAATACTTATGTGACCAAAGAGAAATGGAGAGGCAAAACAAAACAAGAAATTTCTCAAGAAAATGGTTAAAGCAAACCTTAAGAAAGAGAGAAACAAAAAGATTCAAAAGATAGCATGCAACCTTGACAGCTTTCTCAAGATAACTACTTGAGAATAAAGAGAATCCTTCTTAATCTGAAAGAAGGATGCTATATGAAGCAGTCATGGTATATCAAGATGAGCATATTTCCCATCAATATTGACTTCTTATTTTTCTCCTTTAAGGGGATTTAGAGACAAATCACACAACAAGGTTAAAGAAGTTTTATTAAGAGAGGAACTAGGAGTAAGTGAGTCAACCGATTTCCATGTTTTATTGACACCCCGTTTGAGTCTGTTTATAATTGTCTTAAAGTTCTGAGACTCGATTATTAATGTGTAGAAAATTCGAGGCAGAATTCTTGGATTCATAGCCTTATACAGAAGGAGACACGGAACTTGACCCCTTTTTCTTTCTCCTATGCCTTCTTCTCCTTTCAGAGTTGTCAGTTACCCATTTGTTGTTCTTCCTTCTACCTTGGTATATTTTTTGTTTCAAAGTCACAAGTAAGAAATGACTTTTCAAGGTAGTTTTATTGATTGTTGAAAGTGCCTTTTACTCCAACAATGTGAGAGACAGGTTTAATAACTTCTTTAGACACCTATACAAGAATATTGTGAAGTTTTTCATTCCTTAGACGAAAATGACATTTTCGCTCAAAATGTCCTTTATTTCCGCAGTAATAGAAGTTAAAGGAATTATTCTTAGTTGTTCTCATGTGAGTAAATTTGGAAGGAGTAAAACCCTTGTCCTTAGGCACATTGCAGGCTGCAAACTTTTTTTCACATAAAGAGTTATCAATAGCTTTAACGAAATTTATCTTACTAGTTTTTGGAGCATTTATTCCATTATAGCCCAGACCACGTGTATCACGATGTTTTTTACATGCTCCAATCATAGAAGACAATTTTGTAGAGCTAGAATTGAATCTTCTCAGACTCTCTTATAGTGATTTTATTTTATCAAGAACAGCTGTAAGGTCAGTGTCCAATGAATTTTCTTTGACAAGAAGATTGAGTTCTTTGTCATTAAAACATTTTTGTTGAGAGTCATATCTTTCTTCCGCATGTGCAAGTCTTTCTTTCAACACAAAGAGATTTCGGAGAAGATTGTCGCATTCAGACCTTTTTGTGCGAACATCTTCTTCACGATCTTTAACGATAGATTGTAAGAGTTTATACCCACCTTCATATCCTTTAAAGATTTTTCTCAATTTTCTGTTTTCTTGACAAAGGGGAGCCATATACTTTACTCATGCAAGTTTTTGACCTTTTTCCTTTCAAATCACGATCAAACAACTTAATATATTGAGAGACTTCCTCATCAATACTCTGTCCTTCTTATGAATCACTGTCATTTGAAAGATCATCCAACTTCTCATCAAGATATTTTTACCAGTCGAATGCAGATTAAGTCAAGGGACAGACGATAGAGTTTTTCTCAGAAGCTTCAGGACTTTGTGTCTTGCCTGAGTGGTTTTGTACTGATTTTGTGTTATCAGAGATAGTTTTATCCATAGAGACAGATCGCTACAAACACATACTTATAAGGTCTTTAAACGTGTTTGCCTGCTCTGATACCAATTGAAAAAGTGGGTGTCTAACAACCCCACCCAATATTTCAAATTAGCAATATGTATGGAAAAACTCCGAGTTTCTTTCAAGAGAATCAACTAGACAGTCAGACTCAATCTAGATAGAAATATCTCAAGGAGTTACTATCTCTATTTTGTTTTGATTCACTCAAGCTAATAGAAATCAGCGAGTCTTTAATCAAATACAAGGAATAACTTGGATGATACCAAAGACCAATATACAAGTGTCAATCAATTTAAATCAACGACCAAAAGGTCGGATATTCTAATTGATTGAACAACAATGCACAACTTGTATTATTTTAATTAAAAGGATAAACAATATAATGCAGAAAATGAAATAACGCAGACACCAGAATTTTGTTAACGAGGAAACCACAAATGCAGAAAAACCCCGGGACCTAGTCCAGATTAAAAATACACTGTATTAAGCGGCTACAGACACTAGCCTACTCCAAGCTAACTTCGGTCTGGACTGTAGTTGAACCCCAATCAATCTCACACTGATCCAAGGTACAGTTATGCTCATACGCCTCTGATCCTAGCAGGATACTACATACTTGATTCCCTTAGATGATCTCACCCACAAGTAAGAGTTGCTACGACCCAAATTCGAAGACTTTAATAAACCAATCTGTATCACACAAAAAAGTCTACGATAATAGATAAATACGTTTCCCACGAATATACCTATGAGTTTTGTTTCGTCTTTTGATAAATCAAGGTGAACAATAACAATTGATAAAACCAGACTTATATTCCCGAAGAACAACTCAGCTTTATCAATCACCTCATAATAATCTTAATCGACGCAGCGAAAAAAGATATTGTGGAATCACAAACGATGAGACGAAGATGTTTGTGACTACTTTTATATCTTTCTAATCGGAGATATAAATCTCAAGCTAATTATTATAATTGTACTCGTATAATAGAAACAGAAGATCAGATCACATAACTACGATAAAAGTAGTATCGGCATGGCTTCATAACCCCAATGAAGTCTTTAAGTCGTTAATTAACCTGGTTTAGGATAAGAAACAAAGGTTAAAAGAGAATCGACTCTAGATTAGCACAACTAATATCACACAAAATATGCGGGGATTAGGTTTCCCAGTTGCAAGAGTTCTCCCTTATATAGTCTTTCAAATTAGGGTTTGCAATCAATGTTAGCTTAGTAAAAAAGCATTCAGTATTCACCGTTAGATGAAAACCTGATTAGATTCAAGCTAATATTTATCAACCGTTAGATCGAAAACATAGCTTGTTATACACACATGAAATGCATGTTTTGTAGGCTTGTGAAAACCGTACCCAAACTTGTACATTAGTTGGTTCAACAATAGTTAACCAAATGGTTAGACATATGATAACTTTCATATCAACCATATTTTTCTTCACCATAACTAGTTCAAATGACTCAAATGAACTAGTTAGAGAGTTGTTCAATTTCTTAGATCTTTATGTACAACACAAGACACAATTGAAGCAAAAACGATTTGATTCACTCGAATCGGTTCATGAACTATATAGGCACGGTTTGCAATAGCATTCTTTAGTTTATAGAGATGAGTTCACAAACATCATTTTTAGACATAACCTACTCAAGTTCGCGGACTTAAGTTCCCCGATGGATTTCACAAACTCCAGTAGAAATTCTCGGGTTTGAGAACTTCGCCAGTTCGCGGACTGGGTTCGTTGATTGAAGATCACGCACTTCTCCGGTTCTCTTGATCAACAAAGTTCGCAAACTTTGGTTCAAGGAATAAGGACTTATACACATATGTGTTTCCACAAAAATGCTTATATCCTCCATTGGTTATATTTTCTAAACTCTCATTTCAACCATTGAAACATTCTCAGAGGACGTTATATAGTTGTTATTCTCAAGCCATTTTTCGTTAAAGCAATTTTCAAAGTGATTGAAACTTAACATGACTTTCGTCACTGGGTAAAGATGAACTTGGATAAAGCGAAAGCTTTACCAACATATATTTCGAGAAATAGATAGGCGATATATACTCGGCTCGAAATACCAAATGTGTATAATCTTAGTCTATATAGTAATACGACTTTTGTCTTAAGATAGGAGATAGGGTACATAGACTTTTGAGTGATAGATAAGTTCAAGTCTCCACATACCTTTTAGTCGATGAAGATCCACCAGTTCCTTGAGTAGTCCTTCATCTTGTATGATGATTTCCTTGGAGTTCTTGAGCTCAACTACACTTTTTTTATCTTAGTCCGAGACCTTAGCTATAGTAGACTAGGAATCAATACTTATGGTTTTGATCACTAATATTAACAAACATGCTTGAGATAGAAACGCACGCGAGTTCGACCGAGAAATGCTCTAACATCTACGAATATTTTCTTAACGGATCCGAATCTCTTTGTGGTCGGCTTGGACTCGTCCTGGAGAGATGGAAAAGGATTTATACGCTCGATTAATACCTCTGCGAGACTTTGTCTCACTTGTCTTTGACCAGTGTATCTTGCAGAGATGTGCTTGGAATTAATTATGTGTCTATATGATTGGTCAACAAGACCATTGTATATCGAAAGGATGTTCTAGGAGTCCGTCGAAAGGGCCCGGAGTTAGAATAACCAGTGTATCTCGTGATAATGTAATATGAAGTAGTCCTTGATATCAAATAGGTGAGTCGTGCTTACAAGTGACATGCATATCTCCGCTCTGGGTCATAAGTCCGCCGGGGACGTTTTTATGCATCTACAGAGCCTACATGACCAGAAGTATAATTTCGTGGATTCATGGAATCACAATCAGCTCCGTATTGCGAAGACATGTTGGAATTGTGGTTGTTCTGGTTCATAAGTCGACCGGGGACGTTTTACTAGAAATCTATGTGACCATCATTATCTCGTCGAGGATATGCGCTAGAAATCACAGCATCACGACCAACAGTGTCTCGCGGGTACGTATACTAGAAATCGTGGCTATTGGTGCCTTTAGGACCAAGGGCTTAATCCCTCCCGTAAGAGTTGAGTTTTTTCTGTGGTCTCGAAATGATACTTTTGCCCCTTATCCAAATTTCACCATCTACAGTAGGTAATATAGATAACGAATCAGCAACATTATTCTCCATCCCTCTTTTATATTTGATCTCATAACCAAATCCTAATAACTTCATGAGCCATCTCTGCTGTAATATAGATAACTTCTCCAGTAGGTAATATAGGTAATGATCCACCTCTACAGTAGGTAATGTAGATAAATTCTCCATTTAGTGATAGACCGAATGATTTAGGGTCCAGTGGCTTGATATGAAATGTTATTGGTATACCTTTTTACATCTGAACAACACCAATTTCTCTTAGAACAAACATCAGTCTTGTTAGAGCACTGCTCGGTCGAACTCACAAGTGTTGCTATTTCAAGCTTGTTTGTCAAGTTTAGTTGCCAAAACTATAAGTCTTGATTTTTAGTCTACTTATAGCTAAGTATCGGATTAGGATAATAAGTGTAGTTGAGCTTTAGACTTCACAACGTTCATCGAATGAAGACGAAGAACTACTTAGGGGAACTTGTGGAACTTCATCATCAAAAGGTATGTGGAGACTTGAACTCATCTATCACTCAAAAGTCTATCTACTATATCTCCTATTTGAGACAAAAAGTCGTATTGCTATATAGACTTCATTATACACATTTGGTATTTTCTATTAAGTGCATATTTTTCATATATTTAGTGTCGAATACATGCTAGTAATTGCTATATATTCTTGAAAATTATTGTATATTACTCTTATTTTCTCTTATTTATGTTTTGCTAGGTGAATCATCCAAAATAAGTGTATTTGCACTTAATTAATTGTGCAATAAAAGAAGTTAGATACAAGTGGAGAAGGGCCAAATACCAAGTGGAACGCATTCGAACCATGGAGTCCTTGATATCTTCTCGAAGAGGACGAGAATACGAATCCAACGGCGAAGAAATGGGGTCAATCCGATATCATACGAAGAAGTTATGCGCGGACCAAAAATGATGTAGAAAATTACACTGCCAGTATTCTAAGACTGACAGTTGAAAACAGTTATTTAAGGCACCATGAAATTCGATAAGGGCTACCACCTTCTTCCAACACAGTTGTATCCCTCCTCTCATCGGTTGACGGCCAGTTTCCGATTAAGGGTTGGCAGTGATGGTGTTGTAACAGAGATGATCAACAGATGTCTCTAATGTTGATGGGGACTATTTGTACCCTCAATGTTCTCCACAAAAGATGGGCAAATCTATGCCTACAAAGCTCTCCCAATTAGCTATGAAGGATTTGTTGGGCCTAAAGTGTGTCCCTTAGTTAGCCAAGTGTAGCTAACTAGGCCTCGCAAAGGATCCATATGCAATCCCATCAAACACTCAACTCACAAACCCATGAGCAAGAGCTCCAAGTTGGGCTACAAAGTTCCATATAAGCGTTCCACATCACCAAATCTATCCAACCTGCAGATGCCACGTTAGCAGCACCATGTCAGCATTGTGCCACCTCAGTAGTGCCACGACAGCTGGGGTGCCACATCAGCATAGAGATGCCACGTCAACAACACAAACCAGTGAGGTGATGCCACGTCATCATTGAGCCATGTCGGCATGAACCTTCCACATCATCGATACATACCGGTGAGGTGATGCCACATCAGCCTCACGTCAGCGAACGTCGTTGTTATAACCGTCAATGGCGTTCGCATAGCAGAAGCATATTCGGCTAAAGTTAACGGATTCTTGACGACGTTAGGTTACCGTTACGACATCATCAACATCGGCTGGCAGAAGCATTTTCCGGCGGCCAGTCCCAGCGGAAATCAGCTGCGATTAATTGATTTAGGATATTAATCGGTTGCGAGGAATTGACGATTATTTGCGTGTTTCCGATCCTGTGTGTCATGATGCAGTTTAATTACATAGCCCTCAGATCGTTCCACCCAATTCTGTTTGCCTAACGGATTTATACGCCCCACTATGGGCTTATATGAATTATTCCTCTTGGGCTTGGCATCTACACTCACTTTTGACTAACCCGTTGCACCTCCTTGGATAGCCAATTCCATAACCCATGATGAAGATTCTGGAAGCATGCTGGACCATTCAATACTAGTTATAACAAGGAGGCATGCAGGGACAGTAATTACTGGAGGCATGCAAGGGCCAGTTATGGCAATTGATGTCTACTATAAAATCAAAGGAATTAAACTGAAATTCGCGTCATATAAATGGAGGATATAACAACCCAAAAAGGTAAGCAATCTTCCATAACAAAAACTCCTGTGAAAAATCCAATACTGACTTTAGCATCAGAGGATTTTTTGCAGGTACCCCCCCTTCTCTATAATTCATTTGAAGATCGAGGTAGTGGATCGATTATCAGCAAAATCATTATACAAATTTCTGTGTTTGGGGTAAAAACTATTTTACCTTATAAACAGTGGCGCCAAATAAGGGTTTTTGAGAAAAGATAATTGTGTTTTACCAGATCGAGTTATGGAAGTAATCAAACAAACTGCACGAAGGGTGGATTCTGTTAACAATCCTCCACAGCACATAAGCGAGGCTAAAAGACACGAAATTTAGGTTCAGTCAGCCCCAACAATACCCACTGGAAACATACATGGTCAAAATCATGCTCATGACAGATCCCTAGATCATGATCGAGATCGAGATGATGCTCATAACAGATCCCTGGATCGAGGACGAGATCGAGATCGTTTCTGTGACAAAACTCTAGATCTAAATCGGAGAAAGGAAAAACAACCAGTGATAGATAACGAAGGAATGGATGTTGGTGGGGAAAACCCATTAGTTCGAGGAAACAGAGGGCATGTGTTCGACAGACCATCTAGGAGGAATGCTGAAGGAAAATATTTGCGAGATGGACGCACCGCGACTCCTTGTACAGAAGAGGAATTGTTGCGCAATCATTTGAACGAGTTGGAGAAGGAGAACGCTCTCCTGAGATTGGAGCGTCAGAACCAGTCTCGACTTAAGATGGGTGATCTGAACAAAAAGAGGAGTCGGTCTATATGGAAATTCCTTGGAAGTTGAATTGACCCTCAAGCTATAAAACCAAACAGAGAGGTGATCGATCTTGATCAACCAGAGAGAAATCTGTTACCCACTGGAGAATTACCTAAACGAAGGCGTGTACTACCTCGCCGATAAAGGACGCGTCCTGCTGCAACCCAACAGAGTGCGGCCAGAACTAACACGGGTTCAAAACGCCTCAGAAATGATGAGGAAGAGGTTCGAGATTGGCACGATGATGAAGATTTTTCGCATGATTAAAGTACACGTTAGGAGCAAGGTAGAGATGGAAAAGAACCTATTGGACCCCAGAGGAAAAGAATGAGAACTAAAACTCATATTTAGGTGGACCAAGATTATGAGCAGGAAGACAGTTCCTCGGAAGGCGATGTGGACGCAATAACAGAAGCCTGCCTTTGCAAAATGATCGAGAAAGTAATGTCAAAAAAGCACGCTAGAGAAGAAAAGATTCATCGGTTGCATCAATCGATAGGAGCCCCTTTCAAACTGAATATCAGAGAATTTCGGCCGCCAATGAATTTTGAAGTTCCAAAGCTGCCAGAATTCGATGAGAAAACAGATGACCTAGATCAGCATGTTTTACACTATGAAACTTCCATGACTCTGTGGCAGCACATCGATGAATTGATGTGCAAAATGTTTCCACAGTCATTAGCTGGAGGAGCAATAAAATGGTTCAATCGACTCCCAGCACAGTCGATTGGTACTTACAATGAGCTAGTTAGAGAATTATGCTCTCACTACAAATACAACAGACGTGATCGGAAGGGATGCCATGCGTTGTTCCTTCTTGCAATTCGGAAGGATGAAAGCATCAGACAGTTTTCTAAGCACTTCAAGCAAGAATTGGACGACGTGGATGGTGCCAACGACCAAGTCGTCATCGAGGCTTACAAGCAGGCATACCAGCACGATCAAAGGAGTGTGTATGGATCCTTAGTCAAGAGACCACCCAAGACTCTGGAAGGACTGTATGATCGAGTTGAAGAATATTCTAGAGTGGAAGATGATTCCAAAGCTCGAGAAACAAGAGACGTTAACAGATCATCCAATCATCCAAGTGATGGGAAGAAAGACAAATCGAAGAACCGTTCGAGCGGCCAACACAATGATCGAGGAGAAGTCCGAGATAAGAACCAACGTGAAAGAGTGGAAACTGGATATCAGAAATTCCATGATATGAAGTTGACACTGTTGAACATACAGCTTGCGGAATTGTACGAGAAAATCAGCAAGGATTTGATCCCCCCTCGTCCTTTACCAGTTGAGACACGTGATATGAGCAAATACTACAAGTTCCATAAGGAACATGGTCACAAGACCGAGAATTGCCGCTCTTTACAGATCGATTTCCAGCGAATGATCGACGCTGGAAAGCTGCAAGAGTTCGTGAAAAAGGACTTTGGGAAAGGTCCTGAACAGTTTGGCACATCACATGTGATTAATGCTCGTGTGATTAACGTCAGTCACGCCAGGATCCATTCAATGACCAGGTGGGCATCGGAAGACGAGACCAGGAGAAAGATCATACAGTTGAAAGAATGGTACCTGACAAATCACATTGATTTTGTCAACGGTAATGGAGAAGAAACTAGGGATCTTGGGTGCAAGAATATCGAGTTCTCTGAAGCATACATGATAGGTGTATATGCTCCACACAATGATGTTGTCGTTATAACTGCTTGGATTGGCATGTTTCGTGTGCACCGGATTCTGGTGGATTCATGAAGCACAGTGAGCGTCCTGTTTTCAGGAGATTATTCCTCTACGAACCTCCCATATGACTTGATCGAGGAGGATTAAAATCCAATTATCGGTTTCAGCGGCGAAGTTAAAAGGGAAATCGGAAAGGTGAAGATACATATAATAATGACTGAAAAGTCCGTTTTGGGAGATTTATTGCTCCTGGATTGCCGATCACCTTACAATGCGATCGTAGGATGAGACAGGCTGCATGAGATCGGTGCAATCACGTCATCTAATCATCAATCCCTGAAGTTTATTACCCCAGAAGGAGTTGTGAAAGTGAGAGGCAACCAGATGGCCGCCCACAAGTGTAACGATAGTGCAATGGATAAATACAAGAAGTCAGAAGTTAGCGGAAATCAGATCATGCGAGTCGAGCAGAAATAACAATTACAGAATCCTCTCCTTCCAGAATCATATAGGGGAGAGGACGCAACTGAACCCCCAACGGTCGAGAAACTGATCGAGGTCCAGATTGGAGATGAGGAGCACAAAACAACGTTCGTAGGGGCATATCTGCCTGCACATGAATGTGATGGTTTGATTACATTTTTAAGGGCAAACGCCGATGTTTTCACATGGAGTTTTGCTGAGATGCCAGGGATAGATTCGAATGTAGCCTGCCACAGGCTAAATATCGATGAGAAGTTCCATCTTGTTCGACAGAAAATCAGAAATATGGCGCAAAACAAAAAAGATGGAGTTACTGAAGAGGTCGAAAATCTGTTAGAATCATGATTTATTCGACCAGTGCAATACCCTCACTGGCTGTCAAATGTGGTACCCGTTCCAAAGAAGAATGGTAAAATTTTTGTCTGTATCGATTTTACCGATTTGAATAAAGCATGTCCGAGTGATCCGTACCCGTTGCCAATGATAAGAGATTTGGTGGATAAAAACGCAGGGTTTGGGAGACTGTCATTCATGGACGATTTTTCTGGTATAACCAAATACCTTTGTTCGAGGACGATCAAGAGCATACTGCATTCGTGAATGACATAGGAGTTTACTTCTATACTATAATATCATTCGGGATAAAGAACGCAAGGGAAACCTACCAGCACTTAGTAGACCATATGTTCAAGGATATGATTGGGAAGTATACATTGATGATATGGTAGTGAAATATCAGCAAAAGGAATCACATTTTTTTGATCTGTAGAAGACGTTCGATATCTTAATACAATATCGTATGAAGCTCAATCCAGCAAAATGTTCATTCCGGCTATTATTGGGAAAGTTCCTTGGATACTTTATGACACACAGAGGAATCGAGGAGAATCCGGAACAAATTAGAGCCATCAGATAAATGCCATCCCCAAGAACGAAGAAGGAGGTCCAGAAGCTAGCAGGACGATTAGCATCCTTAAACCGTTTCATTTCACGCTCGTCGGATCGATTCAAGCCATGCTTTGACGTTTTGAAGAAATCAATGAATTTTGGTTAGACGCCTGAGTGTGAAAGGGCTTTTGACGAGATCAAACAGTATTTGTCAACCCCTAGGTTTTGGTGAGTCCAAAAACTGGACAACCTATTGGAGTTTATCTGGCTGCAATGGAGAACGCTGTGAGTGCAGTGCTGTTTGTTACGGATCCACAAGAGAAACCTGTTTACTTCGTCAGTAAATCCTTGACGGGGGCGGAAACACGGTACAAGAATATTGAGAAGATAGCACTTGCACTGTTCCATGCATCCCGTCGCCTCAATCCTTATTTCCAAGGAAGGCAGATCGTAGTATACTCGGAATACCCGCTGAAGAGAATCCTGAAACGTGCTGATGATTCCAGTGGACTAGCCATATGGTCAAATTTTTTGGGGGCGTATGAGATCAAGTACGAAACCAGAACCGCAGAAAAAGGACACGCCCTGGCTGCACTGCTAGCAGATTTTCCTGTGGACGATATAGAAACGGTTGCTGGAGAAGAAGAGGAGTTGTTCAAACCCACAGAGCCAGTCACTGATCAGACTGGGGGCGAGTTTGCAATGGAGATCGATACACCAGAACCATTATGGATCGTATTTACTGATGGGTCATCAAACGTTGGTGGTACTGGAGTTGGATGCGTCATCCTTACTCCCAAAGGTTCGAGGATCGAGAAAGAGACCAGGTTGGGTTTCCAAGCATCAAACAATGAAGCGGAATATGAAGCTGCGATTATCGATTTAAAAGTTGTCAAACAGTTAGATGCGAAGAATGTGAAGCTGGTGACTGATTGCATGCTAGTAATTAACCAATTTCCAGGGACCTACAGAGCAAAGGAAGAGAGAATGGCCCTGTATTTGGATCATATGAGAGAGCTGACAAATGAGTTCGACCGATTCTCTATTGGGCAACGACCATGATTGGGGAACATGCACGCATATTCTTTAGCATATCTTTCTTCCGCAGTCGAAACAGATACCGTACGTTTCATTGTAGTAGATTTCCAAGAGTTACCTAGCATCTCCGACAACCACTTTGTTCTGGCTCTCGAACACGCTAGTGGGGGCGAGAGGGAAGCTACATCAGCACAGGGAGATACTGAGAACATCGAGAGCAATATGGATTTTGACAGTCCAGTGATAGAAAATTCAGGCAATTATGTCGAAAACGTTGCAGACTGGCATCAACCTTACATCCAGTACCTGACAACAGGAGAACTCCCTGAAGATGATAAACTTGCTGCAAAGGTGAAATATAATTCATGGAGATACTCAATGATCGAAGGGATGTTATACCGCAAACCTGTACCTTTGGAGCCATTTTTGCGATGCGTATCAGCCGAGGAAGGACAAATAATACTGGCTGAGGCTCATGAGGGAATTTGTGGAAGCCATTCTGGAGGGAGCAGTCTCGCGCACAGGATACTTACCCAGGGATATCTCTGGCCGTACATGCGGAAAGACGTTAAAGAATATGCGCAGAAATGTGTGCCATGCCAAGAACATGCTCCAATTCCGAAAAGGCCCGCATACGAATTACATCCAGTTTTTAGTCCCTGGTCGTTCTCTATGTGGGATTAGACATCGTCAGACCGCTTCCCAAAGCTCCTGGAGGCGTCATATTCGTGCTAGATTCTACTGATTATTTCACCAAATGGGTCAAAGTAGTGGCACTAGTACACATTACCATACATGATGTGAAAAGATTCATATGGGAGAATATTTTCTGCAGATTTGGAATCCCAGACGAGATAATATCAGACAATGGGAAGTAGTTCGATTCCGGGGTAATCAAAGACTTCTGCAAGGACCTGAATATTCACCACATTTTCTCATCTCCTTACTATGCCCAGAGCAACGGGCAGGCAGAAGCGACCAACCGCGTTATTATGGACAATCTCAAGAAACGTCTGGAGAAGGCGAAGGGGAAATGGACCGAAGAATTACCTGGAGTCTTATGGTCCTATCGAACAACCCAAAAAAGGTCCACTGGATTTTCACCATTTACATTGGCGTATGGGACAGAGGCAGTTATACCCACCGAGGTACAACTTAAGACTACCAAAACTCGCACTGTCAAATCTGGGAAAAACGATAGCATACTGGCTTTGGATAAAGAGTTGCTGGAAGAACAAAGATAAACAACCTTACAACAGTTGGTCCGATACCAGTAGGCAATCAAGATGAGATATGATCGCAAAGTCAAAGAACGGTCATTCAAGCCAGGGGAATATGTCTTGAAGAAAACCCGAGCAGACACAATGGAACTAAACTGTGGAAAACTCGGAGCAAACTGGGAAGGTCCATACATAGTGGATAGGCCAGCATCTCTAGCATCATATTACTTGAGGAACCTCGATGGAAAAGAGTATTCAAAGCCATGGAAGTCGTGGAATTCGTTCAACTTGAAGAAGTTTTATCATTAGGAGTAGATTCAAATCCTGCCGTGCTGCACTCTTTTTCCTTTTTGATGGTTTTATCCCACTGGGTTTTCCACTCAAAGGTTTTAATGAGGCAGCTGTTGTCGAAGCAGTAGGTACATATCTTGTTATTTTTATTCAGAAATTTAATTCATCATAATTTTAGTATTTCATACTTTATCAGAATTGTTCGCGTTAATTATAGGCTGCTGCGGATGATCAAATCCGCAGTTAGTATGGCAAAACAGTACAGTTCAAGTCTACTGTCAGCAATGTCTCTGACATATCGCAGATAGGGTGAGTGCACAGTTCGAGAATTTTTACCCTATATGAATTTTATCCCCATCGTACGGGGCAACAACAAATGTGGCGAACATTTTCATCTGTCCAGACATGTGAAAGTGTACACATCTCAAACTCTGCGCGCATCTTGAATAGCAGGATTGACCCCCTGCGTGAATTCAAGATAGCAGAAAAACTCAACTTTTTATTCCATGCGCGAGCAAAATACAGCAGGGAGGTGCACCCCTGTGCGAGCATTGAGAAGCATGACACGAAACATACTGGGGTAGAGTTATATATCACCTCAACCATTTGGGGGCGAGATATATAACACTCCAGCGTAATCAACACATCCCTGGGGGCGAGTTGCATAACACTCCGAACAGCATGCTCGGGGGCGAGTTATGAAACACTCTAGTTAAATGCAAATTCAGAGGGAAACCCGAACTTCTTAACCCATAACATGTTATGGATTAAGAGGGGGCGATGTTTGTACCCTTAATGTTCTACACAAAAGATGGGCAAATCTAGGCCTATAAAGCTCTCCCAATTAGCTAAGAAGGATTCATTCGGCCTAAAGTGTATCCCTTAATTAGCCCAGTGTAACTAACTAGGCCTTGCAAAGGCTCCATATGCAAGCCCATCAAACACTCAACTCAAAAACCCATGAGCAAGAGCTCCAAGTTGGGCTAAAAAGTTCCACATAAGCGCTCCACGTCACCAAATCCATCCAACATACAGATGCCACGTCAGCAGCACCATATCAGCATTACGCCACATCAGCAACACAGACCAGTGAGGTAATGCCATGTCAGCATTGTGCCACGACAGTTAGGGTGCCACGTCAGCAAGTGGCCATGTCAGCATAAAGATGACACGTCATCAATACAAACCAGTGAGGTGATGCCATGTCATCATTGAGCCATGTCGTCATGAACCTGCCACGTTATCGATATGGACCGGTGAGGCGATGCCACATCAGCCTCACGTCAGCGAACGGTGTTGTTATAACCGTCAACGACGTTCGCATAACAGAAGCATATTCCGCTAAAGTTAACAGATTCTTGACGACGTTAGGTTATCGTTACGACATCATCGTGACATCATCAGCATCGGCTGGCAGAAGCAGTTTCCGGCGGCCAGTCCCAGCGGAAATCGGCTGCGATTAGTCGGCGATTAATTGATTTAGGATATTAATCGGTTGCGAGTAATTGCGATTATTTACGAGTTTCCTATCCTGTGTGGCACGATGTATCTTAATTCCATATCCCTCGGATCATTCCACCCAATTATGTTTGCCTAACGGATTTCTACGCCCCACTGTGGGCTTAGATGAATTATTCCTCTTGGTCTTGGCATGTACACTCACTTTTGACTACCCCGTTGCACCTCCTTGGATATCCAATTCCATAACCCATGAGGAAGATTCTGGAAGCATGTTGGACCAGTCAATGTCAGTTATAACAGGAAGGCATGCAGGGACAATAATTACTGGAGGCATGCAAGGGCCAGTTATGGCTATTGATGTCTACCATAAAATCAAAGGAATTTAACTGAAATTCGCGTCATATAAATGGAGGAGATCACAATACCAAAAGGTAAGCAATCTTCCATACCAAAAACTCCTGTGAAAAAATCTAATTTTGACTTTAGCATCGAAGGGTTTTTTGTAGTTACCCCCCCCCCCTCCCTCTCCATAATTCAATTGAAGATCGAGGCAGTGGATCGATTATCAGCAAAATCATTATACAAATTTTTGTGTTTGGGGTAGAAACTATTTTACCTTACAAATAGGGACGCTGTGATCACAATGGAGCTCGAGTTTGGAGTAAGTTCAGTGAAGTAGAATGATGTTGATGATCATGATATCGATGGCTGATGATGTTGTATTTCTCCACGATTTGATGGTGATAGAAATCGATCTGATGGTTGAGATACAACTAATGAAAGCTAAGGTGCTGGAAGAGATGGTGATGTCGTGAGCTTGGAAGTGATCAAGATAAGATGATGGTGTTGAGATGGAAGTGAGAAAGTTGTTCCTGCTAAAGAAAGAAGATTGAATATGCTGCTGACGGAGGTAACAAAATGGTGGTATATGGTTTGCTAAAGCCGGGAATGGAGGGTATGTTGTCGGTATCGAAAGATGGTGGTGATCGGGGCTGGCTGGTGTGATGTTTTGATAACGATCTCGATAGGCAACAAGGAATGGCAGTGAAGAATAGGGACCGAGTAGTCCAGCGAATGATAGAGTTGTGGTTCATGCATGGCAATGATGTTGTAGAGGAAGAAGGAATATATGGATTGAACGTTCGATTTTGGTGGTCATGTAAGAATACAAGGAAGGTGCTAGAGTTAGGAAGTTAATTAGAGAAGCTAGAAAAAAAATAAACATCCATGAGAGTTTACGGATGGAAAGTCTCAGCCGTGATTGAAGAGAAAAATAAAAGTAAAAGTTACAGGAAGTTCCGGCTAGAAAACTTAGCCGTAGTAAGAGAAGAAGAATATAGGCTGTCAGTTCCACGGGACTGACAAGCAAAGAATGGTAATGGGATGGACTTGTTCAGCATTTGATGAGAGCCCATTATGCTGATTTGGATAATTTCACACGACCACACTTTGGCCGTGACCTCCTTATGGAAACTTGGCTAGGTTTTGGCAAGTGGTCGCAACATATTTTGACTGGAATTTGGCGCACGAGCGCTTCTACAATTTGGAGACTATAAAAAAAAACACTTCTTGACCTAAAATCATATATCTCATCTCATATTATACTTTTGTTCTTCATAAAATATTCTAAGGTTTACCCCTTTAGGGGCAAACATGGTAATTGTGTAACCATGAGAATCTAAACTTTTATTGATTCAGGATGAATTCAATGTTCTAGCGTGAAGCTTTATTAGTTATATAAATCTATTCGGAGTTTTAATCACATAATCGTTTGTTTTCACTATCTCTAGAGTTTATGATGTATTAATTAGATTGTTTGGAGTGTACACTGGATTAATCTTTTGATTATTCTATTGCTAGTAAAGAGTTAGGATATCCGTGTAATTGTTGAATAATCCTTACACAAGTAGAGAACGCAAGACCTTGCAGAGGGATTCTGTGGAGAAATCGTGTGTGAAGACAATACTAGTAAGTGGACCTTGCGCTAAGAGTCTAACTGCTAGGATTAACCTAAGTTCACATAACTTAAAGCTTCCGATTGGGTTACACCTTAAGTGCGCTACTACTTGGTGGATCGGTTGCATAGAACTTGATATGCGAGCGCTTCGGTATTCGGTTACAAGAGGAACTTTGGGGATAACACTTCTCTAGATGCTTTCCTACGATTGGTGATGAGTGGTTCTAACGAAGATAGATAAGTATATTATTGAGTCAATGTTTGGTAACGGCGAAGGACTCCTTTTGATCATTTATTTCTTTATTTGTTATTATCTTATTTACTTTTATCCAATCCCCCTTTATCTTGTTTTGCTAATATAAATAACATATCAATTGCACAGCTCTCTGTGGGAACGATCCTTATTACTAGTTAATTAGTGGGAAATATATTGATTAATTTGTTGCACTTACGACACACATCAAATTTTGGTGCCGCTACCGGGGAGAGGTTGCTAATTGATTTGTTATTTGTTTAGCTTGTTTTTATTTTTGTTTTTATTTTCTCTTTCTTGTGATTCGTCAGGTTTCCTTACGGAAATAACATGTACGGAGCACAAGATTACACATACAACAATGGTTACCAATATGGTTTTCAATCTCATTCATATGACAACTACCAACCATCCTATAGGTATAATCAAAACCAATCTTTTGGCTATGATCAATATCCCACAGAACCTTACGGATATTCTCATACATGTCAACAAACTTATGATGGGCATGTAAGTGAACGATCACGAGGATGGAAGGATAATTATGCTTCTAATCAATTTTTTCTAGTAATGTGCAGACATAGAATTTGGAATATACTCCTCTTCATCGTGCTTTTCCTTCACTCTTTCCAAAAGAGGAGATACAGTCTAAAAACTCTATTAATGATGGGAAGCATATTAACATCAGAAAACTATATGCACACGCGATACAACCAACTGGAAGAAACTGGAGCAACAGAAGAGACTCTTCAAGAAATTGACAGGGTCATAGAGATGGAATTTCAATGTCGTTGTGATAATGACGATTTTGAAGAGGATTTCAATTTCGATGATGAGGTTTTTGAAGAGTTAGAAATTGAGAGTGAAATCAAATTAATTAAAGTTGTGAAAGACCCAATTGAGCTTGTATTGGAATATAATGATGTTGAGATTTCGGTTGAAGCAAAAAATAATAGTTCGATAGAGGACCAAGATATACTTGAGGTAAATAATTCATAAATTTAATTAAAGATGAGGATCGCAAACAAGGTTTGTCTAATCCTTTGCATAATTCTATATCTATTGATCCTTTCCATCCAATTGAAGTAAATTTTCAAATAGTTGTTCTCCCAGCTTTTAGGAAAATACCTCACTTAGTATTGGAGTTGTGTGCTTCCAAGGTTTTAACGGATTATTTTGCTTCTAAGTATCCACCACTTGATGTGTTTGATTCTAGCATTGTGCAGGTTACCCAAGAGGAACCTTTTGAAGTTCCCGAATTCTTTGTTCTCTATCCACTTTCGAGTGTAGAAAAGACTAAGTGTGGGAAAAACTTCCAAGCTATAAAATTTTTATTATTCATATTTTATACTAATATTTTCATGAAGTTGTTACTAGTATTGCATATTGTTGTCTGAGAGGACTACCAAATTTTCAGATTGTTGGTGTATGGACTATAAACAGAGGGTCAGGCTAAGGACATTAAGCTAAGCGCTGAATGAGAGGCAACCCATTGGTTTGTATTTTTTATACTTTTATTTTTAGTTTTCTTCTTTTGCATATCATATTAGGATTTCCCACCTTGACTTTACTTAGGACGAGTCAATTACATTGAGGACAATGTAAAGTTTAAGTGTGGGGGAGTGCTTGGATATTTTGCATATAGAGTTTTTAAAAATTTTGCATAAAAGCTTCCAACTTGTAGAGATTTTAGAGTCACTAGCATACTTCTAGGTATGTTTACATAGAGAATTCTGACCGACATAACTGAACTTGGAAGTGTTAGGGAACTACGTTCGAATTTCGTACTTGTTAGAGAGTTAAATAATGGATTTAATCATGCCGGTGATGCAAATGAGGAGCAGGAAGAGAATGCATTATTAGAGTTGCTAATCAATCATTAGTGGAGACTACATATTTTCAAATCAACCGAGACACCATACCAAAAAGTTCTTTTTAGATGACTAAAGAACTTTCTTTTGAGTGTGTGTCACCGTACGTTAATTCCGGGTAGAATAGTGAGCTACCCAACCTCCCACCAATAGAAATACTACTCTTTAATCTCTTGAGTGCTAATTTTGTCAATCATGAGGATGGCATATATAGATGAAAACCACCTTCTTGTAGTTTGATTTGCAGTTAACATCATTCTCTCCCGCCAACAACAGGTCCATAAACACACCATCATCATCAACAAGGGAGCGACATCAAAAATATACAATGAAAGTGGAAGACGTTTAAGGTTTACAAGCAACAATATAAGTAAGAGAAAATTTCATATCCAAGTAAAGCAACATACAATGAGCAGATTTTTATATACATGTTGAAGACTTACATATAAGGAGCGGAATTCTATATTCAAGTATGAAGACTTATTTATAAGAGCGAAGGAAATCAAAAGATGAGAGTTATTGAAGTTTATGATACAAAGACAATACAAGTTTTGAATATCAAAGTGGTAAAGTACTTCTTTTATGGCCATGTTAATTTTAATTTCGTTATTATTTCTGTAATTGCAATCTTTTTAATCAAAAAAATAATATGAAAATGAAAAAAAAAAATGAAAAATGAAAAAAAGAAAAGAGAGGAGAAAATACAAAAATATTTACATTTAGGTTGTTATTTTATCAATAAGGCCATGGGGAATAAAAATATATAAAGAAGTTTCAAGCAACAAGGAAATAGAGGAAAAGAGTTACAAATTGTCAAAGTTTTACGAAATTCAAGAGTTTATCATCAACATTTGAAGACCGAAGACGAAGACGAAGATGAAGAAGATGAGCTGAAGACTACGTTTCTATTGGATGCTGTGAGCGTGGTGTTATCATTGTTAGAGAATTGCTCGGTTGAACCCACTAAGCGTTGGTATGTCAAGTTTGGTTGTCATATTTTAGTGAAGCAAAACTCATTTAAGAGTCTCTTGATTTAAATATACTTGAGTCAACTTCGTATAGGTTAGCTTGAAAGTATTAGGGTGAGACATTACAAGTATTGCGAAGACTTGAAGAAGTGAAGAAGTGCGGAGCTACAACGACAACATAATCCTTCCACTTGAGGTTAGTGATATTTGACTTGAACTGTTTCATTCCCTAACATATCTTTCAAGTCGTGCATATTGAAAACACAAAACAGCGAAGCATGAACACTCTAGATAGACATAGTATTAAGGAATACAATATGAAGTTTCTTGCTTAACCATTAAACTTTGTATATGAGACATCGACATAATCGTATGAATGCTATTATGATTATGTATGGGTATGAGGTGAGGATTTCATCTTAGGGAACAATGTTTACATGTGTTCTAAGGAAGTAAGTTCATAATATGTGTTGTGAACCGAAAAGGAAATCACCAGGCGTTATTGGGGATGTTCTTCATTACATATCTTATGAACGACCAATATGTGTGAATTAGTATAACCGCTCACGACTTGTTTGTGTTCTTGGTGGAGCTATTCACATGAGGCCTGACTTTTGTATTGGTATGACTTTTATTAGTGAAACCGATCTTAAGTAATCACCTGGGGTATGATCGGGTTGTGTATGTCTGAACTTATTACTGGGAAGAGGGGAACCGATCCTAGTAAGAGGTGCAGTGCAACACAAGGGAAATCGATCCTATGAACATGTGCAACAAGTTTTTAGGAAGGGGGAACCGATCCAATGGACATGTGCAGTACATATAAGTTAGATACCAAATATATGTGGGGGAACCGATCCTAGTACCTAGTCAGCCGTATCTTTGGTAAGCTAGTGTAACTATGCACAATACTCACATGGAGGTAGAACCGAAACTTGTTTTGGTAGAACCATAAACCCATGAGTTGTGATTGAGTGGTACTTGATCAATCACGTAGTTCTTGAAAGTCATATGAACCAATTCTAAACTTGTTTGGAAGTGAGGTAAATCGGTTTCAAGTGAGCAAGCATGGAAAAGACTTGCAAGAGTAAGATGTCGTCACTCTTTGAACACGGTGCATTAATGCTTATTCTATTTTGTTCAAAGATATTCCTTAACGGCTAAGAAGGAAGTAAATCCCAAGATCGAATTAAATAAGTTAAGAATATTTTTAATTAAGGGTTTTTAATTATATATGGAAAATAATAATTAGTAGTGTGCATTTGCGAATTAAAGATTTTCCAAGGAGATTTCGATCATTATTTTTGAACAGTGCATTCACAGGAATTATGAAAGCCGAATTTGGTGGAGTAATGAAAAATATCTTGAGAAAATTTTCGGTTTTGGAAATTCCTTGGTGTAAAACTTCCTTGTTTATAAATACTTTGAGTTTGCATTTCGAGCAAACTAATCCTGCGTAAGCTAGACTTACTATTTTATATTTGTTACTGGTGAAGCCGCCTATCGAAGAGGAGAGTAATCTAATTAGGTGAAATTTCTTATGGCCGCTCAATTTAAAGTCTTCTTGGGGATTGAGAAGATCTAGCGCGACCTGTTGGAGGGAAACTAGATATGGCGGTTTATCTTTAGTTTTCGTATTGATTTGATTGACTAATGATGGTTGAATATTGATTGCACCTAGTTTGTTTATGCTTGAGAATCTTCTCTTATGATATAAGATTCACTCAAACTAGTTCAAGGTTTCGACATGGATCTTTAGACATTCGTGAGATCTAAAGACAATCTTGTGATAATCTATTGTTAACATACTCCGTTCTGTGCATGATTGATCACAAAAGATTCAAGTGATTGTGTGCAGGTGTTTATTGAAGATCTAAGAAGATTTGAAGAAGAAGAAGATATTAAAGATTTCTTACTTGGTGTTTTTATAATCTATGGTATGCACAATACTTGTTAGGGAAAAAGAGGATCCAATTAATAATCGGTTTATCCTTGTGGTAGATTGGATTAATTAATTGAGGAAGATCGACATCAACACATATCACTTGTTTGAAGAATGTTGTTGGCTTAATCTTAGTGATTACCTTTTGGGTGATTAAACGTAAGATAGATCTTGGAACCTAGAAAAGGAGTTTATGTTAAGATAAACAAGGGAACCTTTGCGCAACTCATATCACTTGGTTAAAGAGAGTTGATACCAAACATATTTGTTATTCCTTTACTGTTTGGAATACGAACCAAAGGAATTGGTCCAAGTAGGTGACTTGTTTACAAGTTGGAGGCATGGGAAAACAGACGGAACTAGGTGAACTATAGGTTTAGTTGCTTGGTCTCAACTATACGAAGTTGTCTTATTTTGTATAGCGGCTTAATCCTGAGAGTATTCAATTCTGGACTAGGTCCCGAGGTTTTTCTGCATTTGAGGTTTCCTCATTAACAAAATCTCGCTATGTCATTTACTTTATATTTCCTCATTATAATTGTTTTATTATAATTAAAGTAAATTGCACAAATGTTAATTCCTATTTACTTGATACGTGAATCCTATTGAGTTTGGTTAAGTCCGAACCTTTGTATCAAGTAAGCACACTTTGTTGTTGTATTGTCTCGATCTCGTATCCATAGACGATCACACAAAGTGTAAACCGATTTGTTGTATTGTCTCGACTCAGTCTATAGACAATCACTTTCGGGGAAAGGACTTATAGGAAGGAAAAGTTATAGCTTGATGTATATTTGGGGTACCCTATAGGAAGGAAAAGTTATAGCTTGAGGTATATTTGGGGTACCCTCGCCTTTTCAATCATCTTTTCAATCATATGTGAAGGTGGTAAGTACTCTTATCCTCGATAATAGTGGTTGATTTCCTTTCTTAGAGATCATCAGAAAAAGTCTTTTATTTCCCACGATCTTTTGGGGTTTCCAGAAATAATTCGGAATGTCCCCTTCCCACCATTCAACGTGTGTATGATTTCTCTCTTCATTTCTACCTGCACACATGTGAGACCCATAAAAAAAGCCTTCTTATTTAGTGAAGTTATCATAAAATCCTTTTAAGTGAGGAAGAAGTCGAAGCGAAATGCTTATTAATCGCTCTCAAACACGCGTTCTCTCATTGTGGTGTGGTTATTTCTCACTCAATATTTAAGAATGAAAATATGTTCTTTGGTATTTCTAACTTATTAATACTAGCATGCAGAAACTCCATGTCCTCATAGCTCTTTGGATGCTTGGGAAGCTGGAACGCTTTTAAGTTGGAGCTGGTTTTGTGGGTATCCCTCTCGTAAGCCCTCACGAGACTATAACTCGTCCACTAGGGACACCTAGGGGTTTAAAGGCTTGTTGCACATGGTAAGTGGTAAGTATTTGGTACTTCAGTCTTTCTCCCAGGTACCAAACCCTTTTATCCAAATCCGGAGTATATAAAACAACTCTACGAAAAGAATAATAAAGAATACGTTCTCCATCATTACCACCATACTAAGGAAAATCAATGTAAGGGTGAAGAACAACATTCTTTTGGCTCCGAGTCATCTGTTGAAACTTTTGAACAAAATTGGAACCCGAGACGTTGCTTCCAGTGTCCTTCACCCAGTTGGTCGAGACGTACATGTCCAAATTGGAAATCTATGTGTATCGTCTTTAAGGATTGGTTTACCAACATGGAATTAGGTATACCACCAATACTGCAAAATACTCCATAATTTTAGTATTTTGACTTAATCTACATTTGTTCATAAAAATTATTTAAATTTAAAAATAATAATTTTGATATTTATCTCTATGATGCCCCAAAAACCAGTGAAGTTAACTACCCATGGACACTTGATCCAGACCACAGTACATTTATGCTAAAATTGCAGAGCCTCAGTCGTAATCTGGTGCTTTGTCTAGATTTTCTAACGCTTCAAGCCAACCAACACGAGCTACAAAAATTGAGTTTGGAAGAACGTTTGACACAGTACCCATAATATAAACACCCTTTCGAGTTCAGGATAGTCATCTACATCTTCTAGGTTTCTGTTTAGGGTAAGGAAAGTCTTCAATGCTGAACATAATATCCCACCTCCTTTCAAATCTTTATGATCTTCACGTATATCTTCTTCTATAAACGAGGGAACAAGCGTATGCCATTTACTATTTCATATCCACTCGTCTTGGTTGTATGGTGTCGGATCTCCCACTCCACTTGGGATCCCATAGATGAAATAAAAATCAAGAGGCGTAATTCCTATTACAAGAATAATATCAACTATGATTAATTCTTTTGACTATTTAAAAAATAAAATTTAAGTTAAGTTAAACAAGCTTACCAATTTCAAAATCCATAAAATGGAATGTGTGCGTCGTCGGCCACCACATTTTTTTTATCAATGTTGTCGTAATTATGTTGTCGTGTCTTCTAGGCTTCACACTATAAAGCGCATGCCATGGATATTTGTCAACCCTTTCTCGGACTTGAGGGGGTAGACCTTCATAAACAACCTTTAAGTATGAAAATACACCTCTCATTGTATAATAACCCTCAGACCGATCTTGATGCACCGACACATGACCTTGGACTAATGATGAGCAGGAATGACACTCGGCGGAGAAAACTCTGCTTTCCGATTTTGAGAATAATCTACACCGGTGGCAGACCGCGGTACCGGTTCATTTTTTCGATCTCTTTTTTTCTTTACAAAATTAACCGTTTTTCTTATTAATTACTCATATTGTATCGAAATTTTTTGGTTTAGAAGAGTTTTAGAAGAAGGAAAAAGTAGTGGTGTGACTGAAAATGAATTGAGTGAAGGAATTTATAGTTTTGAAAATTATAACGTTCAAAATATGAACGTTGGATAATTGATCGTTGGCGATTTTGTTTCTCACGCCCGCGTTGGAGTGACCAACGCTAGCGTTTTTGCTACCCACGTCGCGTCTAACGTTAAAATGTCGCGTGTAACCTACACACGCGAGCGAGTATCCGTAGCCATGACGCTTGATAATCAACCACACACTGCTGTTCCCATAATGGAGAAACTTATTTGGTTATCCACCTGGCTCAACAAAAAAATGGATTTGTACATTATCATACGAATTTCCCTTATTTATATTTTTGAAATTCAAGAATTACTATTACCCAATGCTTCGTAAAACTTCACAAAAATCAATCAGTTATATCGATGACTTCTTCAATTTTGTTACAAACTCATAGTAATTTGTTTTAACTGCAGAACAATTGCTTCAAACGATAACCGAATCCATCGATCATACGACCTTTCCTTTTTAAGTTTTAACTCCATTATCCATTTCTACTCATTCAATTAGGTACATTCCAAACATGTAAGGTATGGCAATCATCATGCCCAACCTTTATATCTCAACAAGTGATTGTTGCGATGAACAATGTAATCTTAATTTAGCATTTTTCAATAAACATATTTTTTTACATAAAAAAAAAGTATGTAAGATTAGGCCCCTTCCTATGGGTGTGGCAAATCAATAGATTTTCCACTTAAGCACCCACTATGGAGGGGGCAAAGTGGCAAATTTGCCACTTTTCCAGTCCAGGTGGAGTTTCTACCTACCGGTCGAGCCTAGACCGGTAGGTCTGTTTGACACCGTTCGGTGTAAACTACACCAGTAGCGGTCCATACTAAACCAGTAATATCATCTCATCCAACGGTCATAATTTCTTCATCCTATAAATACGATATCAAATTTCACTTGAATTCACACCATTTCTTTAATCTCCATTCTTTCGCTCAACAAATCCAACATGTCAGTTCGATCTCGAGCTCGCAAATTTAACACAACTGAAGATGAATCCATTTGCAGGAATTATGTTTTTGTTATGCAAGATATGGTCATATCCGAACAACATCAACATCAAGAGACTGTATGGAGTCGTATATTTCATAGATTTCAAGAAGATACAATGAACCTGAATAATCGAGATGCAAATGGATGTTGTGAACGCTTCCGAGAAATCATCAGGGAGGTGAAGTTGTTTGTTGCTACACTAACTGAAGGCTATCTAAACCGACAAAATGGTCAAAACGCATTTGATGTGGAGCAAATGTGTCGGCTCGAATGGCGCAACAGAGTGGGAAAAGATTTTCAATTTAATGGTTGTTATCTTATCTTGAGGGTGTTGCCCGAATATGATCAGTTTAGATTAGCTGCCCAAACATGATACATCTATCATTTGTATCAAATTTTAATTTTAAGATATTATTAAATAGTTCGGTTAATTTAATCAGCTATAAAAATTTGTATTTTATTTTAATATAAAACTAGTTCAGCTTTCATTGAAAGTAAATTTTTTAATTTACATTAGTGCCTCTTTCATTCATCTAGATAATGACATAACTTACAATAAAGACTGTAAAAGTAAAAATTAGGGATGATATTCTTCATCTTGTTTATCTTCTTCATTTCACCAAACTTCCAATCAATGCGCTCATGAACGGAGTCTCCTTTGTTTATCTTCTTCTTTGCCTTCAAATTCTCCTTCCCTTGAACATTTTTCTTCCCTTGAACTTTTCTTGGTCTTCTCTTTGTAGGTTTGATTTGATTAATATCCAAAACTTGATTTGAACATTTTTCTCCTTCTTTGATTTTTACCTATTTCTTTATAACCTTCACATATCTTATTAAGGGCCGATTCAAGCACCACTCCAGAAAAATCTAGTTGGGTAGCCAAGTCAAGTTGGGATTCAAACTTTGCCATTTTGAAAGATAATAAGATAGAAATTTTTGTGTAAAAAATTTGGTGTAATTTTTAGTGTGATTTTTGGCCCTTTTATAACGGTGGAGAAATAGCCGTTGGAGGTTTCAAATCAACCTAACGGTTGAGACTAAACCGTTGCCGGTGTAATGTAGGCCTCTCTGGTCTCTGAGTGACCGCTACCGGTGTAGTCTCGACCGGTAGGTGGAGACTAAATCGTTAATAATTTTTACCATAGTGGCGCAGCCAGTTTGCCAGGCCAGCTGGCATGGCAAATGAAGCATTTAGCCAGTTGCCATAGGAAGGGGCCTTAGTATGTCCAATAGTAGTACCTTTAGGCCCAAACAGTATTTAGCTTTCTTAATCTTTGATGATGAAAAACAATATTGAGCTCTCTAATACAAATAAAATTATTTGGTCTGTATCAACACCCAAAAACTACGTTTCATTAGCACCATCCATATTTTCCTTACATCTGGATCGTATTTGGATACACTTTAAAAAGTCATTTTTCTGATTTTTAGAAACCAAAATACCAGAAACTAGCTTGCCCATATAATTTTCTTTCAATAAAATTTTCCGCTTCTCGCATTATAGAATCACTTCTACTTCTTGTAAACAATTTATTAACTTCTTCATTCCAAATTACTCAACAATTTAGGGAAAAAAAAATTTAGAAAAAAAAAAAAAAAAAAAAAAAAGTAAAAGATTTGTTCCAACACTCAAGCGGTTGGTTTTCTCATGTCCTTACCGAACTTTCCCACTCCTGGTTTGTCAGGTTGGACCACCTCCTCAATAAATTAACAACCAAATCCTCAAACACAACCATTGATTCCATTGACTTTCCAAATCAATCTCGTATATTCATTCAATCCAACGGCTTAAATCGATGGCATACTAGAGTCCATCCACATCGAGATCTCTTTATATTTTTCTGGCAACAACCTCTCTTCAACTTAATTATCCATCCCTATTCATCCATTCATGGTGATCCTTACTTCCTGATTCAACAAGCGAACCCTAAAAAAAATCTCAAATTTATCAAACCCCACACTTCAAAACACCAATATATTCAAAACCCAGACCTGAATTTTTTCAATCTTGTGAAGAATTTTATTGGGGGAAAACATGGGGACTGAAAACTCATCAGAATTGGAGATAACAGAACCATTACTAGTTGAGAAAGACTTGAAAATCCCAGCTTTTGGTGAAATTCCTCACTGGAGAGATCAAATTACAATCAGGGGATTAGTAGTTAGTGCTTTATTAGGAACTTTGTTTTGTATTATAACTCATAAACTTAATCTCACTGTGGGTATTATTCCTTCTCTCAATGTTGCTGCTGGTTTACTTGGTTTCTTCTTTGTGAAGTCTTGGACTACTTTCTTATCTAAATTAGGGTTTCAAGTTAAACCCTTTACTCGTCAAGAGAATACTGTGATTCAGACTTGTGTTGTTGCTTGCTATGGACTCGCTTTTAGTGGTAAGTTCTATGCAAATTTGATTCCTGTTCTTTTGTAAACATTTTCTTAGGATTGAGCTAATTGTGTTTGATGTGGTGTAGGTGGATTTGGATCGTATCTGATTGCAATGGATGAGAAAACATATAAACTCATTGGTCCTGATTACCCTGGTAACCGAGCTGAAGATATTAAGAATCCATCTTTGGGTTGGATGATTGGTTTCATGTTTGTTGTCAGTTTCCTTGGATTGTTCAGTTTAGTTCCTCTTCGCAAGGTATTTCTCGAGTTTACTTTGAACTTGTTGATTGTGTGCTGCAAATTACTACGGTCATCTGTGTATATCTAGCTTGTTTTTTTTATGTGAGTAGTCCATGATGATCCATGTTGGACCTAAGGATTGTGTAAATGGTGAAATTGTTTTGCTTACGTTGTCTTCTATGTGACGTATACAGGTAATGGTTATTGATTACAAGCTAACGTACCCGAGTGGGACTGCCACAGCAATGTTGATTAACAGCTTTCATACAAACACAGGGGCTGAGCTTGCTGTGTAAGTGCAAAAGCTTGCTTCTAATTTCCTACAGCTTCTATATCTTTCTTTATGTCTCAAACTGTTATCATGCTAGAAATTCAAACCTGGGTTTACTTTGTTGTCCATTGTCTAATATACTAATCAAAGATTATCATGCTAGAAATTCAAACCTGGGTTTGCTTTGTTGTCCATTATCTAATATGCTAATCAAAGATCAGTTCTGCCTACTTCAGTAGTCACATAAGGTGAAACTGCACATTAACCAACACAAATAAGCCATCATTCTCCAATTCTGCCTAAAACAATCTAGCTAAGGGTGCTGCGTGCTGGTTGCGTCACGTGATTAAGAATTTCTGCACAGTATATATGCTTATTGCCTCTGATCTTCTTTGTTCATTTTTTTTTCAGAAAACAAGTGCAATGCCTTGGGAAATATCTTGGCATAAGCTTCTTTTGGAGCTTCTTTAAGTGGTTTTTCAGTGGTGTTGGCGATTCTTGTGGTTTTGACAATTTTCCTACACTTGGCCTGTTATTATACAAAAACACGTATGGTTTCAATCCTTTATTCAGTTTTTTTTTTTTTTTTTTTGCCAAATTTGGAGTATGTCAGCATTATAGCATATTATTCACGTGGTGTGTGGCTTGTATAAATATGTTTATCTTCTCCCTCTATAGTTTGAAGTGGTGTTATCTTGTGGTTTCATATTTTTAGAACGTTGGATGTTGATCAAACTTCTCATATGATTTATGTTTTGCCCTTGTTCCTTATGCAGATTTTACTTTGACTTCAGTCCGACTTACGTTGGATGTGGTCTTATTTGCCCCCATATAGTCAACTGCTCAGTTCTTCTTGGGGCGATAATATCATGGGGGTTTCTTTGGCCCTTTATTAACACTCATGCTGGCGATTGGTACCCTGCCGATCTTGGGAGCAATGACTTTAAAGGTCTCTATGGATATAAGGTATGGTGATTTTGTTTTCTGTATAATTTATTTATTGCCACATTGGTTGACATCAGTTATTCATTAAGATAAAAAAAAACAGAGTTCGGACAAATTTGTTATGATTTACCTATAACACTCAGTGTATGCACATTCTCAATCTTGTACTAGAAGTCTAGTTCTGATATTTGTAATATGAAAGGGGGATTATGTACGTAGAGAAAGTGACTATTTGCTGCAACAGTCTATATCCTTCTCCTAGTCAGGTGTCACTTCCATAGTTCATTTTTTTGTTTGATTACTGAGTGCAAGTAGTAATAGTTTTTCAACCATTTAGCCAATACGAAGTCATTCTCTGCTGAGGTCAACTAGTTTCTGCAGTTGGTAGAGTGGCAAAGCTTTATGTGTTTTTTATATTGCGCTCTATAATGAATTCTTCACTTGTGCAGGTTTTCATAGCTATATCTTTAATTCTTGGAGATGGTCTCTATAATCTAGTCAAGATAATAGCAGTGACCATAAAAGAAATTTACAACAGCAGCAGCAAACAAAGCCTTCCTATTGTCCATGAGGTTCAAGGTGAGCAAATTTTTTTTTTTTTTACAAAAAGCACTGTGTAATTTCTTAGAGCAATTGAACAGATATAAATTTGTTGGTTTTAATGTTGTTAAGTTGTTCTTTTCGTCTCTCTAATCTTTTAGCTATTTTGGTGGATTAATCGGTTTCATACTTACAATTACAGATCATGAAAGCTCCAAGTTACTAGTGGAACAAAGAGAAAAGGACGCAATTTTCCTGAAAGACAGGATACCTTCCTGGTTGGCAGGTTCTGGTTATGTTGGGCTTGCTGCAATATCAACAGCAGCAATACCCATGATTTTCCCACCTCTTAAGTGGTATCTGGTTCTCACTTCATACATTGTTGCACCTGCCCTTGCCTTCTGCAATTCATATGGTACCGGGCTCACTGACTGGAGTCTAGCTTCAACTTACGGGAAAATTGGGCTTTTCTTCTTTGCTTCAGTTGTAGGAACCAATGGTGGAGTAATAGCAGGATTAGCTGCTTGTGGTGTTATGATGTCCATTGTCTCAACTGCTGCTGATTTAATGCAAGACTTCAAGACAGGTTACCTCACATACTCGTCAGCGAAATCAATGTTTGCAAGTCAAATTGTTGGAACAGCAATGGGCTGCGTAATAGCACCACTAACTTTCTGGTTATTCTGGACTGCTTTTGACATTGGTGATCCAAATGGTCCTTACAAAGCACCGTATGCCGTTATATTCAGGGAGATGGCAATTCTAGGAATAGAAGGTTTCTCTGAGCTTCCCAAGCATTGTTTGGCAATCTGTTATGGGTTTTTCATAGCAGCAATTGTGATAAACATTCTGAGAGATGTAACTCCACCGAAGATCTCGCAGTTCATTCCGATACCCATGGCAATGGCAATACCCTTCTATATCGGAGCTTACTTTGCAATCGACATGTTTGTCGGTACAGTAATATTGTTTGTGTGGGAACGAGTGAACCGTAAGAGTTCTGAAGATTTCGCAGGAGCTGTTGCTTCCGGTCTTATTTGTGGTGACGGAATTTGGACAGTGCCATCAGCTATACTCTCTATTTTTAAGGTCAATCCTCCCATCTGTATGAGCTTTGGACCTACCTAAGTAGCTGAAATATGAACATAAAAATCAATAGGCCTTATTGGTCATCATCTTCTGTAATTACTTTCATGTTTTCATGAATAGTGTAAATATTTCGTCTCTGTATCACTGGAACTGGTTGAATTCATGGGGTGAAAATCTTCTGTATTTACTTTCATGTTATTGTATTTATTCCTTTATTTTTAATGAAACTCTATTCCATGAAAATCAATAGGCCGTTGAATTACTCAGAGAGTTGATTCAGACTCTGCAGTGAGGAATTATTTATGTACATCTACTACCTTTTACAGCCAAGTTCATCCATAGTACATGACAATTGGTTGGATTCTCATTACTTGCACACTGCCGTACTCAACAGAAACTTCAATTGTAGCTGAAGTTGGTTAAACAGCTTTTATTACTCCTGTATATGGACAACTTGGCTAATGTACTTCATATAACCATTCTCTAAACACTCCCATTCATTTTCGGTAGTAGTTAGACCCACTGGTTTCAAGTTATATCTCTATACAGCTTCCAACCCACTTCTTATCATTTGCTTAGCTGAAATCTTTCTTACACTGTAATCTAGCTCTAGGTTTCTGTTTGCTTGGGATGACGATGGATGTGCTCATCCATAAGTTCATGAACATTGTTTTCCCTGCTATACTTTTCATCCTTCTTTGTATCACCTTTCCTCCCTATCTCTTAGTCAAGTTTCTGTACCTTAACCTAGTTAGACCTTTCATCCTGGAAGATATGACCAGGAAGGTCGTTCTAATTACCGGTGCCTCATCTGGTATAGGCGAGGTAAGTTGCTTTACTTAATACATTTCTTTTCAGATCTATTATGTTATGCATCACTTGTTTACTTGGTTTTCTGCATTACGTTTTCTAGCAACTTGTCTATGAATATGCAAGAAGGGGAGCTTGTTTAGTCCTTGTTGCGAGAAGAAAGAAACTACTCGAAGAAGTCAAGGAGAAGGCGCTTGAACTTGGATCTCCAGATGTTCTGGTCGTCTGCGCAGACATTACTAAAGTCGAAGACTGTAAGCGTTTCATTGATGAAGCAGTGAATCACTTCGGACGATGTAAATATACTACCACATGCAATTCATTTTAGCTAGTCCCAATGAGTTTTTGACGGAGTACTTTGTTCTTTGCTTCGAAGATATAACAAGTAAACTTAATGCATTGCAGTGGATCATCTTGTGAATAATGCTGGAATTATTAGCCTGTGTCCATTTGAAGGAGTCTCTAATATCCGAAATGTTGCACCAGTGATGGTAATAGTACTAAACATCATTTCATGCGTCACTATTATTTTTCTACTTTTTTCTACTCTTTTTTTTTTATTTTTTAAATTAACTCGTCCTAGAATGGTTTTTTGCAGGATGTTAACTTCTGGGGTGCAGTTTATGCTACTTATGCTGCAATTCCTCATCTCCGAAAGAGCAAAGGCAGGATTGTCGTCATTGCATCACCTATTGTGTGGGTGTTGGGACCAAGACTTAGTTTCTACGCTGTATGATGTCATATCCGATCAACTCATCATTTTAGCTATTTAAATGGATCTCTTAGTAATTTTATATATTCGTATGTGTTAAACATTTGCAGGCCAGTAAAGCTGCTGTGACAATCTTCTTTGAATCCCTCAGAGCTGAACTGGATCCTGATGTTTCTGTATCGATAGCGTTTCCTGGCGTGATAAAAACGGAGATGACCAAAGGCAACCATTTGGGCAAGGAAGGTGTAATGGAAGTTGATGAAGAAAGCATGAGTGTGAGTATCATTTATACTACACACGATTAATTACTACTAATACATGCAAATTTTTTGAGAGAGTGATCAAATATGTTGTTTTATGTTGTGTGTTTCCTTCAGCTTTTCATCGGAAACTTCCCGGTGATTAGCGCGGAATTATGCGCAAAGTCGATCGTTAAAGGAGTATGCAGAGGAGATAGAACCATAGCAGAGCCATACTGCTTTAAGATTGCACACTATTGGAACGTTCTTTGCCCGGAGATCACACATTGGTTTTTCTGGTGGCTAAATGCTATCAAGCCGTATAAGCGCATGCCCGCATCTGGATAAACATAATTATCACAACAACCAAGCAAAGATTTGGTTGGGGTTTTATCATTTGATGAACATATATTCTTTGGTTGTTATCAGCATTTATTAATTTGGTGATATGTAGGTTGTAATAGTCGTTTATGGCTCCATAATATCTTGCAACTGTCGTTGTTTGTTTTACGTGCTTGGTGGTTTAAATATGGCTCATCTTCAATGCCTTTGATACGGTTTCCACAACTAGATATAATGAATAAATGAAGACAAAAATTGTGTACAGTGACTGAAGCATTCAAGATGATTTAAAACTACTTAAAAAAGATATTATGCTCTAACCAAAACTAGAAGATTATCAAGCTTGTCACAGTATATATTAGCTGCATGGATACAAGAAATCTGTTTGGATACAAGAAGTAAAAGTCGGAAGCAAAATTATTTTGTTTCACAGAAAATTTAGTACTATTTTTTTCTTCTACAAGTTATTCACTAATTTTTTGCCTTACAAAAGTCGAAAAGTAATTTCTAAATATGTATCCAAACAAGCTTTTAGTGTCGTCATAAACATGTGTCCTATAGAGAGAAAGAAACTGCATGACTTTGAAAGATAAGTACTCATTCAAAATTGTTTGGCAGTAAGTTTGGAGGTGAGAAAATTTATACTTGCTTGGCCATCTTCGGGAAGACCAATCTTACCGTCTAAAAAGTTAGATCCCATAAAAGCTCTATTAGAATAAAACTAATGGCTCAACAACGTATTTATAGTTTAATAAACTTGACGGCTACTCAAAATAATCTTTCCTAACAAAGATCAAAATCTAATCATAGACTCTTCTAGAAAACTCCAACGCAATCAAACTTCTAAAACAGGAATAACTTGCTTAATTAAAAAGTTTACTTCATCTTCAAGCAAACCACACCGTGTCAACTAAACTTGTTGATCCTCATAACGTGTCCACTGTGCTAGTTGATCCACAAAAACTGTGTCAACTATACTAGTTGATCCATACTGTCTTCTTTATACTATCTCGGTTTAACCTTCAACATCCTCCCTTAAACCAAGATTGTTTTCACTAATCATTCCAAGCTTTCCACGCAAGTAGATGAAAGTATTAGACTTCAATGGCTTGGTGAAAATATTTGCAACTTGTTCTTCACTCTCATTCCACAACAATCTCCTTATTGCTGACAAGCTCTCTAATGTAATGATACTTGATATCCATGTGTTTACTCCTCCCATGAAGTACATGATTCTTTGTCTGTGAAATTGTAGACTTATTATCACAGATAATTGTTGTAGAAGTTTTTGATTCATGGAAAAGTGATTTTAACATCATTCTTAACCACACAGCTTGTGTAGTACAGTTGCAAGTGGCTATATACTCTGCCTCTGTTGTGGATAAAGAAATTACTTATTGTTTCTTTGATGACCAAGAGAACAAACCAGTTCCCATATGAAAAGCATAACCAGAAGTGCTCTTTCTTCCTTTTGTACCTCCTGCCCAATCACTATCAGTATAAAGTATTCCTGCCCAACCAGCTAGTTATGGTTTCTCTGAAGATGTATAAAGTATTCCTAGATTGGTTGTCCCTCTAATATATCTTACAATGCGTTTTACAGCTTATAAATGTGATTGTTATGGTGTTTCCATAAATCTACTAACCCACCCAACTGCATACATAATATCAGGTCTTGTAGCAGTTAAGTATCTGAGACTTCCAACAAGACACTTGAAATCTGTTGAATCTACAAGCTCTCTTGTTCCTTCTTTCACCATCTTCAATCTTTCTTCTACTGGTGTCAAAATTGATTTGCAATTATCTATTTTGAAGCGCTCTTATATTCATTCTGCATATCTTTGCTATGATATAAAGATTCATTTCTTTGTTTGTAATGCTTCAATTCCAAAAAAGTATGACATTAAACCTAAGTCAGTAATCTTAAATTCTTGAATCATATCCTCCCCGAATTCTTGAATCATTTCAGAGCTACTTATAGTAAAATAAAACCATCTATATATAAACAAACTATAATATGATTGCCAAGAAAATCATCTTTCATATATAAAGTATGTTCATGTGGACACTTATCGAAACCTTTCTTCAGAAAATAATTGTCAATTCTTATATACCAAACAGGTGGTGCTTGCTTCAAACATATAATGTTTTGTTCAATCTTAATACTTTCTCTTCTTTCCCTTCCATGATGTAACCTTGAGGTTGTACAACTGTTTATGGGTGAAAATGGTTTCTGTTGATTTCGGTAATTTCGGGTGTGCGGGTAATAAACGAATTTAAACCCTGAACAATGTATTGCAAGGGAGTACTTTTAGATTCGAGAGATCAATTTGTACAAGTCCGGCCTAAACCAAGAAATGGCCGTTCTAGACTTGCTTCGGTCACAAAGTGAAGGAGAATGGGTTGGTTTTGGGGAGGTAAGCAAGGAAAGTGATGAGACCAGAATAGTCGTGTTACGACTTGTATCATAAAGTGGGAATCTAACAGATGGAAAGATAGCAAACGTTTTCTGAGTGGTATGTTCCTGACTGAACTTGTTGTTCGGTGGAAATAGGTAAGACCTATTTATACAAGTCGAAGTGAAATGTACTCTGGTCTCATTAAGGAATGAAAAAATGGGTGAGTAAATGGGAGGAGGTGGTAACCATTAACGCATGGAATTGACGTTCCATAAAACCGTTAACATCATGGAATTGATGTTCCATAAAAAGAGCATTTCACTATTAACTCCCTGTACTTACTGACCACCTCATCCTTATGGCACTTCTTTATGACGGGCGTAGTGTACGCCACAAGATGTAAACCACCAAACCATAGCAACGTCAAGGGCCCTCCAAACTTTCCATGCAAGTATGAGGAAGTGCTATAGAGTTGTTGGATGCGTGGATCCGAGATGAAACAATCAAACTTTCCTTTATACGAAGAGATCCAACATCAAAAGATATAGCCAATCCAAATTATTTTCATTTTCATAGGTTCGTAGGTCATCCAACCAGGGAGTGCAAAGCCTTGAAATTGGATTTTCAAAGAAAATACTGAGGTCGGAGAGCTTATACTGGATAACAGAGAGGGCGTGCATAAGAATCCTCTACCTCAACACCAAATTAGAAGTATCTCTGCTGATGAGAAGCCATTTGAAGAAGTAACGGTCTCACGAATATAATACATGGTCTATGCAAACTCCTCCATTTCTCCAAGAAACAACGAAATGAGGTTTTTGGTGTTACGAGTCGTATTTCACTGGAGACTCTTTCTTCACCTCTCGAAGATGTTCAAGTTATATATGTGTGTTTAATTCCTACAACTTTTGATTGGCAACTTCCCGGTGATTAACACGGAATTATGCGCAAAGTCGAAAGTTAAGGGAGTATGCAGAGGTGATAGAACCATAGCAGAACCATACTACTTTGAGATTGCACATTACTGGAACGTTCTTTTCCCGGAGATCACACATTGGTTTTTCTGGTGGATAAAAATGCTATCAAGCCGTATAAGCGCATGCCCACATCTGGATCTACACAATAATAATTGTCTTACCAAAAATATCACAACAACCAAGCAAAGTTGGTTGGGGTTTTAGCTTGGACAATTGATATTATCCTTTGATGAACATATATTCTTTGGTTGTTATCAGCATTTATTAATTTGGTGATATGTAGGTTGTAAATATGGCTCATGTAAATATGGTTGTAATGGTCTTTTATGGCTCCAAATTATCTTCTAACTGTTGTTGTTTGTTTTACGTGCTTGGTTAAATATGGCTCATGTATCCGGTACAATCTTCAATCTTTTGATATGGTTTCCACAACTAGATTCAATGAATAAATGAATACAAAAATTGTGTATAGTGACTAAAGCATTGATCTTAGTATCATGACAGTGTTGCTTTGTTTCATCTGTGCTTGGTCTTTTTTGTTTGAGTTTAACCTTTGGCTCTTGTTTGCGTTGTTAAGGGCAGTTCCTATGGGATGAACAAACTTAGAGTTTGTTCATTTTGATCCCACTATGGGATGAACAAACCAAGAAAATGGATGTTCAAATGAATAGATCTGTTCATTTGAACACTGAAACACTCCAGTAAGCGCGTGTCTGGTGAAATGGCGTGCGCCATGTCAAATAACTCGGGCGACATCACAGGTGACGCCCAAGATTTCTAACAGAGTGCGCGTTTTTAGAGAAAACACCAGAGTTATTCGTCCAAACTCCAGCGTCAGCATACCTGTCGCCAACGGCTATGTTTGAGCGATTGCAAACATTTCTCATCCAACGGCTACATTTTGTTTAATTATGTAAATACTCTTACTTTCAACTCTAAATTCACAGATTCTTCTTCATTCTCAATTCTTGATTGAACATGTCTCGACCCCTATCAATTTGGCAAATTCCATTTACCAAAGAAGAAGATGAATCTATTTGCATAAACTATGTTTTTTTATTTACTCAGCTTGCTTCGGCAAACTATCCATGGGTGAATTTCTGGGCGGTTATTCACGATGGGTTCTGCAGTGACACTCGTAATCCTAGTCGTCATTCTATATCAGACATAGAGCAAAGTTTTGATACAATTAAGAAAGAAGTAAATGAGTTTGTAGCTTTAACCATAAACGTAAATAGATATCGACTGAGAGGTGAAACTAATGATGAGATGGTGACAAGATCGTTGTCTGAATGGCGAAGATGGAAAAATGTGGCTTTCTCTTTCGACAAATGTTTTGAAATCCTTAAGGTGTTGAAAAGTTTCAACCCCTTCCTTGGTTAAGCTACCTAGTGAAGCTAACTTAATGTGTAGTTGTGTGAAATTGAGTTCATCCAATGAAAAATAATTACTTTTAAACATATGTAGTTTATTTACTTAATTGTACTTTTAAAACGAAAACTAAAAATGTAGCAGAATTAAAAATTACAAAAAATACAAATGTAAAACGTTATTTCTATCTTGCTCATCTCTAACGTCGCTCATCTCTATCTCTAGCTACCCCGAAGTTATTTTTAGCCGCCAAAAATTCAGAAAGTCCTGGGGATAGACCTGCCGTCAAGATAGTTTGTAAATTTCCAAATGGTGATAGACCTGGATGACCTGGTTGAACAAAAGAAGGCAATTGGTAAACACTCTATGTACTCGGTTCAACACCATGTGTACACGGTCCTCCAAGCATATAAGATATTTGTTGTGGTGGTGGTACTGGTGTGTAGCATTCACTTTGGTCGTATGGCACATTTAGGTTGTATGCCACATTTGGGTTGTAGGGCGAGAATGAAGATGAAATGCGCCTAGGTTCAATCTGATATGCCTGAGGCTGAGATACATTCACAATTTGTGGTGAAGAATGAGGGTTGTGTTGTGTCTCTCGCACCATTGTTTCTTCACTTTCATGCAATGCTGATCTGTTGTTTTCTGGGTTTTCGTGCCAGGATAATGTGTTAGAATCGGAAAAATGTGGCTGCCGCACATAATCATTTGCATTTGTCACGTAATCATTTGCAGTTGCCGGTGGAGTTGGAGACATTCTATACATTGTGTTTGTATGCCAATTCCGGATTGTTTCCAAGTTCGTCACCTATAATTATCTTGTAAGCCAGTGCAGATCGTTGATTTATTTTCGCATTTGATCCTCACTTGCAGTGACATTATTGTAAGGATAATCACGTTCCATACCTTGGGAAACAATGGGGATCGTGGTTAGCTCACCTTCTGAAGTAATACTTTGCATCTCCCAACTAATTTGAGGCATATTTGACGAGGAAGATGAAGAACTTGCACCCGTCCTGGGATAAGACACGAAGCTTGGCTCTTCTGGAGGTGGTTGGATAGGAATGATATTTGGATTATGGGAAAAATTTGATAACCCTGGAAAATCAAGCCCATAGACGTGCATACTATGTGTCCCCATCACAGGCTTCGCAATTGAGTTGTACCAGTTTTGGTACTCCGCATCATTGAAAACCTCCCTTGTATTTAGTTCATAACTCTCCCAATTGGTTACTCTCAACCTAAAGAAATCCGATGCAGAGGTTTCCATCTATGGTGGCGGGTTAATTTCCCTTACAAGTATACCTCGTAGTTGGTACTGTAGTCTTTCTCCCAGATACCAAACCCCTTTTCTTGATTCTGGACTGTAAAAAACAACTCTACGAGAAGAATAATTAAGAATACGTACTCCAATCACTTCATTATACTGAGGATGACGAAGGTATGGGCAAATAACTACGTTGTTGTGGTTCTGATTCATCTGTTGTACTCTCTGCAGAAAACTGCAACCAGTGTTCTTCTGCATGTTTCTCCTCGTATACATGTCAAGCATTGGAAATCTATACGTGTCGTCTTTTAGGATTGGTTTACCAAGACAGAAGTTGATATACCACCAATACTGCAAATTACTCCATAATTTTAGTAAATAATAATCCACATTTGTTCATAAATTTAAAAATAATAATTTTGATATTTACCTCTATGGTGCTCCAAAAACCACAGTACTGTTTATCACCCATGAACGCTTTATCCAGCGCATAGTACATTTCTCCTAAAATTGCAGACCCCAGTCATAATTTGGTGCTTTATCCAGATCTTTTAATGCTTCAAACCAACTGACATGAGCAATAGAAGTTGAGTTTGGAAAGAAGACCTGACCTAGTACCCATAAGATAAACAATCTTTCGAGTTCATCATAGTCGTCTACATCTCCTGGGTTTTTGGGTGTCATTAGGAAACTCTTCAAGGCCGAACATCTAACCCCTTTTCCTTTCAGACTTTTATCAATAGAGATTTCTGATTCCATAAACGAGGAACAAAGCGACTCCCATTTACTATTTAAGATCCATTCGCTATCGTCGTATGCTGGCGTGTTTCCACTTCCACTTGGGATCCCACAAATGAAATACAAATCAAGGGGAGTAATTCCTATGACAAGTATAATATCAACTATGATTAATTCTTTAGATTATTCAATTATTTAAAAAATTTAAGTTAAGTTAACTTAAAGAAACTTACCAATTTCGAAATCCAGAAAATGAAATGTGTGCGTCGTCTTCCACCACCTTTATACCACTGTTTTTGGAATTTTTTTGTTATGTAATCTAGGCTCTATTATATAAAGCGCACGCCAAGGATATCTGTCAACCCTTGTTCGGACGGCTTCCGGTAAATTGAGATAAACAACATTTAGTTCTGAAAATCCACCTCTTATGGTATAATATTCCTCATATCGTTCTTTATGCCCCGACACATGACCAGGAACTAATAATGGAGTAGCAAATGTGATTGGATTACCAAACTCTTCTTCTCGATTTTGAGAAAAATCTACATTTGTGTGAGGTAACGGTAACGATTCACCTTTTCGATCTCTTTTATTCTTTAAACTGTTTATCGCTCTTCTCGCAAAATCCATATCGTAATCGAAATATTTGAATTTAGAAGAGTTTATAGGTAATATTTGAATCGAAATATTTGAATTTAGAAGAAAGAAATGGAAGTGGTGTGAATGAAAATAAAATGAGGAGAGGGAATTTATAGGCTTAGGTTGCCGACCGTTGGAGATATGGGCATTAGGGATCCGACCGTTGGAGACTTCGTTCCTAACGCCCACGACAACTTTCCTAACTTGGGCGTCAGCCTCCCTGTCGCCCAAGTCATCCACCCTGACGCCCGAGTCCATGGTGCTTTCGCTCGTCTATTCACCGAGCGCCCAACCTTTTTCCATAGTGGAAAACGCCATCCACCTGGCTGAACAAAATTTGGTTTTTGGCCATTTCCATAGGAACTGCTCTAAGTGCTTTTACTTTTCAGTTTGTTTTCTTTTTTCAGATTAACCTTTGCACCATTTATAAGGGATGCTACCTACATTACTAAGGGCTGATAGCATCTCAAGATCTTAAACGATCCTGGTCGTTGGATCGGCTAAATGGTATCAGCCCCCAGTAATACTGGTATCATCCCTTATAAATCATGAACCTTTGACTCTTGTTTTCTTTTTCTTTTCTCAGATAATCCGTGCAAGTTCATAAATTTTCGTGCCATTTTTCTACAAAGCCTAAATGACAATGGATTTAAAGTTAATTTTTTGATGACATGTTCTTTTTATAATTCTCTACACTCCCACAAAAAATGAGAGCATTCCGAGATATGTAGGACCATCATCTACCATTTTGAATATCAAACGTTAAATATTAACGATTGAAATTAAAATTTGTGAATGGTGAAGTTTCATATTTCGGAACATTCTCAATTTTGGTAGGAATGTAGAGATTTATAAGAGGAACATATCACCAAAACCTTAGCTTAAAATTCATTATTATTGGGTTTGGTAGAAAAAATGGCGCGAAAATGTTAAGATTATGTCATTATAATCATGTCATTGGATCCTTCCTCTTTCTCTATTGATTTTTAGCAGATATATGGGAACGATAGAGTCCAAAATATTAATCAACTAAAGAAAATGTTTTTGATCCCAAAATTTATATTTTTATTAGCATGCTAACATATATTTTAATAGAAATTTTAACAATAAAAGAGTACATACCGAAACATTTCATTTTTGTTTCTCGTCACGTGTTATTGTTTATTTACTTTTGGTAATTTTGCACATTTTAAGTTACCGGCATTTTTAGGGGCGACTCCGAAAGAATTAGAGGCGATTTTTTATTCCTAACCAAGGACCGGTGCTATGAGATGTCCTAGTGGCTCGAAAAGTACTTAAATACCCTTAAATAATCGGTAGTTAAATATCCTTTATAGCAACCGATTATTACTTTGTTCCTCTTAAATTAAACTCGGGCTACTTCAAAAATCGGTAGCTAATAAACATCCCTAAACTACTGATTCTACAATTAGAGAAACTCAAAGTTTCATTTATTTATTTTCGCAATTTCAAATTTGGGGCATCTATAATAATAGGTAGAAAATGGACATAGATAAAATACCGATTGTTAGAGTTGAGAAACTCAAAATTTTGTGGGTTTTGAAGAAATAGAATTTGGGGATACAACCATAATCGGAGGATAAATGAATTTATAAACTAAAGATTATGAAATATGAAGAATTACATGTTTTTCATTTTTGGAGAAATTTGTTTTGGGGGCGACTACCATAATCGGAGGATGAATGAATTTATAACCTACCGATTATGAAATATGAAGAATTACAAATTTTTCATTTTTGGAGAAATTTGTTTTCGGGGCGACTACCATAATGGGAGGTTAATGTTTTTTTTAATAACCTACCGATTATGAAATATGAAGAATTACAAATTTTTCATTTTTGGAGAAATTTGTTTTTTGGGCGACTACCATAATCGGAGGTTAATGTTTTTTTTAATAATCTACCGATTATGAAATATGAAGAATTACAAATTTTTCACTTTTGGAGAAATTTGTTTTTGGGGCGACTACCATAATCGGAGTTTAATGTTTTTTTAATAATCTACCGATTGTAAAAGATGAAACAAACCAAGTATTATAAGTTTGGAGAAATTCGTATTTGGGGCGACTTTGACAATTGGTAGTTTTATACGTCCACAAAACTACCGATTATAGATATTTTGGATGCAGTATTTTATAATCGGCAGTTTTGTTACTCCATTATCTACCGATTCTGGGTAGTTCGTGGTATTCAGTGCATGCAAAAATCGAATTTTTTGGTTTCGAAACGCATACAAAGTGAATATTTGAGTTTCTTAGCACAATACTTGTATGTTTGATGCATCATTAGCTTCGATCTCGGGTGATTTTCGATTTTCTTCCAACAAAGCATCGTCTAGGACTTCCTCTCCAAGTAACTAACTAACAATTATTTTTGTAAACTATCGATTCTTGCTCTGGCTACTGATTGTTGAAGGGCATATTAGCCATTTTGAAAAATCAGAAATAAATGGTAGCTTAGTTTTACGTTTGGGTGATCTTGTTTTGTTTTATTGGTCTCCCCTAATTTTTTCGGGGTCGCCCCTAAAAATACTAGGTTTAATTTCCTCACATGTATTAGGGCGATATCAAGTTATTTCAAGTTCATAACTGCATCCGAGTCACAAATAAGAGAAGACAAATTAAAGCAAGGGAATATATTCACGTGCAAGGACCAACAGTAAATTGTGCATTTGATGGCCACGAGGCCCACGACTATCTAGTATAAATTTATATTCTTTTCTTTGAAACCTGTGATAGGTGTAGAATACACCGTATTTACTGTTTAGAGTTTATGCTTTCTTTGCTATTTTTCTAGTAAATTATGTATTTTACGCGTGTTTTGAGTTATTAGGTACTCTGGAGTCGCACGGAGGAAAAGAAGAAGAAATCGTTCAATTTGAGCCGAAAGGGAAAAAAGATCATTTCACAGGAAAACACTATTGGGAGTCCAGCAGAGGATAAGGGGCAACCTTCTGACAGATCACTAAAGACAGGCCACAGTTCGTTAAGGGAAAACTCTATTTGGAAGAGCACTAAATAAAGACTAGTTGTGTTTAAGGGGTTTCCAGTTGGGTAACCCTTATCAGGGGTGACCGGGTGTCATTATCCAGCCTTTCCCTAAGCCTAAATCGAGAGATGACTTTTCTCTCATTTATCTCAATCATTTTCCCCAAAAATTGAGAAAGAAAAGCAGCTTTGAGTGACTGCTGTTGAACTGAGAGAATTCTGGATCGAGAAATACGAGAGGAGAAATTGATGGTGCCGTCATAATCAGCAAGAAGAAAGACTGTGTACTCGAATTGCAGAAGAAGGTTTTGATCTTCGTGTTCACGGAATGTTGAGGTTGAGTTGAGATTTGGGTTCACAGCAGTTGATACAAAGATGAACAACTGATGGAGTTCAAGGGGACCTGTTACCCTTTGAAATAATGGGTTCTGTTGGTTCGATTTGGAAGTGATGAATAAGGTTCTTATGTTCGAAATTATGATGATTTGTGTTGAGTTTTTGAGACGAAACAGCCAAGAGGAGATAATGTCTCGTTGTTTTTCAAAGAGTAATGAATAGGTGCTGTTTAGGAATGTGTGATAAATCTGAAATATGGGTTATGAGTGAATGTGCAACTGTAGGTTGAAGGCAGATCCATTACCAAAATTACACACACAAAGTGTTTGGTTAAAAGTCTGAACAACTTGTTCCACTGTTGCTGCAATTGTATGTGTGAGTCGATGTTGCAATGAAGTAAAGGGTGTGTGGAAGACCAGCAGGACATTGTAATTGATGAAATCAGAGATTGTTGATGCTCAAATTACAGAAATTAAGAGATGGGTTGGTGGAGGATTGAGCAGGACAAGAAGAAGCTGCAGAGAATGATGCACAAGAATGATGCAATGGTTGTGTTGGCTAGACATGAACTGAAGCTGGAGTACAAGTTATGGAAACCTTGAAGCTGCAACTATGTTTTTAAAATGGGGTTGAGAAGGTTATACAAGGCGGTGTTGTTAGTGCATTCGGAGGTAGAACTGGTGGCTTTGATGGTGAATGAACATGCGCTGTAAGAGAGCTAAGATGGTGCTAGTGAAGCTGGAGTTTTGTGCTGGTGATGAGCTCGAGAAGAAGTGCAAATGAGCTTGTAATGTTGGCGAGAATTGGCTGAAGAATGGTGGTCTATATTAAGGCCATGGGATATGAATTGAGGCAGCAAAGATATGCAGGTGACTGGGGTTAAACAAAAATGGAACTATGCACTGGTGGAATTGCAGGAATGGATTGCATAGCCATCATGGATGGGTGTGCAGGGGAGGCATGGCCATTATGGATGGAAATGATCGCAACTGAGTTGGATTGGCAACTCAGCCCAGTCAGGCGAGTTTGACCCGAGCTGACTTAGTAATTTGACTCGGTGACTAACGGTGGACTGACGGAATATTCCGTCGAATATACCAGTGATCGGTGGCGACTATTCTTGCCGGATTTCGGCGAAAAACCCAGTTTTACAGCGAGCGATTTTGGGACAGAATTTCTACACGGGTTTCTCTTACTTGTGGGCCGGGTGGATTTCCAACTAATGGACTTTGAAGAGAAGACCTAATTTTGGAAGGAGTATCCTTTATGGAAATTGAGAAACATATTAAAGAGAAGACTTTAACATAATATCATATATCATATCTTCTACTTTTGTTTCTAGGGTTTGTGAACATGATAGGGTTTCTCTTTCTACTTGTTATGAACTCCATTAACATGAGTACTTAATTCTATTATTGGTTATGGAATAATTGGATTTCACATAATATGGTTTTTGATATGATAAATTAGTTTTGTATCCATACTTTATCGTTTACGATTCTCTGAAAATATTGTTACATGATTTGATTGATTGTTTTGTCAAGTTGCAAATTGGTAGAACTTTTAATCACATCTATTGCTAGTTTAGGGTTTATTATACGTAAAAGTGATACTCCTTGAATACAAGTAGCATAAATATGATTATAGTTTGTAGTGATATATTCTTATGATCATATGTGAATCGTAACCTTTGTTAAATTGAATTAGTGTGCTTTCCACGTTCAATTGCTTTGATTGGCCTGATTTCATAGAACTTAATGCATCTAGTGAATTAAACTTGATTAGTGCTTTTACACGTTAGGTTGTTCTTTTAGATAGAACTCATACTCGCATCTTTTAATGTATTTGTTGATGACAAAAGGAGATTAGCGGGATATTCTTGCGATCAAGATATTCTAGGGCTTTTGATAAACGTAGAGATTTAAAATATCAATTCTAGTTATTGTGAAGAAAACATATTTGTGAATGAAGATGAATCCTTAACCAATATTCTCAATACTTTGATTTGTTTGCTTATTTCTTTGTTTTGCTTTTATTTTATTTTAGTATATAAAAATCAGAAAAATACCCGGTGTTTTATATAAGGAACCGAAAATATATTGACAACCTAGACCTCTCTGTGGGATCGATCCTTTCTTTCCCTTGCTATATTTATATTTTGAGTAGTAAGAAAGTGTAAATTATATTTGTGTCGGCTGACAACCGATCAAATTTTGGCGCCGTTGCCGGGGAGACAACGGTTGTCACTTGTTTTTGGTTTCTTTCTTTTTTGTTTTGTTTTGTTTTTAGTTTTTCTTATTTTAACATAGTTTTGAGAACTCTTGTTTCAGGTACCAATTTCTATGGAAGGAGCATATTGGAACAATGGATACGGATTTCAACCTCCTCAACACTATGAAAATTTCCCACCATCTATGGAATGCAATCAAAACCAATTTATTGGCTATGATGCATATCCTAGAGAACCTTATGGTGATTTTCATACATACCAAAAACAACCTTGTAGTGGGTATGTAAGTCAAGCACCTAGGTGGGATAATTCTATTTCTAATTGGCTTTATTCGAGTTGTATGCAGATTATGCATGGATTGCAAGATATGCAACAAAGGCTAAACCAACTTGACCGTAATAGAGAGAACGTCGCACAAACCAATTTCTAGAATATGCCTTCTTACCCGACTCCGCATCGTAGTTATGATCATTCACCCATTCAAAGGGAAGAGTCATGGGAAAGAGAACCTATTGTATCAAATGGTGGTAAGCGTGTGAACGCCATCGAAACTTGCTTGTGAAAATTATACAAGTTGGAAGACAATGGATACTCAGAAGAGCTTGTTGCTGAAATTAGTAGGACCATTCATATGGAACTCAAACGACGTCGTGATAAAGGTTGGGAAACCTACGACGATTCTGATTATGGTGTGTCTGAAGATGAAGACGATGATGATTGTGTTGAAAAGGACCAACCTTTGGATATATTTGATGATGTTAGTATAGTTGACTCAACTCTTGATCTTTATAATGATCAAGAACCTATTCAAAAGGTACATGAGTATGATGAAACTAATGTTTTTCAGAATTTTGCAACATGGTTTGAGTCTAATGAAGAGGAGTATGTTGAGAATGAAACCATTATGACCAATATTATGGAAGACCCAATTGAACTTGTGAATGATTGTAATGATGATGTTGATGCCGAGATTTTGGTTAAGGCAAAAACGGACAAAGAATGGTTGCAAGTTTTGATAGAGGACCATGATATACAAGAGGTGAATAATTCACTTGAGTTTTTCAAGGATGAAGAGGATTCCGTGCTAAAAGAGATTGTGCAAGGTTTGTCTAACTCTTTGCATATTGATTCTTCTCCTTTACCTCTTATTGGTTTGAATGTATGTGCTTCGAAAACATTGTTGAATGACTTTGTTTCTCGATTTCCTCCATTAGAAAAACTTGATTCTCATACTAAGCAGGTTTTGGAACAAGAAACCGTGGAAGTACCCGACTCCTATATTCTTTATGCACTTCCAAGTGTGGACAAGAATAAGTGTGGGGGAAGCTTTTATCGGTTAATAACTTCGTTTTTGTTTTATATTACTAATATTTGTGTGAAGCTAGTTTTTGCAAAACAGGTACTATGGATGGATCCCAAAATTTTCAGAATATGGGGAATGAATCTTTCAAGAAGCTAAGTCGGGCCGTCGACTTTAAAACAAGCGCTTAGTGGGAGGCAACCCACCGGTTTTGTATCTCTTATCTTTATCCTTTTGCTTTTTATTTTATTTTTGTTTTGTTTATTTATTTTTTATTGTTTTCATATCATATTTTCATCCCCATGTTTAATTTCATTAAGTCCATAATTTATCTTAGAAGAGAATTATGATGAATACCTTTTCGTCAGAAAATTTCAGACTGCGTGTAGTTCATTCCAGAGACCATAACTGTCAGACCTTTTATCAAAACACTGTGAAATTTTGACACTGCGTAGAAAACACGTAGGTGAACAACTTTTGTGAAATGGAGTTTTTCCAAATTCCTTACCAATTTGTACAGTTTTTTGCGTTTTATCTTCTGTTATGTAAGAATTCATAACTTTCGGTTTTACACATTGAGGACAATGTGAAGTTTAAGTGTGGGGGAGCATTTATATGTTTGTATAGTTTGTTTTAGTTTGTTTTATGCCTTTAGTAAAAAAAAAATCAGAAAACTAGAAAAACCAAGAAAAAATTATGCTTTTTGAACTCCGAAATCTAGAAACTTGTGCCTTTAGGATGACACCATTAGTGGATGGAACCATTTTGATTGCAGGAGTTGAGGAACCAATTAACTAAAAGGGACGAACATAGATCAAAAATCACAATTAACATGATAGTTGTTACCATATCTCGGAATATCACCATATCACATTCTATTTTTATTTTTCCATATTTATCTATTGTTCTCTAAGTGCTTTGGTGGGTCACTAAACATCGATGTGTTATTACTGCTAGGATGAAATAGAGTGATTGAGTTGCTAAAAAAAAAAAAAAAGACCGACCAATTAGACCAAAACGGAATAAAATGACACTTGGGAATAGCAGTATGTGTGAAACGTTGTTCCTGTCTCCGTCGCCTAAACAAGCGTGGAATGCAGGATCTAAGGCAACTATCATGTACTTGCTGACAAGAAGCATGCGCTTGGATCCAAAAGATCTAATCATGATGCCTAAAAAAAAAAAAGTGAAAAAGTGAAAAAGGAAAAGAAAATATTATATTGGTTGAATAAAATCACTTCTGGTTCCCTTGTATATGCCAGTGAGTTGATGTAGAATTCAAACCAGTAGCTCAATCCAATAAGCATAGGTTCATCTTGGTAGTGACCTTCAGACAGATATGGGAAACATCGATCACTTGTGAACATTCTCCAACATCTACATCTTTATCCATCTTCTTAATCTTCTCATTGTGATTGTGGTTTGTTAGTTTCCGAGTATTGTGGCTTGTTCGACTATCTAATTAGAGTTTATTACTTATATATGAATTAAATTTGCAAGGTACCTCCTCCTGTAGTCATTTTGGATTCGTTCATTGATTTGTCACAAATAGACGGAGTTGGAAATATAGGTTTTGTAGGTATATCTCTAGTAAACCTTCACGAGACTATAACTCGTCCACTAGGGACACCTAGGGGTTTAAAGTCTTGTTATTTATGCTAAAATTAACCGTAGCCTCGACGACACGGAGTTGTATGTATATTTTAGTTTGTTTGATTTGCTCGAGGACTAGCAAAGTCTAAGTGTGGGGGAATTTGATAGGTGTAGAATACACCGTATTTACTGTTTAGAGTTTATGCTTTCTTTGCTATTTTTATAGTAAATTATGTATTTTACGCGTGTTTTTGAGTTATTAGGTACTCTGGAGTCGCACGGAGGAAAAGAAGAAGAAATCGTTCAATTTGAGACGAAAGGGCAAAAAGGTCATTTCACAGGCAAACACTATTGGGAGTCCAGCAGAGGATAAGGGGCAACCATCTGACGATCACTAAAGACAGACCACAGTTCATTAAGGGACAACTCTATTTGGAAGAACACTAAACAAAGACTAGTTGTGGTTAAGGGGTTTCCAATTGGGTAACCCTTATTAGGGGTGACCGGGTGTCATTATCTCCATCCTTTCCCTAAGCCTAAATCGAGAGAAGACTTTTCTCTCATTTATCTCAATCATTTTCCCCAAAAATTGAGAAAGAAAAGCAGCTGTGAGTGACTGCTGTTGAACTGAGAGAATTCTGGATCGAGAAATACAGAGGAGAAATTGATGGTGCCGTCATAATCAGCAAGAAGAAAGAATGTGTACTCGAATTGCAGAAGAAGGTTTTGATCGTCGTGTTCACGGAATGTTGAGGTTGAGTTGAGATTTGGGTTCACTGCAGTTGATAAAAAGATGAACAACTGATGGAGTTCAAGGGGAGCTGTTATCCTTTGAAATAATGGGTTCTGTTGGTTCGATTTGGAAGTGATGAATAGGGTTCTTATGTTCGAAATTATGATGATTTGAGTCGAGTTTTTGAGCCAAAACAGCCAAGAGGAGATAATGTCTCGTTGTTGTTCAAAGAGTAATGAATAGGTGTTGTTTAGGAATGTGGGATAAATCTGAAATATGGGTTATGAGTGAATGTGCAACTGTAGGTTGAAGGCAGATCCATTACCAGAATTACACACACAAAGTGTTTGGTTAAAAGTCTGAACAACATGTTTTACTGTTGCTGCAATTGTATGTGTGAGTCGATGTTGCAATGAAGTAAAGGGTGTGTGGCAGACCAGCAGGACATTGTAATTGATGAAATCATAGATTGTTGATGCTCAAATTATAGAAATTAAGAGATGGGTTGGTGGAGGATTGAGCAGGACAAGAAGAAGCTGCAGAGAATGATGCACAAGAATGCTGCAATGGTTTTGTTGGCTAGACATGAACTGAAGCTGGAGTACAAGTTATGGAAACCGTGAAGCTGCAGCTATGTTTTTAAACTGGGGTTGAGAAGGTGATACAAGGCGGTGCTGTTAGTGCATTCGGAGGTAGAACTGGTGGCTTTGATGGTGAATGAACAGGCGCTGTAAGAGAGATAATATGGTGCTAGTGAAGCTGGAGTTTTGTGCTGGTAATGAGCTCGAGAAGAAGTGAAACTGAGCTTGTAATGTTGGCGAGAATTGGCTGAAGAATGGTGGTCTCTATTAAGGCCATGGGATATGAATTGAGGCAGCAAAGATATGCAGGTGACTGGGGTTAAAAAAAATGGAACTATGCATTGGTGGAATTGCAGGAATGGATTGCACAGCCATCATGGTTGGGTGTGCGGGGAGGCATAGCCATTATGGTGGAAATGATTGCAAATCGAGTTGGCTTGGCAACTCAGCCCAGTCAGGCGAGTTTGACCCGAGCTGACTCAGTAATTTGACTCGGTGACTAACGGAAGACCGTTAGGTCAACGGTTATCTCTAATGGTGGACTGACGGAATATTCCGTCAAATATACCAGTGACCGGCGGCGACTATTCTTGCCGGATTCCGGCCAAAAACCCATTTTTCCGGCGAGCGCTTTTGGGACATAATTTCTACACGGGTTTCTCTTACTTGTGGGCCGGGTGGATTTCCAACTAATGGACTTTGAAGAGAAGACCTAATTTTGGAAGGAGTATCCTTTATGGAAATTGAGAAACATATAAAAGAGAAGACTTTAACATAATATCATATATCATATCTTCTACTTTTGTTTCTAGGGTTTGTGAACATGATAGGGTTTCTCTTTCTTCTTGTTATGAACTCCATTAACATGAGTACTTAATTCTATTATTGGTTATGGAATAATTGGATTTCACATAATATGATTTTTGATATGATAAATTAGTTTTGTATCCATACTTTATCGTTTACGATTCTCTGAAAATATAGTTACATGATTTGATTGATTGTTTTGTCAAGTTGCAAATTGGTAGAACTTTTAATCACATCTATTGCTAGTTTAGGGTTTATTATACGTAAAAGTGATACTCCTTGAATACAAGTAGCATAAATATGATTATAGTTTGTAGTGATATATTCATATGATCATATGTGAATCGTAACCTTTGTTAAATTGAATTAGTGCGCTTTCCACGTTCAATTGCTTTGATTGGCCTGATTTCATAGAACTTAATGCATCTAGGGAATTAAACTTGATTAGTGCTTTTACACGTTAGGTTGTTATTTTAGATAGAACTCATACTCGCATCTTTTAATGTATTTGTTGATGACAAAAGGAGATTAGCGGGATATTCTTGCGATCAAGATATTCTAGGGCTTTTGATAAACGTAGAGATTTAAAATATCAATTCTTGTTATTGTGAAGAAAACATATTTGTGAATGAAGATGAATCCTTAACCAATATTCTCAATACTTTGATTTGTTTGCCTATTTCTTTGTTTTTCTTTTATTTTATTTTAGTATATAAAAATCATAAAAATACTCGGTGTTTTATATAAGGAACCGAAAATATATTGACAACCTAGACCTCTCTGTGGGATCGATCCTTTCTTGCCCTTGCTATATTTATATTTTGAGTAGTAAGAAAGTATAAATTATATTTGTGTCGGCTGACAACCGATCAACCTGTTTCGAGCATACTGAATATTTTTGAGGCATACTAAATGATGACAAAATAGGGTCATTAAATAAAAAACAACATCACCCCTTATCCACCCTTTTTGATAATGGCATAACTACCCTTACATAATTAATGTTAATGATTAGATTTGATTAATTAGGAATTTTAAGGATTGATTAGAAATTAAATTATTAGTGGTAAATTAGTAGAGAAATCAAATTTATGTGAGAGAGTTGAGATTTTTTAGAGGAAGAAGAGGAAGAAGTTAAAAAAAACTTGCGTTTTGAGATTTTAGTGATTAGAAGTTACCAAAATGTGTGATTCAAATTAGAGGTAGACTTCTATACGAGGTTGAATTTCTTTTTTATAAGTTGGATTATTCAAAAATTCGAATTTTTATAACCCAAATTTACTGACCAGATGAATGGTTCGGCTGATAACTTGTCAGACGAACTTCACTCTGTAAATGACGAATTTAGCTAGGTTCGGCTGATTCGAAAAAAATCTAGCAAAGTCGCATCAGCCGAACATACTGTTTTTCTAAATCACATACTAGGTTCGGCTCAAAATTGATATTCCAAGATCAACTGATCTTCTGAAAATTCAAAACGAAGAACAAGGCTAGGTTTCGGCTGATTCAAACAAAATCTAGTAAAGTCGCATTAACCGAACATAGTGTTTCTCTAAATCATATACTAGGTTTGGCTCAAAATTGATATTCAAAGATCAGCCGAACTGATCTTCTGAAAACCATAATTTCATCTTTGAAATCATATTCTATCGGTCAAACAAAATAAAATCAATCAAAAACAAGATGGATTTGTTACAAATACATTCAAAAATACATCTGATAGCAATTGAGATTTGGATTTCGCACTCCAACATCGCTCACTTCGATTCGTGTTTCCTTTGCTTGATTAATTGCTTAATTGAATTGGAGTCCAAGATGCTTAAGTTTAAAAGTTATTTTGATTTTTGATTTTTGATTTTAGGTTTTTGAGGATATATAGGTAATTGCACTACCTTTAGACACCCCTTATAAACCCACCCTAGATATGATAATGAATGAGTATGCTCAAAACAATTCAGTATGCCTCAAAACAGGTTTCTCATCTTTCTGGAAAAATGTTCAACCACATTGCATAAGGAAGTCGGGCCCATATCTTCTTTTTGTTAGACTTCACTTTCCCGTCAATCCATATTCTTCCCAAATGACTGATATCTGGAAAGTACCAATGCATGCCAAAGTTGTTGAAGAAGTAATTCCAGGTCCGACTGACTTAACATTCTTATCTAAATCTAACCATCTAATATTGACATCTTGTAGGAATTTGAAGGAGAGGTAAGCCAACTCATGTCACTGATATCATCACCCAATAACTATAATAATACTTAGCTTTCATTTTTTTCTTTGTAAATCCTGACGCGACAATAATTTGGTTTTACCAAATTGACAGGCCAGTGAAGGAATGTAGTAATTGGCCACCTACATATGCACCAAGAATTAGGTAGCCATTGTCAGAGTGCCATTAAGATTATGATGGTTGCTATCTAGTCCAAAATCTACTCTATCTGCAGCTAATTCATCATTTCCTGAAAAATTCTTCCCATACTTGCAGGATTTTATGTAATTAACGGGAGCGTATATAGCTGGGACAATAGGGGATAGTCCAAAACTTGGACATGAGGTGGCACAATCTTAATGGTTAATAGGGGAATGATTCTAGCATTGGGATTAGTAGTGGGGTGAAGAGGGTAACTAAAATATGGAATATGAATTATACATATGTGTGGGTGACTAAAATTTTATATATTTGGGAACTAAAAGGGAAATGAAAAGCATTTCCAACTAAGCTATATGGGGTATGTTCTTGCAAACATACTGTTCTTGATGTTATGTGGGATTTTTGATTATCTACAATATTGAATAATGAAATTATATTGGCTGCATTTTGATACGTTGTTTGTTTCACTTATGTGAAGGTACTATTAAACTTTCCATGGAAAACGCAGCAACACCACTTGGTAGGCATCGTAAAAGTAGGGCTGCAATATGGGATCACTTTTTTAGGGAAGAGCCACCATCAAAACATGCTATGTGTCGGTACTGTAACACAAGATTACATGCTGATCCTGTGAAGAATGGGACCGCTGGTTTGATTGCCCATCTAAAGAGATGCAGAAACTTCATAAGGAACAACTAGTTATGAACTTGTGGTGTTTGAATTTTTCTTTTGTAACTAGAGAGAAATTAGACTCTTCGCAATTTAGTTGTTTTTCTTTTAATGTATGTTGGAAGAACATCTAATGTGTTTAAAATTCTGTAAAAATGACAATTTTATGACAGGTTTAGAAAAAAGTTGTCTGTCAAATCAGTCAGTTAACCAAAAATCGGCCAGTTTTATACCGAAACCGGAAGGATCAAACCGAATGAAACCGGATAGGCTAAATGGTTTCATCGGTTTCCAATATTAGAAAACCAAGTACTTCGGTTTCGGTTGTTTTTTTCGCCAAAACCCGTACCGAACCGAACCATGTGCAGCCCTAAAGAGTGGAATGATTAAAGGTCCAGATTCCTTGTCCCATATCCGTACAATAGTAGTTGTCCCAAGTCAGGCGGCACCTTCTTATTGAGTCATTATCGTGCATACTTCTGTTGGAGAGTCATCATCATGGAACGACTCCTGATTCACAAGCTCCTGAATTTGTTTCTTCCTCCTATCATTTTCATCTTTCTTTGTATCGCCACACCTCCTTATTACCTCTTCAAGTTAATCAACCAGATCCTAATCAAACCTCTTTTCTTTATGAAATACATGAGGGGGAAAGTCGTTTTAGTTACCGGTGCTTCATCCGTCATAGGCGAGGTATTAAACACTAGTCATTAATTTATAGTAATTTTTTTTTGAATGCCTTTAGTTAAGGCAGTGACTAAATGCAACCCTCATTTGGGTTAAATACAACCGGATTTTACTTTCAAAGTTCTGATTTTTCTTTATTTTGAAATAACTAAATACAACCCAAAAAAAAGAGTAGTATTATTCCAAAAGATAACTAACTATAATCGTAAGATTTAGATAGGATTTTTTTTTCTTTTTTCTTCTTCACTATATCGTCGATCATATGAAACATATCTGATCGAACTTAGTTGATCCGTGGTTTTCTTCTTAAGCCACACAAAAATTAGAGACACCCTTGACATGATTTTCAATTAGATGTTTAGTTTGTACGCTGAATTTGTGACACCTTAAAGAAAATTAGAGACACCTGCTCGTGACAGTGACTATCATTCTCTCGAATCAGAAAATAAGATGCAAGATTAGTATCACTGATTTGAAGGTTCATAAAGTATAAAATACATACTTTGGTGAACATTGGTTGGGATGTATATAAAAAGTAACTAAAAGTGATTAGGGTTGTATTAGCTAATTACGTATTTGAGTAGTTTGTATTTAGACGAAGTTGCAAAGAAGACCCGTGGAATTGGCTCCCCGGATATTTTAGTTGTGTGCGCAGATGTTATGATAAATGAAGGGCTACATGTATAACAAGGAAGATGACTTGCGGATTTTGAATTACCTTAAGGTGGCCCACATGGCTTGCAGAGTTTCGACGCCTTTGGAAATTGTTTGTTGGCCTCCAAATCCAGGTGAGATTATGATTTGTTGTGATGGCGCGTCCCTTGGTAACCCTGGCCAGGCGGGTTGTGGCGTCACTTTCCGTGGCTCAAACGCGGAGATTTTGGGCAGTCTTTTGGTAGGCCTAGGCTGACAGACCAATTTCTATGCTAAAATTTGTGCTATTATTTATGGAGCGATGTTTGCTAAAAGATGGAATATCAAGCAGCTACGCGTTCGTTCGGACTCAATGAGTTGCATCCAAGCTTTTCAGGAAGGGCAACTGCCTTGGCAGCTTCTGCAGAAGTGGAGAATGGCTAGATCTTTTTATGATAATAATAGATATGTCCATAGCTATAGAGAAGTTAATTTTTCAGCTGATGCTTCGGCCAAGCAAGCATGTTTGTTGGCCGAGGATATTTTTGAGTTTTATGAGGGTAGACCAGTGTCCACGAAAATTTATGAGTGTCCTGGAGAGGTTTATTATCGTTTCAAATAAGTCTTCTACTAGTGATGGCCTCACGGCTATGCATTCGTAAGGCTTAATCCCTGTACAGTTTTTTTCGTTTTTTAATATATATTGACCGAGTAAAAAAAAGGTGTGCGCAGATGTTACTAAAGTTGAGGACTGTGAAAGATTCATGGATGATGCTATAAATTACTTCGAACGCTGTAAGTTCTTAAATTAGAACAATTTTTTAAAAACTTAACGAGCTAATATTAATGATCAGTCAACCAATGTGCACAGTGGATCCTTTAGTGAATAATGCCGGAATCTCTGGTACGTTCCATTTAAAGAAGCAAAAAACATACCCAATTTCACGCCTATTATGGTAATACTAATTACTAATACTTAAATTTATACTAATATACAATTTCTGTTTCAGCAAAAGTGTTACTATCAGTTTTTTATTTTAGTGTGTTCGGTTATTTTATTAACACTAACTTGGTTTCATTTTGTATATCGTTGTGGGATGTTAACTTTTGGGGATCAATTTATACTACCCATTTTGCAATTCCACATCTTCAAAAGAGCAAAGGCAGAATCATCGTTATTGCTTCGGTCAGTGGCGGAGCCAAGAATTTGGAAAGGGGGGCTAAAAAATCATCCGCAATTTTTTTTATAGGCGTTTTAGCACCTAGGAAACAAAATCTTTCCCCTTTTAAAATTCTTAATGACTAGTTACTAAACATTTTAACTTGTAAGTACCAAATAGACAATTGCTAATACAAAATCCTTACTTCGATAACCAAATAATGCAATTATATTTCTATTGATTGCTGGTTACATACAAAGTTGAGCTAGGACCGTTGGGTGCGTGGTCTCTTGATAGAATTGGTTTGGCTGGTGGACTAAATATTTTTTTTTCAAGACTAAAGGATAAATTTACACACATGTAATGGTTTTACCAGAAAGGGTGTGTGTGTGGGGAGGGGGGTGGTGGGGTGGTGGGGGTGGGTGGGTACAGCCAAGGTTAGCCCCCCTTTGCTTCCGCCCATGGCTTCAGTCCTCGGATGGTTTCCCGGGCCAAGACTTGGCTTATACGCCGTAAAAACTTGTAGAAATTGACGTTTAATCCCATATTAGTTGGGCTTTTTACTCTCTGGTCCAGCCTCCTCAGGCCTGGCATGCGGAAATCCAAATGTCACATTTTATAAACGAGTTAATCCTTTTTTAACGATTCAGTCCAAAATCACATTTTTCTAGTCACGAAAATGCCCTTGAAAGGAATCACACACTTTTCTATTCTATTTTCATTCTTTTTGCGTTTCACTACTAGCAAACGACTGATTCTTCTCGAGAAAAAAAGATTATGTGTCTGTTCACGCAACAAATTTGATCTTGTCTTTGGTAGGAATTAGGGTTTAATTTTTCACCAGTCTTCTGTTAGTGATGAAAATTGGCATTTCTTTTATGAGTTTTACAATATTATCAGTTGTGCTCATGGAGATATTCGCCTCAGAGTTGGATTTTTACGGTTTAGATTCAGATTTGATTACAAATGATAAATGGTTCTTCATCAAATCGCAACAAGTTTGTTCTTCTCCGATCTGATTTTGCTGATCTACAACATTGGTAATCTCTTTTTAGTTTTGAATTCAATTAACATTTTTCGAATCCTTCCCCGTCTTCTATAATCAATCCATGGAAACATTATAAAAATTGATTAAACTGATTCACTTACTTCATCATTCAACTTCAACTTCAATCTCAATCTCAATCTCAATTCATTTTTATTTTTTTTAATTTCACCTGCAAAATATAAATTCTCCATAATTAGGTGTATCAATTTTAGTTAGTTATGCATCTTCTAATTGGTATTAGTTAGATGCTTTCTCAATTTGAAGACCTACTGATGATGAATATTGATTGCTATTACACTAGTTACGTGTTTGGTTGTGCTAATTGGTATTATTTTAACGAAGATGCATTCAATTGTCAAGCTTCATATGTACCTAGATATAAAATCCAAACAACAACTATGTAGGTAGCATTGTTTAAGAATACCAACAAAGTCACAAATCGCTATTTTATTGTCAAGGTTAGCCCCCCTTTGCTTCCGCCCATGGCTTCAGTCCTCGGATGGTTTCCGGGGCCAAGACTTGGCTTATACGACGTAAAAACTTGTAGAAATTGACGTTTAATCCCATATTAGTTGGGCTTTTTACTCTCTGGTCCAGCCTCCTCAGGCCTGGCATGCGGAAATCCAAATGTCACATTTTATAAACGAGTTAATCCTTTTTTAACGATTCCGTCCAAAATCACATTTTTCTAGTCGCGAAAATGCCCTTGAAAGGAATCACACACTTTTCTATTCTATTTTCATTCTTTTTACGTTTCACTGCTAGCAAACGACTGATTCTTCTCGAGAAAAAAAAGATTATGTGTCTGTTCCCGCAACAAATTTGATCTTGTCTTTGGTAGGAATTAGGGTTTAATTTTTCACCAGTCTTCTGTTAGTGATGAAAATTGGCATTTCTTTTATGAGTTTTACAATATTATTAGTTGTGCTCATGGAGATATTCGCCTCAGAGTTGGATTTTTACGGTTTAGATTCAGATTTGATTACAAATAATAAATGGTTCTTCATCAAATCGCAACAAATTTGTTCTTCTCCGATCTGATATTGCTGATCTACAACATTGGTAATCTCTTTTTAGTTTTGAATTCAATTAAATTTTTTCGAATCCTTCCCCGTCTTCTATAATCGATCCATGGAAACATTATAAAAATTGATTAAACTGATTCACTTACTTCATCATTCAACTTCAATCTCAATCTCAATCTCAATTCATTTTTTTTTTTTTTAATTTCACCTGCAAAATATAAATTCTCCATAATTAGGTGTATCAATTTTAGTTAGTTCTGCATCTTCTAATTGGTATTAGTTAGATGCTTTCTCAATTTGAAGACCTACTGATGATGAATATTGATTGCTATTACACTAGTTACGTGTTTGGTTGTGCTAATTGGTATTATTTTAACAAAGATGCATTCAATTGTCAAGCTTCATATGTACCTAGATATAAAATCCAAACAACAACTATGTTGGTAGCATTGTTTAAGAATACCAATAAAGTCACAAATTGCAATTTTATTGTCAAGGTTAGCCCCCCTTTGCTTCCGCCCATGGCTTCAATCCTCGGATGGTTTCTGGGGCCAAGACTTGGCTTATACACCGTCAAAACTTGTAGAAATTGACGTTTAATCCCATATTAGTTGGGATTTTTACTCTATGGTCCAGCCTCCTCAGGCCTGGCATGCGGAAATCCAAATGTCACATTTTATAAACTAGTTAATCCTTTTTTAACGATTCAGTCCAAAATCACATTTTTCTAGTCGCGAAAATTCCCTTGAAAGGAATCGCACACTTTTCTATTCTATTTTCATTTTTTTTTTGCGTTTCACTACTAGCAAAGGACTGATTCTTCTCGAGAAAAAAAGATTATGTGTTTATTCCCGCAACAAATTTGATCTTATCTTTGGTAGGAATTAGGGTTTAATTTTTCACCAGTCTTCTGTTAGTGATGAAAATTGGCATTTCTTTGATGAGTTTTACAATATTATCAGTTGTGCTCATGGAGATATTCGCCTCATAGTTGGATTTTTACGGTTTAGATTCAGATTTGATTACAAATGATAACTGGTTCTTCATCAAATCGCAACAAGTTTGTTCTTCTCCGATCTGATTTTGCTGATCTACAACCTTGGTAATCTCTTTTTAGTTTTGAATTCAATTAACATTTTTCGAATCCTTCCCCGTCTTCTATAATCGATCCATGGAAACATTATAAAAATTGATTAAACTGATTCACTTACTTCATCATTCAACTTCAATCTCAATTCATTTTTATTTATTTTTTTAATTTCACCTGCAAAATATAAATTCTCCATAATTAGGTGTATCAATTTTAGTTAGTTCTGCATCTTCTAATTGGTATTAGTTAGATGCTTTCCCAATTTGAAGACCTACTGATGATGAATATTGATTGCTATTACACTAGTTACGTGTTTGGTTGTGCTAATTGGTATTATTTTAGGGAAGATGCATTCAATTTTCAAGCTTCATGTGTACCTAGATATAAAATCCAAACAACAACTATGTAGGTAGCTTTGTTTAAGAATACCAACAAAGTCACAAATCGCTATTTTATTGTCTACTATATACAATAATGTATATGTGCGGTATATTTCCTGCATCAGGATTTGGCTTACTTTGCTGTTTCTTTTAATGGTGCAGAGGGTGACACTGGCAATGATCATAAAACAAGGTTATGGTGGGAAAATAGACCAGGAGAACCTCCTCGTGATAAATTTAGATCGGATGTAAGAAAGTATGCACATAAATGAACTGAGATAAACACATCTATATATTGTTAGTTTCAAGTCTCCACTAACTGCATGTGCCTTCTCTTTAGTCCAACTGCGACAGTTGGCAGTTCCCATATGTAGATAGTAACTTGGTGTAAGTTTTGAATATGTTGATAAAATTTGCATGTATAGACTCTGACAGTCATAGCTAGAATATGCAAATTGTTAGAGAAAGCCACTGAGTTATACATACGCAAAAGTTGAGTCATTTTCCCACGGCTTGTACCCACCATGCATGAAACTGCTTAACTACATTTTAAGGAAAAATTGCGCATTTTTCAACCTAGATGCAAGTCATTTTTAAGGTTGCATTAATGAAATGTTCATCTTTGTCCCTTAGGTTGAGACAAGAGGCCCATTTGTCTGCCTCATCTCCATGCCATATAATTCCACTACTTTGCTTCTTTGGATGTTTTTCCTTATATTTTAATGTGTACATAATTATACACCTGTTAATTTTTTAATGTGTACATAATTATACACCTGTTGATTGTTTATGTGTACATGTTGTATACATGCTAAATTTAATACTAGACTCACTTCCATTTCTAACTTTTGTTCCTTATCTATAACAAATATTTTCTTTATGGATTCCTATTTAGGTGATTTTTTTGGCATCATTAGCTATTTTTTATAGAGTTTAAGTTACATCGAGACTTAATAATAGTATCAAGGGTAGTTAGAATACAAACCACTTTGTAGCTCTCATTTATTTATATTTGGATGATGTGTTGTATTATTTGATTCGTTCTCTAAGAAAAAGTGATGCAGTTATTTCTGCAGGTGTGTTTCATTTTATAATGCAAAGCCTTTGCTAGATAGAAAGCTATATTTAGTCATATCTAATTATGGTACCCTGTAAAAGTGAAGAACCTTTTCCATGTCACCCCCACCCCCAGAATCCTATTGGACAACAAAATGTGAATTTTGGTGAAAATGGTCCAGTTGAATCCGTCAGTGTTGATGAAGACGACGATTAGGAGATGTTGGATCTCGATTTTGAAGGCTCTGATGCCGATGCCTCGAACACGGAAAGTAGTTTTACCAGCATATGAAAACGATGGTGATGATAATACTGTTTTAATTGGATTGGATAACCGATGATAGTAATGTTTTAATTGGATTAGAGAACCGTATAAGATTTAAGGTATGTATAAGCTTTAGCAATCTTATATATTTTTTTTTATTTTCTTAAATCCTGCATTGAGTTTTTATATTTTTCCTTAATCTGATATTGTAATTATGTCTGCCTATATCTTATTTAATCTGTGGTTCTTATCCAAGGATCACATTTGGTTCCAGTGAAAAGCATTACATGGAAACTATGGTGTACATATTGGTGCCATTTGAAAAAATGACTTTACTAGTTTACGCTTGATTAGGATGTACAAACTGATGCACATATGAAACCCAGAAGCTTATGCTTGCATAAATAACTAGGGTGTACAAATTGATGCACATGTCAAAACAATGTCTCTATAAGCTTATGCTTGCGTAAATAATTAGGGTGTGTAAACTAGTGCCCATGTGAAGAAAATTAATGACTCCATAAGCTTATGCTTGCGTAAATAACTAAGGTGTACACATTTGTACACCTGTTGATTTTTAATGTGCATATATATGTACATCGGATGATCGTTAATGTGTACATAATTGTGCAACTGTTGATTGTTACACATTGATTTTTAATGTGCACATAATTGTACATCTGTTGATTCAACTATGTGCACAAAAAACGATAATTTTTATACACGGAAAGTAGATTTTTTATAGGTGTGTACACAGTTATCCACCAATGTGTTATCTCAATAAATATATGTATGTTTTATGGGTATAAATGATGGATTTTTGTAAGTGTGTACATAGTTGTACACCATTATGTTCTCTCATAATTTTTGTCGGTATGTATGTTGGATTTGTTGGATTTTTGTTGGTGTGTACACCATTGTACACCATTATACAATCTCAATAATATATATGCCATGTTTTGTTGGTATGGATGTTGGATTAGGTCGATTTTTTAGGGATGTACATAGTTGTACACCGTTGTATTATCGCAATAACATATGGTCTTTTTTGTGTGTATGAATGTTATATTTTTGTAGGTGTGTACATAATTGTACAATATTGTGCTCTCTCAAAAATATAAAAAGATAATTATTGATGAAACACTAAGTTATTGGTTTTCGATATCATTTGATGATTTCAATATCATGCTTTCTACGTGTTTAGGTACTTTTCGAGGGAGATTAAGAAAATGGAGAAGAACAATGGACATTTTTTAGATATTAATGAGGTATCAAATTCCTTCTTACTTGATGATTTAACTGGTTTGTGTTGTTATGACTATTATGGTTCAAATTAGATTAGGTTTTCCTGGACTTTAGCTTGTTCTCTCCCTTATGAGTAGTGGTCTCCCTTGAATATGATTCTAGTAAGCACTTTATCTTTTTATTGTGACTAATATGGTTCAAGTAAGCACTTTGTAAAGATTCCTTAGTTCCTGGAGTAGCAAGATTATTAAACTTTTGGTGGGCTAGCAACGTCAAACATCTTCTTTATTTGTGGAAGCTTATTTTACTTTTGTCTTATATGATATCTGGCAAAATCATATGCACATTATTATACTGTAGTTGTTGTTGGTGATTGTTAATGTGCACACAGTTATACATATTTTGATTTTTAGTGTGCACCCAGTTGTACAAATGTCGATTGTTAATGTCCGTTGATATGTCCTTGGTAAACATGTTTTGGGTACAATACATATGCATAGTTGTATTGTTACTGTGCACATCTATTGTTCATCTTTAGGGACTCATAAGATCAAAATGGTAGAGCGCCCAAGACTAATACAAGGTTTGTGGAGGTTGATGGTTCAAATCCATTTGAGTTTCCGTGTTATGTTTATTTAATATGTATAGTGTTAGTAGTGAATATGTGGACGATTCAATTTGTATGTGGTGTACAAACTGACGCATCTTGTCTTGTCTTTGGATTTTTAAAGACGTATACATGTTTGTACACCAGTGTAAACTGAGATTTTTTTTTAAATGAAAATTATATAATCATATGAGTACTCTTTTTGTAACTCTTGAATATGTGGCCTATTTTGTACTATTTTTGTACTTTTTTCATATAGGTCACATTGTCCTTTCTCATGAATATGTGGCCTATTTTGTCGTGTGAATGTTGGATTTTGTAGGTGTGTACATAATTGTACACCATCGTCCCTTCTCATGGATATATTGACTGTTATGTGAGTATGGATGTGAATTTCACGATTTTTCAGCTGTGTACATAGTTGTACACAGTGTAAATTAAAAAAAAATATTTAAAAGTGAAAATTATATAGTCATATGGGTACTATTTTTACTCATCTCGGAAAGAGCTTTTCGAATATATAAAGTTTGCTAATTTTGGACAAGCGGCTCAGAAGATAAATCATTTTTTAGTTATTTTCATATTATTTAAAGTTGACGATGTCATGATAAATCACTTTGGACTGAAATGTAAACATTTGGACTAAGTTGTAAATCAGGAAGGTTAGTTGTGTATTTTCCATAGTTCAAATAAAGAAAGGACTAATCTGTACCTAGTTGAATATGTAAGGACTAATTAATATATTTGGATGGGATTTTGGACTAAACCGTATTTTTCCCTAAAAACTCCATTCCAATTGATTTGTAGATATATGTTGTTGTGTTTTTTAAGCTGATTATTTTTTACTAATTAGCTAGGATCTTGCTATGTGAAACTACAGGCTAGTAAAGTTGCGCTGATAAGCTTCTACGATACACTCAGAGTTGAATTGCAATCTGATGGGGTAAAAATAACTATAGTATCTCCAAGGGTGGCGGATTCAGAGATGACCCAAGGCAAGGGCTTAAGCAAGGAAGGGGATGTGCAAGTTGATAAATAACTCTTAGATGTATGTAGTACTAATAAATTGACTACAACTGCGTACTTATAATTATTACTGATGACTTTAGTTTCTCATTTCATACAGGGTATGATCGAGAGATTCTTGTTAGGCGTCATACCAGTTATTAGTGCAGAAATATGTGCAAAGACGACTGTGAATGGAGCATGTAGAGGAGATAGACTGATAACGGAACCAGCTTACTACGGAGCTTTGCATTTACTCAATGTATTCTTGCTTGGATGACCTCTCATGAACTAAAACCGCTAGGAACTAGTTAGGCGGACCGAGCGAAGCGAGGGAGGGAGGACTCTATATATGGTGACTTTGTATTAATGTGAGACATGACTTTTTTTCCAATATGACAAAAAATATTGGTGTCATACCCTGGAAACTTCCAAATTGTCCCTCCATTTTAGTCCAATTACTATAACTCCTTGTGTATCCTAATTTTTTAGGAGTATAATTGACAACCAAACTTTAATATAACATATCTAAAAATCCGTGCCTTGGAATTTTACAAATTTTATCTCGTTGGAACGATTTTAAAAAAATCTACGCAATGAGCACAAACAACAATATAAAATTTAAAGTTTTTACGAAAAATTCGGAGGTGTTTATCATTTTATGCACAATTTTCGAAAATAAATGCATATTCATTATGCAAACCACCACAAAGGATACATAATACTTTACGTAGCTATATTTTGGTTTATGCATCAACTTATCTTCCATTGCAACTAATAAAACGATGTACTCCCTTCGTTTCAAGAGAAGTGATACTTTCACTTTAAGCATAATCTTCGAAAACTGAATGCAAACCACCACAAAGGATGCTTAACACATTATGCAGTCATATTTTTGTTTATGCATCGGGTAATTTTCCGTTTCAGGAAAAGTGATACTTTCACCCCGTGTCAGGAAAAATGATACCTTCACCCCGTGTCGACAAAAAATGATACTTTCACGTCAATTTCTTCAGTGGGCCATCCCACCGTGGCAGCGATCATCTAGTATTATTGCTAGTGAAGTGTAACTGAGCTGCAAAATCACAAAATTACAAACTAATTCATTATGTTTAGGAATCTTTTTTTTTTTCTTGGAAAAAAGATTCAAAATAGGCTAGCTTCTCAGATTTGTGGTATGAGTAGCATCGTTTTGCAATTGCAAATTACAAATGATTAAAGATAGATACGAGCCACCATCGCCTGAGGATGGGACATATGACTCTGCCATTAAAGTAAGTTTTGGCAGCCACATTTGCCTTAATGAAGTACATGTAAAACGTCTAAAATAACAAAATAAATCCACATTAATGCCAGTATAGCGTTTCCACACAAAGACACGAATACGAGGAAGAATATTCAAGTTCCAAATTTTCTTCCAAAAAGAATTTGGAATCAAAGGTTGAGCATTGTTATGCGAAGCTTTTTTTATTGAGGTGATGATACACCGATTTAACAATGAGATTCTTTTTATGAGAGAGAGGCCAGGTAAGAGTAACCTTGGAAGGGCGATCATGTTGGAGAGCTATGGTTAATATGTTTTGGACTATCTGAGGAGGTAGAATTTGTTGGAGGAAGTTGATATTCCAATCGGATGCGTCTTCGTTCAACACTTCACTAAATGTTACCAGGGTATTCTCTACAGTGGGCTTTATATCATTTCTAGATATAAGATTTGGAGAGTTTAAGGGGATCCAGTTGTCTTTCCACAATTCAATGTATTTTCCAGGTAGCTTCCTCTTGAGTGATTTGGATTCCATTCCAAATGCCCTTCCAGAACCAAGAGCAATGGTTTTTGGTTTTGAAATACTCAAAGGGGAAGCGTTTTAGAAATATTTTGCTCTTAGAACTTGGGATACAAGAGAGTCTGGATTTTGAATGATACGCCATGCTGTTTTGGTTAACATTTCTATGTTGAAAAGAACAAACTATTTAAAACCTAGACCACCGTAATTAATTGGAGTACAAACATATATCCAAGCCTTTGGGCACCATCCCCTTGTATTTTCAGCTTAGTGGCCCCACCAAAAGGCCATGTTGAGAGAGTCCATTTTTTTGTTAATTCCTTTGGAATGACAAAGCAAGCCATCCGGTATGTATCCAAAGAGTTAGTTACATATTTAATCATCACCCCTCTCCATGCCGGGGAGAGAAGTTTACTACTCCAACTTTTATTCTACCTCTTAGCTTTATTAGAATAGATTCGAAACATTTAATCTTTGATTTGTGAGTAAAAAAAGGTATCCCCAGGTATTTGTCATCCAAATTAATTCTTCCCACTTTCAGAATATCAAGGATTTCTCGAATTTCCGTATTGGATACGGAGTTTCTGAAAAAAGCCCTTGATTTATCATAATTTATTTGTTGACCATATCCTAGGTTGAATAGATCAAGAATTTTTACTAGGTTTTTACACTCCTTTTTCCCAACTTTTATGAAGATGAGGCAGTCATCGGCAAACAACAGGTGAGAAATGGAAGCAGAGTTGGATCCAAATTTAACTCCACTGATTAGGCCATTATTTTCAGCTTCTAGGAGTACTCTATAGAGGGCTTCCATGCAGATTATGAAAAGATAAGGGGAGAGGGGGTCTCCCTGACGAAGGACCCTAGAAGGTTTGAAAAATCCTTAAGGAGATCCATTAACAAGAACACCACTAGTGGAGGTTCCAATACATTAGTTAATCAATTCAGTCCAATTTTTGCAAAAGCCCATTTTTTCCATAATCCTAATTAAAAAATCCCATTCAACTCGATCAAAAGCTTTTGACATATCAATATTCAATCCCATAATTCCTTTCTTCTTCTGTTTCTTCCTCTCTACTCTCATTGTGTGGACTATTTCATGGGCAACTATGATGTTGTCTGTTATTTGCCTTGCGGGAACAAAATAGGATTGGTAAGGGGATATGAGGTTTTCCAAGAACGGTTACATTCTACCTGTCAACAATTTGGACATTATTTTGTAAATGGTGTTACAAAGGGAGATCGGTCTAAAATCCTTTGGAGCGGTTGGTGACTCAATTTTTGGTATGAGAGTGATGAAAGTAGAATTAAAATCCTTGAGAATGAATCTAGACTCGAAGAAATCCTAAATCATCTTTGTTACTTCATCTTTCAAAAGGAACCAATTTTTTTGAAAGAAAACAGCTGGGAAGCCATCTGGTCCAGGAGATTTATTTGGGTGCATATCGAGGTCATTGGGACAGCTTCGAATGAGGTCCAAAATTTGGTCGGAAATGTTAGGTTTAGAGGAGGTGTCCATGGAGGAAAAGTGGTTGTAGAAAGTATCCACAATTCCATTTCTATCATTGCTCCAGGAACCATCCAAGTTTTGAATTTCTTCGACCCTTAGCTTCATAGCTCTATAGGTGGCAGTGGAATGAAAATATCTTGTATTTTTATCCCCCAAATTGAGTTGATTATCAGTAGATTTGGTTTTCCAGAAAGCTTCTTCAAAGTTGTACCATTTTTCTAGATACTGCTTAAGATTTATAACTCTAAAGTTATTATCCTGAAGGTTGAGGTTGTTTTTAGCATGGTTAAGATTTTGATTGAGTTTTTTGATGTTTTGTTGTATATTGCCAAAAAATTCACGGTTCCAAATTTTTATATTCTCCTTAACATATTTTAGATTAGACATGATTTCAAAAGCTAATGATCCCCCTGGGTCAATATTCTAAGATTCTTCTATGACTCGAAAGCAAGAAGGTTCTTCCATATAGATTCCAAAGAACTTAAATTGTTTAGCTCCATCCTTCCAACATGGGGTGGCTCTAAGAAAAATAGGGATATGGTCTGATCCTACTGAGTTAAGGTGATAAACCATTGCTCTAGGATAAAGGTTTAACCAATGTGTGTTTGCTAGAGCTCTGTCTATCCTAGCTTCAATGAAATCCTTACCCACTATTTTGTTAGACCAGGTAAACTTATATCCCATATACCCAAGATCCATTAGTTCAGCAGCGTCAATCAAGTTAGAGAAAAAAATTTCTCAGCTTGATCAACGGGGACTCCTCCTCTCTTTTCATCTTCAGAAAGAGTAAAATTCAAATTACCCAGGACAAGCCAGGGGATGTCGATGTTTCTAGCTAATTTCTTAATGTACTCCCAACTAACATGTTTTCGGATTCTATAAGGGTACCCATAAGTACCAGACAACATCCAAACCAAGTTACTAGAGTTGCATTGGACTATTATATCAATTTGACTATCAGTTTTATTGACTACATTAACAGTGAGTTTGCTAGACCATGATAAAACTAGACCTCTTGCAGTACCCACCATACCAGTTGGGTTGACTATTTCCATATGATTGTATTTTAAGGAGAGAATGATGGGTTTGATGATTTGTTCTTGATTTTTGGTTTCTTTGAGGAAGAGGATATATGGGATGTGTTCATTGACAAGATTTTTTAGATGGGTTTGGGTGGATGGTTTTCCAAGACCTTGGAAATTCCAGTCTAAGACATTTAGGGACATGGTTCTGAGGTTTATTGGGCACTGAAATATTTGAGAGGAAGTCCAAAAGGGTACGTTTTTTAGTGTACACGAAGAGATTAAGATGAAAAATCTTGAGATATTAGGGTAACTTATGGCTAGCAAACTATGAGAAATAAAGACATGAGTAACCTTTAGGTCTATATTACACCTATCAGCAAGCCTTGAAGACTTGAAAGAAACATGTAGCTCGCATTCAGAAGTTCTAGCCATCAACAATTTAAAACCTTGTAACTCGGAGGCCCTTCAAAGCAAACTTCTACTATGATTCACAATTTCGGATGACTCTATTAAAAAGAAAAACCTCTTGAACAGACGATAAATGTAATTAGAAAAGTTTAGGCTTACCTGGTTATCCTTTTTTGAGCTATCTTCCCCGATGCTAGTGTTCTCTTTATATTTGACTTATCGAGAATTATCGGCATTCACCCATATCTTATTTGTGGCTATACCTATGTTCTTGAGAGTAGACATTTTCATTTTCCTTTTGTTATCACCATCAGTTAGGTAGGAGGGTCTATATGTGTATAGTTTGTGGTTGAGGGTAATTTATGTTTTGTGGCTTTAAGGTGAGGTTTTCGTCTTACAATCATTATTTTTTGTAGCTGCAAATCCTCTCTCAATGACATACAAAGGCACATCCCTTTTTATTTTATCGTAATTCTGCAAAAAGTATTTTGCTCTCACTGACAATCTTTTCCCTTTCACCTTTGGTCTGTTTTGATTTCCAATTCTTTTGCATTTTTCCTTGACATCACCATTTAAGTTTTTATGTACAATTGTAAACCCAAAAATCTCTTCACTTGTTTAACAACATTTTGATTTTCTCCCATTCCGTAATTTTTTTTTTATTAAATTGGTGGCACTTGAGACTTTTGCGGCTTCTCATTTTCATTATGAGACAGTGAAGATTTGCTACTAGTCCTCAATATCTTCCACGTGGGCTCTTTTCCTTGCTATGTAATGGATTTTATTTTTCTCAATACATCTCCATCAACCCATTGCTCTTCTTGGCTCAAAAAAATTGTGAATCCTGGACCATTTTGCTGTGTTTCTAAGTTCCACAGGGTCTTATTCTCAAAAGTGATATTTGTAGCAGATAAATTACTTTCGTTTCTTTCAGATAGGTTTTGAGTTTTATGTGATACTAGTCTGTTCACTAACTCATAAATAAGAAGTCTTAGTAACCACCAATATAGCTTTAGGGAGTATATGATTTGGTCTATAGAGACATTGGTTTTGGAAGGATTTATGTAGTTCAGGTTAAACGTCATGGACAAAAAAAAAGGTAAGGAATTAATTAAGCTAGGAGTGATGAGAATGGGGGGATTTGAGGGATTATGATGAATGGGTTTTTAGGGATTAGGATGAACAGAAGAGAAAAAGATGGGGGCACCAATAGAGATAACAAAAGAAAATGAAAATGAATCCCCTGCAAAAACAGATGGATTAGCACAAATTAGAAGAGATTTGATCATACATACCTTGATTTTCCATTGTAGTCTAGCTCGGGGAGCTCGTGATAACCAAGTAAGGCTTTATCACTCAGCAAACATTCACACAGATTGATTTCAAAAACGATTTAGCTCAAAAGCTATTGATTTTTTTGGAAAATATTGAATTTTTGTGGGTATGTATGTTGGATTTGTTGGATTTTTGTTGGCGTGTACACCATTGTACACCATTATACAATCTCAATAATATATATGACATGTTTTGTTTGTATGGATGTTGGATTAGTTGGATTTTTTAGGGATGTACATATTTGTACACCGTTGTATTATCGCAATAACATATGGTCTTTTTTGTATGTATGGATGTTATATTTTTGTAGGTGTGTACATAATTGTACAATATTGTGCTCTCTCAAAAATATAAAAAGATAATTCTTGCTGAAACCCTAAGTTATTGGTTTTCGATATCATTTTATGATTTCAATATCACTCTTTCTACGTGTTTAGGTACTTTTCGAGGGAGCTTAAGAAAATGGAGAAGAACAATGGACATTTTTTAGATATTAATGAGGTATCAAATTACTTCTTACTTGATGATTTAACTGGTTTGTGTTGTTATGACTATTATGGTTCAAATTAGATTAGGTTTGCCTGGACTTTAGCTTGTTCTCTCCCTTAAGAGTAGTGGTCTCCCTTGAATATGATTCTAGTAAGCACTTTATCTTTTTGTTGTGACTAATATGGTTCAAGTAATCACTTTGTTAAGACTCCTTAGTTCCTGGACTAGCAAGATTATTAAACTTTTGGTGGGCTAGCAACGTCAAACATCTTTTTTATTTGTGGAAGCTTATTTTACTTTTGTTTTATTTGATATATGGCAAAATCATATGCACATTATTACACTGTAGATATTTTTGGTGATTGTTAATGTGCACACAGTTATACAGATTTTTATTTTTAGTGTGCACCCAGTTGTACAAATGTCGATAGTTAATGTCCGTGGATATGTCCTTGGTAAACATGTTTTGGGTAGAATACATAGGCATAGTTGTATTGTTACAGTGCACATCTATTGTTCATCTTTAGGGACTCATAAGCTCAAAATGGTAGAGCACCCAAGCCTAGTACAAGGTTTGTGGAGGTTGATGGTTCAAATCCATTTGAGTTTTCGTGTTATGTTTATTTAATATGTATAGCGTTAGTGGTGAATATGTGGACGATTCAATTTGTATGTGGTGCACAAACTGACGCATCTTGTCTTGTCTTTGGATTTTCTTGGATTTTTATAGACGTATACATGTTTGTACACCAGTGTAAACTGAGATTTTTTTTTAAAATGAAAATTATATAATCATATGGGTACTCTTTTGGTAGCTCTTGAATATGTGGCCTATTTTGTACTATTTTTGTACTTTTTTTATATAGGTCACATTGTCCTATCTCATGAATATGTGGCCTATTTTGTTGTGTAAATGTTGGATACGCAGAGATAGAAGGAAATTACCTTGGAGAACTCATGAAGATATAGTAGAAGAAAAAATTGCAAAGAAAACAGTAATAGATAGTATGAGTAGAAGATAGAATTGCGGAAATAAGAAGAAGAAAAGGAAGAGAATATAAAGGAGTTATATAAGGGAATAACTAGAAAAGAACGGTTACAAAAGACGTGTCCAAATTTTAAAAGACTAAGTAACGGTTATGTTCTCACGATCATTTCTTCTTCGTAGAATTGACATGAGAAGAGGCAAGATGTAGGTACTGAATGTCGCAAGATAATAGTTCACGAGTATCGGAGAAAAGAGTTATAAAATGATACGATGATAGAAGTAGCGCGGAGAAATATGAAGTTTTACGAGGATGGAATAATTGTGCGAGTATGAGTTGCGATACTTCGCAACTCATATACAGCTGTATAAGTTTTACTATAAATAGGAGTTCAAATGTAAAATTCGAGAGGTTCTTTTAGTGAGTGTTAGAAAATATCTTAGGAAATAGAATAGAGAAAGTTGTAACTATTCTAGTTCCATTTAGATACTTCTTTGTAATCAATTGAGAACATTAATAAGAAAATTGTTATTCATCATCAAGAACTTCTTGAGTTTTTACTAATTCTATTGAGGGTGTAGTTGTAGGTTATTCTGCAACTACATAATTGGCGCTAGAAACAGGGACTTGAGAATGGTGGTAGCCTAAATTTGAGGGAATTGAGGAAAATTTGAAGATCAAATGAAGTCAGTAGATGGAGATTGCAAAAAATAAGAATGTAATATGATCACAAAGACAATGATTGATGAATTTCATAGTAATATGAAGGGAAAAATATACAAGCGAGATTGTAGCGGAAGAAAGATCATGGAGGAAGAAAAGGTAACAACTTTAGAAGAATGAGAAAAGCAGAAAATCACATTTTCAGTAGCAGAAATTCCAAATGAAGACTTGAACCACACTTCACCATTGGTAATCACAATGCCGATCATGCTAGAAGATAAGAAAGCTGTAGAAAAATGGAAATTAAACCAAATTTTGGTTGATACAGGGAGTTCTGTTAATATCATATTCTATCATGCACTTAAGGGGATGGGAATTAAAGATGAAGAAATCACAAATTCAAAATGTCTTATTCATGGATTAGGAAAATCTACAACAAAATCTAAAGGGGAAATCGCGCTGCGAATATTACTGGGAGAAATCGAAACACATGTAATCTTGTGTGTGATAGATATGGAATCTCCATATAACATGCTGACAGGAAGGCCGCGGATTCATGCGATCAAAGCTTTTGCTTCAACATTACATCAAAAAATCAAATTTCCTACACCAAATGGAATACAAGAAATAAAAGGAGATCTTGATAGTGCAAAATTTTGTTATCAAATTGAAGTAATGCAGTGCGGAGGAAGAGCAAGAAAGAAACATATTCGTAGGAAACTTGCGAAGGAAACAAGAAAATAAGAAGAATTCTGAGTGTATACAATAAGAGCAAAGGAAGGGAGAGGTATACCAAATGAAATTCCAGAAAAAGAAGGGGAACCAGCAAAAATAATCAAAGAACCAACACCTATGGGGGAGCAAAGTCCAAGCTATGTTGCAGCTGAACCAACTAAAGAAATAAATATCGGAAGCAAAGAGGAGCCTTTATTCTTGCGAATTGGAACTAAGATGGATGAAGAAGAAGAAAAAAGAACTATTGATCTTTTGCGATAATATAAAGATATCTTCGAAGGAAGTGTAGATGAGATACCAGGAATTGATCCATCAGTGGCGTGTCATAGATTGAACATAGATAAAAATATAAGACCATTCAAACAAAGAATAAGGAAGATATCACAAAATTATCATGTACAGATAGAAGAAGAATTACAAAAGATGTTGGATGCAGGGATCATAAGGGAAGCAAAATATCCAGAATGGATTGCGAATATGGTCATTGTTCCGAAAAATAATAAAGGAATAAGAATTTGCATAGATTTCACTGATCTAAACAAGGCATGTCCCAAAAACAGTTTTCCATTACCAGATATACCACAAATGGTGGAATCAGCTGCAGGTCATGATAGAGTCACTTCACTTGATGGATATAAAGGGTATAATCAAATATCACTCGCAGAAGAAGATCAAGAACATACTGCCTTTTTTGCTCCAAGGGGTTTGTATTGTTATGTGAAGATGCCATTTGGTTTGCGGAATGCGGGTGCTACATATCAACGTATGGTCGAAAAAGTGTTCGCGAAGTGGATACATAAAACTTTGGAGGTATATGTAGATGATATGTTGATAAAAAGCAAGGAAGCTAAAGACCATGTGCAAGATTTGAAAGAAATATTTGAGCAAATGAGAAAGTTCAACATCAAATTAAATCCTGAGAAATGTATAATTGGGGTTTCATCTGGAAAGTTCTTGGGATACATAGTATCAAAGGAGGGAATACAAGTTGATCCAGAAAAGTTCCAAGAAGTTGGTGACATGCGAACACCTGCAACGGTAAAAGAAGTACAAAAGCTAAATGGACTCTTGGCTTCACTTGGAAGGTTTATTTCGCGAATGTCCGATAAATGCAAGCATTTTTTCAACATACTTAAGAAGGGAGCAAAATTCAAGTGGACTGATGAATGTGAAAAATCTTTTCAAGGAATCAAAGAATACCTCGCAAATACATCTATACTACAGAAACCAGAGAGAGACGAAGAATTATTGGTATACCTCGCAACAACTCCATATGCTCTAAGTGCAGTTCTGTTGCGAGCAGATGCAAGAGTAGAAAGGCCCATTTACTACATTAGTAAAACCTTTAATGTAGCAGAGAAAAACTATTCTAAAATGGAGAAGTTAATCTTAGCCATGGTTTATGCATCATTCAAGTTACGAATATACTTTCAAGCACATGTGATAAAAGTGGTAACCAAAGTCCCAATTGAATCAGTCATGAAGAACACAAAAAGGTCAGGAAGAATAGAAAGGTGGAATGCACAAGTAAACCATTACAAGATAAAATACGAAGTATTGTCATCGCAAAAATCACAAGTCGTCGCAGATTTTTTGGCAGAATTTCCTTTGGAAGAAGATGAAGCAGTAGAGGAAATGATGGATGTTGAAGAAGAATTTGGAAATCCAAAAGACTTATTAACAGAACCGGATAGATGGGAAATTCTAGTGGATGGATCATCCAATAGTGAGGGAAATGGAATTGGTGTCGTGTTGATTTCACCAGAAGGAGAAAGAACAGCATTCTCATTCAGACTAGAATTTGCATCCACGAACAATGAAACAGAGTACGAAGCTGTAGTGCATGCATTAAAGATCGTAATAGAAAAGAAGCTTGAAAGTATAAGGATAACAAGTGATTCGCAGTTAGTGATTTGTAAAATTAAAGGGGAATATACCACAAATGAATCTTCTTTGAAGAAATACAAGAAAATCGTTGAGGAATTATCTGCGAAGATACCAAAATTAAAATGGAGACATATATCAAGAAAATATAACCGTCTCGCAGATGATTTTGCATTTATTCCAAGCATGATGACAAATCCAAATACAAGAAATATTCAAATACAGACAATTCAACACCCATCAGTGGACAAAGAGAAAGAAATTGAGGAAGCTGTTGCGATGGAAGTAGAAAGAGAGTTATCAAACAACATCGCATATTGGAGAAAAGAAATTCATGCATATCTCGCAATAGGAGAAATATCCAGGAACAGACTAGAATCACATAAATTAAAGAGTCGTGCAACAAACTATGAGTTGCGAGAAGGAATTTTATATAGAAAATCTTTCAATGGACCACCTCTCAGATGCTTAACTCGCGAAGAAGGAGAAAAAATATTGAAGATGTTACATGGAGGAGAAGCTGGAAATCATAGTGGGGGAAGATCTCTAGCATATAGAGCAAAGATACAAGGATATTACTGTCCTTATATGCATACATACGCAAAATTGTTCGTACGAAGATGCAAGGAATTTCAACGACATGGTAAAAGAATTCATGCACCAGGGGCCACATTAACTTCTTCAACAAGCTGCTGGCCTTTTGGTAAATGGGGGTTGGATATTGTTGGACCATTTATACCTGGATCTGGACAAAGGCGATACTTGATAGTTGCAACATATTATTTCACGAAGCTCGCAGAAGTAAAAGTAGTACATCATATTCGTGATAAAGATGTTTTTACATTCATATTTGAGAACCTCATTTGCAGATACGGGGTTCCAGCACAACTAGTATCTGATAATGGAAAAAAATTTGAGGGGCAGAACATAGAGATGTTACTCAGTGCCTTTAGGATAAAATGCGGGAAATCAACACCTTTATATCCACAAGCTAATGGACAGGCATAAGCAACAAATAAAACAATCGCAGATACAATCAAAAAGAAATTAGAAGGACATCTCAAAGGGTGGTGCGAGCAAGTACCTAGCGCAGTTTGGGCATACAATACAACTAGAAGAGAAGCAACTGGAATGTCTCCTTACTGTCTAACATATGGAGTAGAAGCAGTATTACCCACAGAGGTTATAATTCCGACAACAAAGAAAGAAGCTTGGGAAAGAAATTTAAGTGCGGGAGTAATATTAAGTGAATTGGATGATTTGGAAGAAAAAAGAGAAAAGGTGTTGCACCATATGAAGATTTATCAGGAACGATTAGCTCGAGAATACAACAAGAGAGTCATCGAACGTGAATATAAACCAGGTGATTTGGTCATGCGAGAAACACCTAAATATCAAAAAGAAAATGGAGGAAAATTAGCACCAAAATGGGATGGACCATATGTTATTAAAGAAGTTGTAGGAAGCGGAGCTTATCGGCTGATGGATCCAGAAGGGAGAGACATGGGTTTGAGGCTTGGTAGACCTTGGAACAGACTATATTTGAAAAGGTATTACCCATAAAACTCATGAAAATTTTTACGAATATTGTTTGCTCGCAGGAAATTGGGAAAAGTTACGAGTTTCAAAATTTATATTGCGATTAAACTTTCATTAATTTGCGAATAAAAGACCGCAATCTGTGATCAGCCTCCAAAAAAGAAAGAGAGCCATGAGAAAATTTTATACAGGCAAACCTTTGTGGCGTACACCCTAGTTCGCGAAGCTATATTTCGTAAGAGGCAAAGTCCTAAAGTATGTCATTTAAGGGGGTACCTATAACGTGGCTAAGGGTAACCGGAACACCACTAAGGGCCCTTAGTACATGGTAAAAATTTAGGGGTACAACCCAATAATGGGGTACCTATCCGGGTTAGACACCTTGGATTCTCACCTAATATAACGACATTACGCAATATAAAATGCGGTGTAAGAATATTTAGGTTGGGAGACTAAGGCATATTGTCTTTCCCAAGAAGTGCAGAAAACGATCAAGGCGCCGAGGTACACGGTTGAGTCAAGAGTTCCGGGTGAGGTTGAACCACATCTGCCATTTTTGACAAGTCTTGGAAAATGATGCACTTGGCCCAAAGATACCCCATAGGGTGCAACCTCGTAACTATAAGCCCTATAGGCAAAAAGGATAAGAGGTTGCGATCAAAAGCTGGTTGTTGGCAGAACCGTATGGGAAGAACTAACCTTGTATGGTCGATGTACGCTTCCTTGAAGGGGCAATCAGGGGGAATATAAAGGGCAGCACCCTCCATTAGGGAGCTGATACGTGCTATAAGACGCAAATGTCACGAGGCTTCTTGTTTGCGAAAACATCAAGGCTTGTCATATTTGTGCAACAAATGAAGTTCTGCGAGCCTTCTAAAAAAAAAAAAAAGAAGAAAGAAAGAAAAGAATAAAGAACTCGCAGAACATAATAAAGAAGTTAAGATGAGATCAATGGGTCATCACATGAAAGTGTGGAGACATCCTGCGATTTCATCGCAAGACGGCAATGTCATGGGGCTTTATGTTCGCAAGAATATTTAGGCCTGTCATATTGTCGCAACACTTCCTGAAGAGGCTAAAATACTATACAAAGAAGTTAAGATGAGATCAATGGGTTTTTGCATGAAAGTGTAAGAACGTCCTGCGATTTCATCGCAAGACGATAATGTCACGAGGTTGTATGTTCACAAGAATGTTCAGACTTGTCATATTATCACAAATACAAAAATTTACTACAAAAGAGGTGGCAAAATAAGACCTTTACTTAGGAAGGCATGATAAGACCACAGAAATTAATGAAATTCATTGCATCAACATCATTGAAGAAATTATACAAGAATATACATTATGAAGATCTGAAAAGAAGACAACTTCGTCAATATCATTGAAGAAATTTTACAAGAATATACATCAAGAAATTTTGAAGAGAAGACAGCTCTGTCAATATCATTGAAGAATTTTTACAAGAAGTCCTATCAAAGAAGACAACATCATTGAAGAATTTTAATGAAGACTTAACAAAAGATGCGATTTTGATAGCAATCAAATACAGATAAGTTCATATTCGTAAAAGTTTACGAGAATTACATACTTCTTATACTTCTCCATATATTGAATATTTCTCCAAAAGGTTGAATACTTCTTATAATTCTTCAAGAATATCTCATATTTATTATACTTCTTTAACGGATATTTCATTTGGTGAAGGTTAAATAATCATTATACTTCGTCACATGTTACGTAATTATTCACAGATTGAATACTTCTTATATTTCCTCAGTTGGTGAATTGAGTACTTCTAATACTTCTTATATTTCTTCATTTGGTGAATTGAGTACTTCTAATACTTCTTATATCTCTTCATTTGGTGGATCGAGTACTTCTAATACTTCTTCATTTGACGGATTTGGTACTTATAATACTTCTTCAAAGGTACTGTATATGTAGTATACTTATTAAGGATATTTCATATATTTTATTTTTATACTTAAAAGGGACGATTTCTTATTTACAATCGTAACAAGTTGAAACTTCGTAAGATAAATTGAGGCAGATATTCTAATACTTCAAACAATGTTTAATCATTTAAAGAGAAATAATAGGGGGAAAAGGAGATACTAAGCTTTATCTGTGAGTTATATATTATTTCTCTTCATATGATCAAATGGGGCAAATTTAATTAAAGAAAGGTTAAATTATCTTCGCAAAATATCAGAAAGAAAGGATAAATCATCTTCGCAAAATATCAGATGTACTTCTCAAAAAAATATAATAATAAAAAAAAAGAATTGTTCGCAAAAAGAAAACCAACAGTAACTAAGGGAAGGAATTCAAAAGAAAGAAGGACAGGAGAGTCAATGATAAATTGAAAAAAGAATGTTATCATGCTTCATCAACACTCTGTGCTGGATCTTTAAGATCAGTAGGGTCATTAGCAGCCTTCGAATTTTGCAAGATATCATCTTTGGAAGAATATGCAACATGAACATCTCCTTGAGGAATAGATTCTTTCTCATCATCAAGATCTTCATCATCACTCTCATAATCGAAATCACTATCAGGCTCATGAGAAACTTCATCGTCAGATATCTTCAGAGGAGTAATTTTCACAGGAGGCAAGGCTCTTGATAAGAGAATGTTATTCGTAAAGACTTGAGCTTTCAGATGACTTTCACGAAGTATAGCTTTTTGATGATTGGTATCTTCGATATCTTTGGAATAAGCAAGATAGTTGAATCTCCGAGTAGCACGGTCACGAGAGTTGATTAATCGGGTAGAAAGCAAAGTATTTTTCTTACGAAGCTCGGAACAGGAGGCTTCTAATCCAGCTTTCGCATTACAAAGGTTGTTCTCAGATTCTACAAATAAAACAAAGTTCAAAGAATAAAATTTGCGAGTATAACGAAATTTAAAGATATACCAGAGGCAGTCAAATTTTAATGACTACCTTTTCTTTGCGAAGTAAGAGATTGAGTTAAAGATAGACAACAGTTCTTCATCTGATTCATCGCATTATCAAAACCATCACCAACTAATCCTTTAAGTCGAGATTGAAGCTTTTGATCTTTAGAAAGGAGAAAATTTTTATCCTTCGCAAGTTTGGCATTAAGACTTTTTAATGACGAATAATCTTCTTCAAGTTGATTCTTCTTAGCACTCAAGACTATATTCTTATTAATAAGGGAATTCTTCTCAATAACAAAAGAATTTCTTTCAGCATCTGAAGACTTCTTTAATTCCTCAAGTTCACCTTTCAACAAAGAAAGAAGATTTTCTTGATCGCAACATTTATTCTGAAGAGTCTTTAATTCTTGGTTCGAACATTTCTCTTCTGATAAGGTTTTGTTCTCTTCTAATAAGGTTTCTATTCTCAAATTAGCTTTAGTTAAGGAAGAAAAAAGTTGAGATATGTCATCATTCAAAAAATTTCGATCATATATTAGTTGAGTATTCTCTTGAAAAAGAGCATCAGAGTTGTCAAGAGCACACGAGTAAAGATTATATAAATGGGAGAATTGGTTTGAGAGGCTTTCATGCTTGGTTCGATATTCTGTTGCATCTGATTCATGGTGAAGTACCAATCTTCTACATTTCTGGATGGATTCTATAAAGGGAATGGGTTTTAATGGATGTTTCAAGCATATGAAGAATATAAGTAAATAAAAGGGAAAATATGAAGATAGTAATCATACCTTTCAATTCATCATTTCTTTTGCGAAGAATCGCACAGTCGAGAGAATTATTCTGAAGATGATGATTTTCTTTACGGAGATCCTCGCATTCTGCTTGAGAAGATTTCAAAGATTGGCGAAGCAATTCAATTTCTTTTTCCAAGGATTGACGTGAAGAAGAAATGTCTGGATTGACGAAATTATTTAGAACTTCGCAAAACTCATATTGCGAACGAACATTAGTAGACTTCGCAAAGATTGGTCAAAACCTCAGATAACATTCGGAAAGTTGAATAAATTCCATCTCGAATTTCCTGAGGAAGAGGATAAGAATTTGAAGGAATAAGAGCAAGCTGCAAATTGTCTGGAGAAATAGCACTCAAAGGATTTGGGGACAAGACAGGTTTTTCAAAAGAAGAAGTTGAAGAAATATTTTGCGAGGGTTGTTTTTCAAGAGAAGAAGTTTAAGAAATATTTTGTGAGGGTTAATCTTGAAGAAGTGTTGATAAATTGACACTGATGGGAGATTGAAAGGTAGGTAATGGAGTAGAAGCAGGAGTGTGTGAAGAAGCATTTTCACGAGGAGGAGAGGAAAATTCCTTATCAACTTCAGGAAGGAAATCATCAATCGGAATTAATGGTGTGGGTTTAGTTATTCGAGATCTCTTACTAGGGTTTGGTTTTTCGCCAACCTGCGAATCAAAATGTAGATTAAAAACTGAGGCAACAATATATTGTTCAGGAAAGAAGGCAAAGTATTTTAACTACCTTTTGATTCTCAGATTTTCTTATTCGTGGATTAGGGCTTGGATTCTTTAGTTGAGATTTCATCTGAGGAGTTATTTTGCTGAAATAAACCAAAATCAGATAACAAATTATACAGAAATTAAAGAGGAGAACAAATGAAATACGCAGAGATAGAAGGAAATTACCTTGGAGAACTCATGAAGATATAGTAGAAGAAAAAATTGCAGAGAAAACAGTAATAGAGAGTATGAGTAGAAGATAGAATTGCGGAAATAAGAAGAAGAAAAGGAAGAGAATATAAAGGAGTTATATAAGGGAATAACTAGAAAAGAACGGTTACAAAAGACGTGTCCAAATTTTAAAAGACTAAGTAACGGTTATGTTCTTACGATCATTTCTTATTCGTAGAATTGACATGAGAAGAGGCAAGATGTAGGTACTTGAATGTCGTAATAGTTTGCTAAAAATAACATTATGAGAAAAGTTTTGTTGCGAATCTTGGTCATAAAATGATCAGTCTATTGTTGCTAATATGTTTCTAATTACATGAATACCACTACCAGGAACTGTATATCGTTGGTTCTGGTTCCTACCGTATTGGTTCTGAATTTAGCAACATAGCCATGATGTTGCTAATATTTTGCAACCTCAAAAACAAAGGTCAAGTCGATTGACCTAGTCAAAATTCATTACCCTCACATTTCCCCCCATGATATTCAACATCCACACATATATACAAACTACAATGGCAATACAAAACAGATACAAATGTAGTTGAGAATCACCACTAGATATAATATTATTATAAAAGAAAGGATTCTTCAACTGATACAAATGTACACAAGTAAACTTATGTATGTTGTGACTGACAGACTAGGGAAAGAACGACTAAATATCACTAGAAGTATCATCAAACATAGAATGCATGATGCATTTTGCCTAAATAACGAGAATCCACAGCAATAAATAACAAATCACATAGAATGCATTTTGTAAAAGTTGGCTATTTCAGTTTTCCAGCTCCTTGATGCATATAAATACCACCTCTGCCAAATTTGCACAAACATGTTAGTCACCAAAATGAGAGACAATTTATCAATAAGGATAAATACAATATGATACCAGGAACAATGCTTTGGTGCATTTAGAGCACCTGTTACCGATGCTCCTCCAATCGTTGAGAAATGTTATCATTTATGGCAAAATATAACAAGTAAGAAGACGATGAAAATGACAATGTTGTGTCTTAAGAATGGTGAAACCTTTAAAACAGCAACACCACCAGAAAGCTTTAGCTAGCCTCCTTCTGCAACTTATCTTTATCATAATCATAAGTGCTTTCATTTCAAATCCAACTCTTAGTCATACGTTCCTCAATGAATTTCTTGTCACATACAATATCATCCTTAGATATTGTCACCTATACACAATACATATATTAGATATCAACAAAAAAACAAAAATACTTAGTGAATATAGAATCATTCCTAAAATAACTAGATGGTTCTACATTGACATCCTGTGTAGTTATAAACATCAGAAATTCACAATCACTCACCTTATTGAACATCTCCAACTCAACCTTCTCAAGATTCATGCCTAGTTCTTGCTTATGAGATGCAATACACAAATAGGACAAATTGTTGTTAAAAGGAAGAAAGAACAAGCCTACAATTGAAGTGACACGGAGGAAACATCAATGCTTACTTGACCCCATTCAAGACGGAAAGATCTTGTTATATTTCATGTTCTCTCCAAAACCTGGAGCCTTAATAGCACAAACATGTAACATATAAAATAATCCCTCCCGAGTTAAAAAAGGAGCACAACGAAAACTCAAAATAAGGAAAGTGCATTTTAAAATAATCAAGGCAAAAGTAGAGTACAAATATTGAATTAAACCTGATTCCAGCTCTAAGTTTATTCAATATGAGAGTTGCAAGTATCACTTTCTATATCTTCAGCAGCAACAATCAACAAATTAAGTTCTTTGCCTCTGAAATCACAAATAAAGTAGATTTAGGCCATCATTATAAGAAGAGATGTTATCACACAATAAAACATATACTGTATAATCACCTTTAGTGACTTTCACCACATAATTTATGCTAGAGATTTTCTTCTCATGGATTAGGATGAGTGGATCTTCTAATTCCCGAAAGTGTAAACATTGTTAGAAAAACAAACATCCTGCAGAACAAACAAAGGCTACTAATCATGAACCAATATGAAAATAATCATCATCTACACTAACATGAAGATAACATATATCAATGAAGGCAAACTAATACACAACACTCAAAGCTACCAACAAAGTACGAAAAGCTTACACATTTCTGATTCTTCTGATTTGTAATGAAATATGGAGATATATATCGAGTATCGGAGAAAAGATTTATAAAATGATACGATGATAGAAGTAGCGCGGAGAAATATGAAGTTTTACGTTCCAGGATGGATAATGAATAATAAATAGGGATGGCATTTTTAGCTGTACGTTAGTATGAGTTCGAAGTCAAAATACTTTATCTTTATCATTTTTAAATTTGCGATATTATTGAAACATATCAACTCCGCTGACCAACAAATACAAACCGATATAAGTTTTACTATAAATAGGAGTTCAAATGTAAAATTCGAGAGGTTCTTTTAGTGAGTGTTAGAAAATATCTTAGGAAAGAGAATAGATAAAGTTGTAACTATTCTAGTTCCATTTAGATACTTCTTTGTAATCAATTGAGAACATTAATAAGAAAATTGTTATTCATCATCAAGAACTTCTTGAGTTTTTACTAATTCTATTGAGGGTGTAGTTGTAGGTTATTCTGCAACTACACATGGATATATTATTGACTGTTATGTGAGTATGGATGTGAATTTCACGATTTTTCAGTTGTGTACATAGCTGTACACCAGTGTAAATTAAAAAAAAAAAGTGAAAATTATATAGTCATATGGGTACTATTTTTACTCGTCTCGGAAATAGCTTTTCGAATATATAAAGTTTGCTAATTTTGGACAAGCGGCTCAGAAGATAAATCATTTTTTAATTATTTTTATATTATCTAAAGTTGCCGATGTCATGATAAATCACTTTGGACTGAAATGTAAACAGTTGGACTAAGTTGTAAATCAGGAAGGTTAGTTGTGTATTTTCCATAGTTCGAATAAAGAAAGGACTAATCTGTACCTAGTTGAATAGGTCAGGACTAATTAGTATATTTGGATGGGATTTTGGACTAAACCGTATTTTTCCCTAAAAACTCCATTCCAATTTTTTTTTTGAAGCATGAATTTTATTAGAGAAGATTAAATTACAACTTGTCGTGGGTATGTGGTACCCACCGAGTCTTGAAATAAAATGTGACTGATAAAAGAAGGGATTGCCTGGTCCCAAATTTTGGTTGAGTAGTTTCTGCTTGGCTTCCATCTGCTGCATGGTTTGCTAATCCGTCCGCCGCTTGATTTCCTTCCCTGTAGTTGTGTTGTATGGCGACTTGCGGGATTTTGCTAAGCCTACTTTTTATTTCTTCAATCATTCCTGCTATGTGCCAAGGTGGTATAGTGGTTGATGTGATGAAACGCATGAGGTTCTCTGAATCTGTTTCAAATATAATTCTAGACCATTGTCTCTCTGTTGCTGTTCTTGAGGCCAAGAGTAATGCCCAGGTTTCTGCAGTTAGGGCAGTGGTGATTCCCAGTGGTTGAGCCATTGCAATTATCGTTCGTGCATCTGAGTCTCTACAGACGAATCCTGCCCCTGCAAATCCCGGGTGGCCTCTGGCTGCTCCATCTGTGTTAATCTTTATCCAGTTGATGTTTGGAGTAGACCAGCCTATCGATATTGTTGTTGTCCTTCTATCCATTGTTGGGTGGTTGAATGTTGGTGTATCTCCTGGCACAATTGGCGGTGAAGCGTGCAATGCTTCGAAATATTGTTGTTGTAATTTTTTTGCCCATGCTAGGATTTGTATGTAGATATATGTTTTTGTGTTTTTTAAGCTGATTATTTTTTACTAATTAGCTAGGATCTTGCTATGTGAAACTACAGGCTAGAAAAGCTGCGATGATAAGCTTCTACGATACACTCAGAGTTGAATTGAAACCTGATGGGGTAAAAATAACTATAGTATCTCCAGGGGTGACGGATTCAGAGATGACCCAAGGCAAGGGATTAAGCAAGGAAGGGGATGTGCAAGTTGATAATGAACTCTCAGATGTACGCAATACTATTAAATTGACTACAACTGCGTACTTATAATTATTACTGATGACTTTAGTTTCTCATTTTATACAGGGTATGATCGAGAGATTCTTGTTAGGCGTCATACCAGTTATTAGTGCAGAAATATGTGCAAAGACGACTGTGAATGGAGCATGCAGAGGAGATAGACAGATAATGGAACCAACTTATAACGGAGCATTGCATTTACTCAATGTATTCTGGCTTGTACAATGTATTCTTGCTTGGATGAACTCTCACTAACCTAAAACCGCTAGGAACTAGTTAGGCCGACCGAGCGAAGCGAGGGAGGACTCTATATATGGTGACTTTGTACTAATGTGGGACATGACTTTTTTTCCAATTTGACAAAAAATGTTGGTGTCATACCCTGTAAATTTCCAAATTGTCCCTCCATTTTAGTCCAATTACTATAACTCCTTGTGTATCCTAATTTTTTAGGAGTATAATTGACAACCAAACTTTAATATAACATATCTAAAAATCCGTGCCTTGGAATTTTACAAATTTTATCTCGTTGGAACGATTTTAAAAAAATCTACGCAATGAGCACAAACAACAATATCAAATTTAGAGTTTTGACGAAAAATTCGGAGGTGTTTATCATTTTATGCACAATTTTCGAAAATAAATGCATATTCATTATGCAAACCACCACAAAGGATACATAATACTTTACGTAGCCATATTTTGGTTTATCCATCAACTTATCTTCCGTTGCAACTAATAAAACAATGTACTTCCTTCGTTTCAAGAGAAGTGATACATTCACTTTAAGCATAATTTTCGAACACTGAATGCATAGCCATTACGCAAAACACCACAAAGGATGATTAACACATTATGCAGTCATATTTTTGTTTATGCATCGGGTAATTTTCCATTTCAGGAAAAGTGATACTTTCACCCTGTGTCAGGAAAAATGATACTTTCACCCCGTGTCGAAAAAAATGATACTTTCACCCCGTGTCGAAAAAAATGATACTTTCGCGTCGGGTCAGAAAAAATGATAATTTCACGTCGATTTCTTCGGTCGGCTATCCCACCGTGGAAGCGGTCATCTAGTATTATTGATAGTGAACTGTAACTGAGCTGCAGAATCACAAAATTACAAACTAATTAATTATGTTTAGGAATCTTTTTTTTTTTCTTGGAAAAAAGATTCAAAAGGGGCTAGCTTCTCAGATTTGTGGTCTGAGTAGCATCATTTTGCAATAGCAAATTACATATGATTAAATATAGATACGAGCCACCATCGCCTGAGGATGGGACATATGACTTTGCCATTAAAGTAAGTTTTGGAAGCCACATTTGCCTTAATGAAGTACATGTAAAATGTCTAAAATAACAAAATAAATCCACATTAATGTCAATGTGTTCAGAGCTTGTTTTTTGTTGCGGGTTTCTCCATTTTTGGTTAAGCTTCTTTATCAACTTTCTATCGTCGATCTCCAAGTTGAAAATTATGTTCCGTTTTTGATGATTCCACATCATGGCTGCAATCACTACCCGAGTGTTGCTTTCTTCTAGAGAGCTCACTTCGCAATGGAAGTCCCTTTGACCCCTGCAGACTCCTTCTCCATCTGTAATGATAATGACTACAACTGCAATAGATAACCTGTGGTACCACCAACTGAAACATAACATGGTTTGTGTTTTTTTTTTCAATTTGGGTTTGTGATTGGGCTAGTTGATCGTTATTTGGGTTTTTATTGAGGGTGAGATTTGTTGGAAGATTGCAACAGGCTTTGGGGTGAGTTTTTATGAGGGCGATGGTTGTTTCGGGAGTCTGTTATTTATTTTGAAAGCATTTAAGACACCTAGATTTTCCAAATATGCCACGAAACTATAGCAAAAAAATGGTTTCCTTTAACAAGTTGGAACTGGGTTGTTTGTCTATTATTGATCTAATTTTTTATCCAATTTATAACTCCAATAGAAATATCTATTGTATAGTTCATTCCTAGCCACACAGCCCTGCTAAAGGAGCACCTCATGAGAGTATGCTCGTCTATTTCAACAAAGTTGTTACACATAGTGCAAGTAGTGTTAATTATCGATACCCATATACCCACCAAACCACTTACTGGTAAAATGCTAGTATAGCATTTCCACACAAAGACACGAATACGAGGAAGAATATTCAAGTTCCAAATTTTATTCCAAAAAGGATTTAGAATCAAAGGTTGGGCATTATTATGCGAAGCTTTTTTGATGTGGTGATGATACACCGATGTAACAGTGAGATTCTTTTTATGAGAGAGAGTCCATGTAAGAGTATACTTGGAAGAGCGATCATGTTGGAGATCTATGGTTAAGATGTTTTGGACTATCTGGGGAGGAAGAATTTGTTGGAGGAAGTTGATATTCCAATCAGATGCGTCTTCATTCAACACATCACTAACTGTTACCAGGGTATTCTCTACAGTGGGCTTTATATCATTTCTAGATATAAGATTTGGAGAGTTTAGGAGGATCCAGTTGTGTTTCCACAATTCAATGTCTTTTCCATTTCCTATTTTCTAGGTGGCTTCCTCTTGAATGATTTGGATTCCATTCCAAATGCCCTTCCAGAACCAAGGGCAATTGGTTTTTGGTTTTGAAATACTCAAAGGGGAAGCGTTTTTGAAATATTTTGCTCTTAGAACTTTGGATACAAGAGAGTCTGGATTTTGAATGATACGCCATGCCGTTTTGGTTAACATTGCTATGTTGAACAGATCAAACTGTTTGAAACCTAGACCACCGTAATCAATTGGAGTACAAACATATATCCAATCCTTTGGGCACCATCCCCTTGTATTTTCAACGGATTGGCCCCACCAGAAGGCCCTGTTGAGAGAGTCCATTTTTTTTTGTTAATTCCTTTGGAATGACAAAGAAATCCATCTGGTATGTAGCCAAAGAGTCAGCTACATATTTAATCATCACCCCTCTCCCTGCCGGGGAGAGAAGTTTACTACTCCAACCTTTTAGTCTACCTCTTAGCTTTATTAGAATAGATTCGAAACATTTAATCTTTGATTTGTGAGTAAACAAAGGTATCCCCAGGTATTTGTCATCTAATTTAATTCTTCCCACTTTCAGAATATCAAGGATTTCTCGGATTTCCGTATTGGATACGGAGTTGCTGAAAAAAGCTCCTGATTTATCATAATTTATTTTCTGACCAGATCCTAGGCTGAATAGATCAAGAATTTTTACACTCGTTTTTCCCAGCTTTTGTGAAGATGAGGCAGTCATCGGCAAACAACAGGTGAGAAATAAAAGGAGAGTTGGATCCAAATTTAACTCCACTGATTAGGCCAATATTTTCAGCTTCTAGGAATACTCTAGAGAGGGCTTCCATGTAGATTAAGAAAATATAATGGGAGATGGGGTCTCCCTGACGAAGGACCCTAGAAGGTTTGAAAAATCCTGAAGGAGAGCCATTAACAAGAACGACACTAGTGGAGGTTCCAATACATTGGTTAATCAAATCAATCCAATTTTTGCAAAAGCCCATTCTTTCCATAATCCTAATTAAAAAATCCCATTCAACTCGATCAAAAGCTTTTGACATATCAATTTTCAATCCCATAATTCTTTTCTTCTTCTGTTTCTTCCTCTCTACTCTCATTGTGTGGACTATTTCATGGGAAACTATGATGTTGTCTGTTATTTGCCTTCCGGGAACAAAAGCGGATTGGTAAGGGGATATGAGGTTTTCCAAGAACGGTTACATTCTACCTGCAAACAATTTGGATATTATTTTGTAAATGGTGTTACAAAGGGAGATCGGTCTAAAATCCTTTGGAGCGGTTGGTGACTCAATTTTTGGTATGAGAGTGATGAAAGTATAATTAAACTCCCTGAGAATGAATCTAGACTCGAATAAATCCTGAATCATCTTTGTTACTTCATCTTTCAAAAGGAACCAATTTTTTTGAAAGAAAACAGATGGGAAGCCATCTGGTCCAGGAGACTTATTTGGGTGCATATCAAAAACAACAAGTTTGATTTCTAACTCAGAGGGTTTTGCCATTAGCTTTTCATTATCGAGGTCATTGAGACAGCTTGGAATGAGGTCCAAAATTTGGTCGGAAATGTTAGGTTTAGAGGAGGTGGCCATGGAGGAAAATTGATTGTATAAAGTATCCACAATTCCATTTCTATCATTGCTCCAGGAACCATCTAGGTTTTGAATTGCTTCGACCATGAGCTTCCTAGGTCTATAGGTGGAAGTGGAATGAAAATATCCTGTATTTTTATCCCCCAAATTGAGTTGATTATCAGTAGCTTTGGTTTTCCAGAAAGCTTCTTCAAAGATGTACCATTTTTTTAGATACTGCTTAAGATTTATAACTCTAAAGTTATTATCCTGAAGGTTGAGGTTGTTTTTAGCATGGTTAAGATTTTGTTTGAGTTTTTTGATGTTTTGTTGTATATTGCCAAAAAATTCACGGTTCCAAATTTTTATATTCTCCTTAACATAGTTTAGCTTAGACATGATTGCAAAAGCTACTGATCCCCCCGGGTCAATATTCTAAGATTATTCTATGACTTGAAAGCAAGAAGGTTCTTCCATATAGATTCCAAAGAACTTAAATGGTTTAGCTTCATCCTTCCAACATGGGGTGGTTCTAAGCAAAATAGGTCTATGGTCTGATCCTACTGAGTTAAGGTGATAAACCATTGCTCTAGGATAAAGGTTTAACCAATGTGTTTTTGCTAGAGTTCTGTCTAGCCTAGCTTCAATAAAATCCTTACCCACTCTTTTTTTAGACCAGGTAAACTTATATCCCACATACCCAAGATCCATTAGTTCAGCAGCGTCAATCAAGTTAGACAAGAAAAATTTCTCAGCTTGATCAACGGGGACTCCTCCTCTCTTTTCATCTTCAGAGAGAGTAAAATTCAAATCACCCAGTACAAGCCAGGGGATGTTGATGTTTCTAGCTAAGTTCTTAAAGTACTCCCAACTAACATGTTTTCGGATTCTATTAGGGCACCCATAAGTACCAGACAACATCCAAACCAAGTTATTAGAGTTGCATTGGACTATTACATCAATTTGACTATCAGTTTTATTGATTACATTGATAGTGAGTTTGCTAGACCATGCTAAAACTAGACCTCTCGCAGTACCCACCACACCAGTTGGGTTGAATATTTCCATATGATTGTATTTTAAGGAGATAATGATGGGTTTGATGATTTGTTCTTGATTTTTGGTTTCTTGGAGGAAGAGGATATCTGGGATGTATTCATTGATAAGATTGTTTAGATGGGTTTGGGTGGATGGTCTTCCCAGCCCTTGGAAATTCCAGGCTAAGATATTTAGGGACATGGTGTTGAGGTTTATTGGGCACTGAAGTATTTGGGAGGAAGTCCAAAAGGGAACATTTTTGAGTGTACACTAAGAGATTAAGATGGAAAATCTTGAGATATTAGGGTAACTTATGGCTAGAAGACTATGAGAAATAAAGACAGGAGTAACCTTTAGGTCTATATTACACCTATCATCAAGCCTTGAAGACTTGAAAGAAACATGTAGCTCGCATTAAGAAGTTCTAGACGTCAGCAATTTAAAACCTTGTAACTCAGAGGCCCTAACTTCTTCTATGATTCACAATTTCGGATGACTCTATTAAAAAGCAAAACCTCTTGAACAGACGATAAATGTAATAAGAAAAGTTTAGTCTTACATGGTTATCCTTTTTTGAGCTATCTTCCTCGATGCTAGTGTTATCTTTATATTTGACTTGTCGAGAATTATCGGCATTCACCCATCTCTTATTTGTGGCTATACCTATGTTCTTGAGAGTAGACATTTTCATTTTCCTTTTGTTATCACCACCAGTTAGGTAGGAGGGTATATATGTTTATAGTTTGTGGTTGAGGGTAATTTCTGTTTTGTGGCTTTGAGGTGAGGTTTTCGTCTTACAATCATTATTTTTTGTAGAAGAAAATCCTCTCTCAATGACATACAAAGGCACATCCCCTTTTCTTTTCTCGTAATTCTGCAAAAAGTATTTTGCTCTCACAGACAATTTTCTCCCTTTCACCTTTGGTCTGTTTTGATTTCCAATTATTTTGCATTTTTCCTTGACATCACCATTAAAGTTTTTATCCACAATTGTAAACCCAAAACAGCTCTTCACTTGTTTAACAACATTTTGATTTTTTCCCATTCCGTATTTTTTTTTTTTTTTTTTTTAAATTGGTGGCATTGGAGACTTTTGCGGCTTCTCATTTGCATTGTGAGATAGTGAAGATTTTATACTAGTCCTCAATATCTTCCATGGGGGCTCTTTTCCTTGCTCTGTAATTGTAGGACCAGAATATCGCTACAACGCTATTCCTGCGATATTAACAACGTTTCTGCGAGTGTCACTGCCAATTCTTTAACAACGTTTCACGAGCGTCACAGAATACCCAAAAGAAACTGACGATGGAAGAAGTAAAATAAGAATACGGTGATCCTGCAATGGTCATCATTCTTGTGATAGAGAATACTATAGTAATTGCGATGAGATCGCAGAATAGATCCGAAATAGGAGGAAAACTTAGCTGTCATCCATTATGTAAATCCCTATATAAAGGGTTCGATAGAACCAGAGAATGATGATGTATTTTTGAGAGTTGAAAGAGTCTTGAGGAGATTGAAACTTCAAGAGGATATTTGTAATCTTGATTTCTTCCAATTCTGTAAACATTTCTGAAATTTTAACAATAAGTGTCGTTTAAATCTTTGAAGTTTAATTGATTTCCAATAGATTTCTATAGAATCTTAACAAGGGTGTAGTGCGGGAATTCCTTCAACTACATTTTGGCGCCCAGAAACAGGGAGAATCAAGCTAAGAAATCTCTAATTACAACTTGAAAATTTGAAGAAATTGTTAGGGTTGAAGAAATGGCTAGAAGAAGAAGAAATACATCAGAACCACCAACAACTGTGAGGAGAAGTAAAAGACTTGCAAGTGAGGGAACATGTGAATTGGAAGAATCTTTAAGGATAAGATCAGGAAGAAATAGAATAAAAAATGAAGCAGAAAGTTCAATTCAACAACCGAATCAGCAAACGCAAACACAAACACAAGATAAAAATGTGGATTATGATAGAGTGAGTGTGCATACTTGGAGGTCGGATTCGATAGAAGAAGGAGAAAATAGACAATTGAGAAATGAAGAAAAAGGAGAAAGAGATCAAGAAATGGTTGGAGGATTAATTCATGAAGGATGTGAAATAGTAGATGATTTGAGACAAAGAATACAGGAAGAAAGAAGATTAGAGGCAGAAGAGCGTGCGAATTTAACAAGGCAAAATCATGAGCTAAGAATGGAGAATTTGAGGTTACAAAGAAGGAGATCATGAAGTACTGTTAGATCAAATTCAAGATCATTCAGAGAAGAACCAAGGCAAAATTCCCCTATAAGAAATTTTAGAGAAAATACTCGAGGAGAAGTGCAAAATAGAGAAAAAGAGATAATTGGTGATCGCTATAATCCGCATGATAATAGAAATCAAGAGGGAAGAAACAACCAAATTGAAGAAGAAAATACCGAAGAAGGTAGGAGGATATTACATGGGCGAGAGAATCTAAGAATGATTGAAGAAGAAATTGAGAGTCATTACGCTGAACAAGCACGTCTAGCCCGCGAGAGGGAAAGATTAAGGGCAGAAGTAGAAGAACATGAATTTCGAGAAGCAGTGCGACAAAATAATCATGAAAATCGAGAAAGGAGACGTACGCAAAATCTCTACAATGGTAATATTCAGGAGGAGTATGATAGGATACAGAGGAGAATATAGAGACAACGAAGAGAAATGAGGAGAAATGAAGAAATCCGCAGAGAAGAAGATAGGCAGTTACGATATCAAGAGGAAGATGAAAGAGAAAATCGCAGAGAAATACGAGATGATGATGAAGAAGAAGATACATAAAATCTCGCAAGACAAGAAAGGCAAGAACGCAGAAGAAGGGAAACAACATTAAAGAGGCCAATGGAATCAAACTCAGCTGAGAACGAGCAAATATTGAGAGAATTAGCAGAAATGCGAGGAATGATAAACAATTGAAGAGAAGGAGGTAGAAGGAAACTTGATGAAGCTATTAAAGAAGCTGTGAGAACTCCATTTACTCAAGAAGTACAGTTAAGAGGGATACCTCCAAAATCCAATTTACCAGCATTAACCAGCATTTTTGATGGAACTACTTGTGATGTTCAACACATCAAAGCTTATGTTAGATGTATGATACAATGGGAGAATCATGATGATGTGCTATGCAAATATTTTGCATCCAGCTTAACTGGCGAGGCGTTGAAATGGTTCAAAGGATTACCAAAAAATACCATAACTTCTTTTGATCATTTACAAGCTACATTTTTAGGAGCGTATATTAGCAACAATTCATCGCGACCGGGTATTGAAGATGTGTTTGGGTTAAAACAGAGAGTTGGCGAGAGTCTGAAACATTTAACCATAAGATGGAAGAAAATGTGCTGTGAGATGGCAGGAAGAGTTGACGAGAGATATCTTATCTTGTCTTTTATCAATGCAATGTTCGCGACCAATCTACTGTACATACAAATTTTCAGAGTCAAGAATATAATCACTATGACTGAACTACGAGAACTACAGGAAGAATACATTGCTTTGGAGGAGAAACAAAATGAGATGAAATCATATCCAATCGCGAACACCATCTCGCTAGCGGCAAGTGGAAGTTTTCTCCCTAAAATGATAAATAATGTGGCGAGCACCTCGCAAACACAACAAGAAAAAGTGGTAATTGATAACCAACAAAAATTGGTAGTAATGGGCAGTAGAGACCAAGAAGAATATGAAAGGGAGAAGAATTATTACAATCGTGGTGGAAATAATAAGATTCAAAGACTTGATAAACCGCAAGAAACTTATGGTGGACAAAGGCAGAATAACTTTAGAGGGAAAGGAAATCAAAAGATAATATGGGAAGAAATTAAGATGCCACCTCTTAATGTTAGTATAGAAAAAATTTGGGAAGCTATCATTCTGATGGAAAATATACCATCACCATGGAACATGGGAAAAGAACCACATCCAAGCAATCGAAGTCAAGAATTTTGTCCTTACTATCACTTTCATGTCCATTCAATAAATGATTGTAGGAATGTAAAGAGGATAATTTTGAGGATGATTGATCATGGGAAGTTAAATCACTTTCTAGTAGGACATCCACAAACTCATCAATTACCGCCAGCACCAGAAACTCGAAGAGTGAATGTTGTAAAAGGAGCAGAAACATTTGTGATAGAAGTGGGGGCTAAAGCAAAGAATTTGTTTTGTAAATCCATTGAGCATTCATACAGAACTGTGGAAGATTTCCATGATAATGTTTTAAGTAGAGTCTTCGCGAGAAATACAAATGGAAGAGAGATAATGAATATAGCGAGAACCTCTCCATTAGAAGAATGGCAGAAACAAACTCTATCTTTCACCGCGCAAGATGTACCATAGCTGGGCGAGCAACATGACAACCCATTGGTAGTACGATTAGAGATAAAACCAAAGCAAATGCAAGAAGAAGATGATGGTAAAATTGAAGACTCTTGGGCCATCAACATAGTATTAATAGATACCGGGAGTTCAGTTGATATCTTATTCTATCATACCTATAGAACCATGGGCGGAAGAGATCAAGATTTGATACCATCAATGTATAAAATCTATGGATTTAACGGTACATCTAACAAACCAAAGGGGGAAATTGAAATGCAAATACCGTTAAAAGGAATATCTTCGAAAATATTATTTTGTGTTGTGGACATCGAATCACCTTACAATGCTTTGATAGGACGACCTTGGTTACACGGGATATTAGGGTGTAGCATCCACTTATCACCAGTGTATCAAATTTCCTCATCCTAAAGGTGTTGGAGTTATTAAAGGATATTGGGGAGAAAGCAAGAAATGTTATGAAATCGATATGAAGTCTTGCGAAGAAAGAGCTGAAAAGAATGGAAATTGGAAGTACAAAATCAAACAACAACAGAGATGTGAAAGGTTAATAATTGATACAATAGAGCGGAAAGAGGATGTGAAAGATGATGGCGAGCGTCTCACAGAAAAAGAAACAACAGTAAAACGTAGCAGAAAAGCAGAATCAGAAAATAGTAAGTAGAGAGGTAAAATGATGAACTTTAGAGAACTCTATGAATGATTTGTTTGAAGAATATGTAATTGAACAGAATATTATGCTTGAAAGAATTGCAAGATTTTACAAAAAGAAAGAAGATCAAAGTTATGAAATTCTATCAGAGTTACAATATTCGCGAAAAGCGCGAATAAAATTTCGCAGAGATTAAAGAATGGGACGAACCTTTATGGCGTGCACCCTAGTTCGCGAATAAAATTTCGCAAGAGGCAAATGTAAGACCTAATAGCACGTCATAGGAGGGGGTATCTCTCGACATGATTCAGGGGTAAGGTTATACCGCTGCTGGATCATGAGTCATGCAGATGTTGGGGTTAAAGAAAACCTATCCGGGAGAGAAATTTTGGATTTCCAACTATATATGGTTATACCCTGGTTGGACGACCGAGAATCTCTTCCAAGAAGTGCAAAGTATGACCAAGGCGCCAAGGTACACGGTTGAGCCAAGGGTGCCAAGGGCATACGAAACTCCCTTGCCATTCTTGGTAAGTCTTGGCTATGATGCACTTGGCCTGAAGAAAACCCCACTTAGGGTGCAGTCTTGTAACTATAATCCATATAGGCATAAAGGACAAGAGGTTGTGAAAACAGCTGGTTGTTGGTAGATCTGGATGGGAGGATCTAGTCTTGTATGGCCGATGTGCCCTCCTTGAAGGGGAAACCAGGGGTAAGATAAGGGCGACACCCTCCATTAAGGAGCTGATAAGTGTCTTAAGACGACAATGTCATGGGGCTTTATGATTGCAAGAACATTTAGGCCTGTCATATTGTCGCGTGATATAAATCATACAGAGGCAACAAGCCAAAAGTTAAGATGAGATCAATGGGTTTTTACATGAAAGTGTAAAGACGTCCTGCGATTTCATCGCAAGACGGCAATGTAACGAGGCTTTGATCTCGCGAGAGAGCTTAGACTTGTCATATTGTCTCAATATAATCAAAAAGAAAGATAAGGCAAGATCAATGGGTCAATACATGCAAATGTAAAGACGTCCTGTGATTTTGTCGCCGAAAGAAAGAGCGTGGCAAAATAAGACCTTTAATTAGGAAGGCATAATAAGACCACAAGATTACTGCGATAATACTCGCAGATGTTATGAGAATTGCGATTTCACGCAGTTATTGCTGACGATAAGATCGCCAATATTAAGAAAATTTTATTTACCACTAATAGCTAATCGTTAATCAATTTTTTATATTGCAGATGAATAATAGAGGCAAGTATGGGAATGCATGAGAACGATGAAATTATTATTCATCTATCATATAAAAATTGCATAGATAAATTTTTAATGCACGAAGATAATTAAAGAATAATAATTATATTGATTGATTGACTTGCAGAAAAAGAACTGTTTTCTAATTCATACAGGTAGAAGCAAAAGAATTCACAAAATTAGAGAAACTCACAGCAATGTTACAGAAATAAGAAAATAAATATACAAGGAAGATAGAAGGAAAAAGAAGAACTAGCTAGATCCATCGCCATCCTCTTTATCGGATTTCTCTTCCTCGCCAGATTTCTCCCTTTCATCATTATCATCACTATCTTCATTCTTATCAGATTCTTCTCCTACACCAGATTTTTATCCTTCGTCATTATCATTTTCATCCTCGTCAGAATCCTCAGCTTCACTATCAGAGATGTTAAGATTTGGAATTATTGCGGGGATTTCCTTTGCAAGATCAGGATATATAGAAGGAGAAATTCCATGATCATTGCATACCAACTTAACGGAATCATTACGAACAATAATGAGAGATATATTGAAATTCGCGGTGGTAATGTCAAACTGCTCTTTCAATCGTGAATATTTATTATTACGAGCAGCAAGAGTATTCGCGAGATGATTCTTCTCATTTTCAAGTTCCCCAATTCTTTCAATATATCTTTTTTCATCTCCTGCGAGAATATATGACAACAAGTTAGAAATTTTGTAAAGAAGAGTAATGAAAACAGGAAAATAGCGAGAAGAAGAACAACAAATAACCTTCTCTTTCAGAAATCATGTCTCTAATTAAGGACGCTTGTTCAAGTTAAAGGCTAACATTTACACCTAAGTCATTCCTGGCATTATCAAGAACCTTCGCAGCCCAAGAAAACTCATCATCGCTATTAATAAGGATACGAGATCGAACTTGAGTCTCCCTCGCAAGAAGATCTTCATTCTCGCGGATAAGTTTATCTCTGTCCATTTGAACGTCAAGGAGAGTTTTATGAAAGTCTTCTAGGGTCTTGGATCCCTTTTTGGTGGCAAGATATTTCTCGTCAATAAGATCGCTATTCTTCCGTCTTAATCTATCTATTTCTTTCTTTGAATCAAGATAAAAGCGTTTATATTTGTCAGTCAAACCTAAATTGAATCTGTGTTCAATTTTTAAGAGATTAAGCTTGGATCTAAGTTCATCTATGGAGAGGGATTTAATCTTATCATCTGAGAAATTACTTAAAGAATTATTAATACATGCAAGAAGAGTATGATCATCTACAGGTTCAGGGAAAGATTGAAAGAGTATAGCCTCGTAAGTAAGACCATAAATATCTGCAAGTTAAAAGTGTTCGCTTGAATAAGCTGCGATAGAGTAAAAAGGATTAAGAGAGAAAGGAAATCAGTCATACCATAGAGTTGTTGGTTAGCTCTATCAAGATCATAGATCTTTTGCTTATCAACTGAAGCTTCAGTCTCCAACTGTTTATTCTTCTTGTGAAGCTCAATAACTTCAGATTCTAATTTTTCTTTATCCTGGCGAAGTTTAGCAGCTTTCTCTTCAGAGTTAGCACGTCTTTTATCTAAATCAGAAGCAACAACAAAAGAAGCTCTTCCAACCTGCGCAAGAAAAATATAAATTAAGATCTAGTGATGGAGAAAATATATAAACAAACTGAAGAAATGAAAACATACCAAGGCACCAAGAGAATTTAAGAGACTAGGAGTCAGTGATCGTGAGACTCCTTGGAGAGAATCATTGTCCACCAGTATGGGAGCATCACAGATACTAGCAAGAGATTGGGATGTCTTGTTAATAACTTCATCCTCGTCATTAAAAGTTATGATGTGGGAAATATCGCTAAAAATTATGGATAAATGAGTCATTGAAGAATCAGAATCAGAAGAATTTTTTATTGAATGAAAACCGCCAACATTCAAATCCTCATCATTATTATCCTTATCAAGATCAACACTTGGATTTTCTGGAATTAGTTGAGGAATTGAAGAAGAATAAGGTTGAGTTTTCCTTTTCTTTTGTGGAGGATCGCTAGATTATTCATTGCGAGGGGCAGAAGACTTTCCCTTGGAAGGAGCAGTAGGTTTCTCCTTTGAAGATTTCACAGGTTTCTCTTTTGAAGATTTTTCCTTGGTTTTTGCGGGTATTAATGGTTCTAACTCTTCGATTTCCTGCGAGCACAGATGAAGATAAGAAATAGGTGCAACAATATATTGTTAAAGTTTATGAAGAGATATTTCTTACTTCATCAGTGAAAGATTTCAGAGCCAAGAAAGTGCTAGGCTTCCTAAAAGTTTGGTAACTGAGCTTCATTCTTTAAATCTGAGAAAAGATCAAAATAATTAGCGAGAATATAAAAATGCAAGGAAGATAATGAATAATAATAATATGAAAATTCTGAGAGGTTAGTACCTCTTTACTTCTCTCAGGCCAATTAAAGACCCAAGGTTGATATTCTGCAAGATTCACGGGAAGTTCGCGAGAACCAGAAATATAAGGACCTTCAAGACATAATGGAAAGATGAACCACTTGTCATCGATAGAATGGAGAGGACCTTGGTTGGTAGATGTATGAAAATCAATATCCAGCATAAGATCTTTGTCACCAGGAACCTTCTCTTTTTTCAAACGAACACCCCAGCAGGTGCTATCCCTCTTCATAGGGACTATACTATAATTTACAAAGAAGCTGTCCACAGTATAATCCGCAGAAACAATGGGGACATCTTTAAATTGAGGATTCTTTGGAGCTTCAGGGTAGCGAGTTCCTTTATTAGCACCGCGAGAAGCATATTCAAGCAGTAATCTGATGCAATCTCCACCTAGTTGATATATCGCTCGTGAGAACCTTTAGTCAGAAATTATTTGATAAAATAATGGAAGTTCTGGGTCATAGAGAGGAATGGGAAGACCATCTTCAAGTTTTCCTAGCGATACTATGATTTTTTCGCGAGAACATTGATCATCAGTAAATAATTTAAGAGAAAGTTCAGATCTAGAATCCTGATCTGGAATTAAAGACAAATTAAAACCTTTAATTTTGAGTTTCTCGCGCATATCATTAAAGGCCTTCAAGTTTTTAGTACTAGCAGCAACCATTTTTGAGTATGGGAATAAAAGAAAAGGTTGAAAAGAAGAAAGAAATCACAGCAGTAATAGAAGTGCAATTCGCGGAAGAACAGTAAAATTTGCAAAGAGGGAACGGAGAGAAAGAAGAAGAAAGTAAAAGAGAAAAAGGAAAGGAATGAGAAGAGTATTTATAGAAGAAGAAATTTCTCGAAGAAGATGAGGGCAATTAATGCAAAGAAAATACGTGGGTGGTCAGATCGCAGCGATTAGAGGAGACGTGTCAAAAATTTATTGGAAGAAAGAATTCGTGAAAACAGCTGTCGAAGGATATAGAAACGTGTCAGAACGGGGAAGTCTAAAAAGATAAGCAGTTATGGAATTTTAAATTCTCATTATCTTCTCTTCTTCGCAGAAAAGACATGAGAAGAGGCAAGATGTAGGACCAGAATATCGCTACAACTCTATTCCTGTGATATTAACAACGTTTCTGCGAGTGTCACTGCCAATTCTTTAACAACGTTTCACGAGCGTCACAGAATACCCAAAAGAAACTGACGATAGAAGAAGTAAAAGAAGAATACGGTGATCCTGCGATGGTCATTGTTCTTGCGATAGAGAATATTGTAGTAATTGCGATGAGATCACAGAATAGATCCGAAATAGGAGGAAAACTTAGCTGTCATCCATTATGTAAATCCCTATATAAAGGGTTCGATAGAACCAGAGAATGATGATGTATTTTTGAGAGTTGAAAGAGTCTTGAGGAGAGAGAAACTTCAAGAGGATATTTGTAATCTTGATTTCTTCCAATTCTGTAAACATTTCTGAAATTTGAACAGTAAAGTGTCGTTTAAATCTTTGAAGTTTAATTGATTTCCAATAGATTTCTATAGAATCTTAACAAATGTGTAGTGTGGGAATTCCTGCAACTACATTAATGGATTTTCTTTTTCTCAATACCTCTCCATCAACCCATTGCTCTTCTTGGCTCAAAAAAATTCTGAATCCTGAACCATTTTGCTGTGTTTCTAAGTTCCCCGGGGTCTTATTCTCAAAAGTGATATTTGTAGCAGATAAATTACTTTCGTTTCTTTCAGACTGGTTTTGAGTTTTATGTGATACAAGGCTGTTCACTAACTCATAAATAAGAAGTCTTAGTAACCACCAATATAGCTTTAGGGAGTATATGATTTGGGTTACAGAGACATTGGTTTTGGAAGGATTTATGTAGTTCAGGTTAAACGTCATGGACAAAAAAAAGGGTAAGGAATTAATTAAGATGGGAGTGATGAGAATGGGGGGATTTGAGGGATTAGGATGAATGGGTTTTTAGGGATTAGGATGAACAGAAGAGAAAAAGATGGGGGCACCAATAGAGATAACAAAAGAAAATGAAAATGAATCCCATGAAAAAACAAATGGATTAGCACAAATTAGAAGAGATTTGATCATACATACCTTGATTTTCCATTATAGTCTAGCTCGGGAAGCTCGCGATAACCAGGTATGGCTTTATCACTAAGCAATCATTCACACAAATTGATTTCAAAAACGATTTAGCTCAAAAGCTATTAATTTTTGTGGAAAAAATTGAATTTTTGTGGAAAAAATTGAATTTTTGTGGAAAAAATTGAATTTTTGTGGAAAAAATTGAATTTTTGTGGAAAAAATTGAATTTTTGTGGGTATGTATGTTGGATTTGTTGGATTTTTGTTGGCGTGTACACCATTGTACACCATTATACAATCTCAATAATATATATGACATGTTTTGTTTGTATGGATGTTGGATTAGTTGGATTTTTGAGGGATGTACATAGTTGTACACCGTTATATTATCGCCATAACATATGGTCTTTTTTGTGTGTATGGATGTTATATTTTTGTAGGTGTGTACATAATTGTACAATTTTTTGCTCTCTCAAAAATATAAAAAGATAATTCTTGATGAAACCCTAAGTTATTGGTTTTTAATATCATTTGATGATTTCAATATCATGCTTTCTACATGTTTAGGTACTTTTCGAGGGAGCTTAAGAAAATGGAGAAGAAAAATTGACATTTTTTAGATATTAATGAGGTATCAAATTCCTTCTTACTTGATGATTTAACTGGTTTGTGTTGTTATGACTATTATGGTTCAAATTAGATTAGGTTTGCCTGGACTTTAGCTTGGTCTCTCCCTGAGCAGTGGTCTCCCTTGAATATGATTCTAGTAAGCACTTTATCTTTTTGTTGTGACTAATATGGTTCAAGTAAGCACTTTGTCAAGACTCCTTAGTTCTTGGAGTAGCAAGATTATTAAACTTTTGGTGGGCTAGCAACGTCAAACATCTTCTTTATTTGTGGAAGCTTATTTTACTTTTGTTTAATATGATATCTGGAAAAATCATATGCACATTATTACACTGTAGTTGTTGTTGGTGATTGTTAATGTGCACACAATTATACACATTTTGATTTTTAGTGTGCACCCAGTTGTACAAATGTCGATTGTTAATGTCCGTGGATATGTCCATGGTAAGCATGTTTTGGGTACAATACATATGCATAGTTGTATTGTTACTGTGCACATCTATTATTCATCTTTAGGGACTCATAAGCTCAAAATGGTAGAGCGCCCAAGCCTAGTACAAGGTTTGTGGAGGTTGATGGTTCAAATCCATTTGCGTTTCCGTGTTATGTTTATTTAATATGTATAGCGTTAGTGGTGAATATGTGGACGATTAAATTTGTATGTGGTGCACAAACTAACGCATCTTGTCTTGTCTTTGGATTTTTTTGGATTTTTATAGACGTATACATGTTTGTACACCAGTGTAAACTGAGATTTTTTTTTAAATGAAAATTATATAATCATATGGGTACTCTTTTTGTAGCTCTTGAATATGTGGCCTATTTTGTACTTTTTTTGTACTTTTTTTATATATGTCACATTGTCCTGTCTCATGAATATTTGGCCTATTTTGTTGTGTGAATGTTGGATTTTGTAGGTATGTACATAGTTGTACACCATCGTCCCTTCTCATGGATATATTAACTGTTATGTGAGTATGGATGTGAATTTCATGATTTTTCAGTTGTGTACATAGTTGTACACCAGTGTAAATTAAAAAAAATTAAAAAGTGAAAATTATATAGTCATATGGGTACTAATTTTACTCGTCTCAGAAAGAGCTTTTCGAATATATAAAGTTTGCTAATTTTGGACTGAAATGTAAACATTTGGACTAAGTTGTAAATCAGGAATGTTAGTTGTGTATTTTCCATAGTTCAAATAAAGAAAGGACTAATTTGTACCTAGTTGAATAGGTCAGGACTAATTAGTATATTTGGATGGGATTTCGGATTAAACTGTATTTTCCCCTTAAAACTTCGTTCCAATTGATTTGTAGATATATATATTTTTTATTTTATTGAAACAAAGTGATGTATTTATTGATATTAAGTGGTTACAGATTTAGCATCCTCATGAACTTGGTAGAGAATACTTTCAGGAATAGTTGTTAACCAAACACCACTAATCAAAGATACTCTCGCAAACTTAGCTAATATGTCTGCTACCTTATTTTTTTCTTTGGGTACATAATTGCATTGCCAGAAATTATTCCCATTGAAAACTGTTTTGATATCCATGAGCAAGTTTTGAATCCTCCAATCTACTTGAGAACCGTCTTTATTAACTGCATCTGCTATAATTTTTGAATCCATCTCAAATTACACTTTCACTAGATGCATCTCCTCAGCCCACTTGACAGCTTCCCATAGAGCTTTACATTCAACATGCTCTGGATTCCACGCATCTTCTAAGTAGATGCATCTGGATCCCTTATGCTCACCTGCAAAATTTCGCAATATAAGTCCAATGCCATCATTTTTAATATTATATTCAAAAGATCCATCAACATTGATTTTAAGAGTATCTAAAGGAGGAGGATTCCAGTGTAGATTAACTCTACACTGTTTTGGTATCTGAGCAGACAGTCTTGTAGGTTTCTTAAGGAAAAGTTCAATTTCCAGCTTGCATCTATAAATGAGTGACTCCAGGGAAATCTTTGAGCCTTTGAACACAATATCACATCTTGTGTTCCATAAACACCAGGCTAAAATAGCAATTTTATAGATGTCTTCTTGATGAATATGGTTAGCTGAAAGTTTATCAAACCAGTTAGTGAACCAGTCTACCATATTAACACCTCCTTGAATATGAAGACCAAGAACTGCAAACCACACTGCTCTATAAAGGTGACATTGTAGAATGATGTGAGAATAGGACTCAAGAGTTTGTGTACACATAGGATGGTCATAATCATCATCTTGAATAGCATACAATAACTTGCCTCTAGTTTAAAGGATATCTTGCAGACATTTCCATAGAAACTGTGCTATTCTTGGCAGCAGTGGAAGATTCCACATTCTTTTATAGATTGTCTTTATCCTTTGGCCAACAGATTGTTCAGTATTCTGGTCATCAAACATTTTCCTATAAGCAGATTTAACAGAGAACTTCCCATTAATTTCTATAGTCCAAACAAGTCTATCTTCATGCTGAGGGTGAATTGATAAGTTAAGAATTAATCTTGCTGTTGTTGCTTCAAATAGAGAGAAAATTAGAGAATGATTCCACCCACCAGAATCAGTGAATAGTTCATGAAAATAAGTGTAATGCTGATAATCTTGAACACCATTCTTAGGGATAGGTGGCTCAGGTAAATCTGAAATCCATCTATAACTCCAAATCTTGATTCTGTGGTCATTCCCTATACTCCAGCAGCTGTATTTTTTGATAAACATTAGCTCAAAGCTTATACTCCTCCAAGACCAGGTTGAATTAGAGTTATCTTTGATGTTGAAGACCTTTCCATCAAGAAAATATTTAGCTTTAAGAGACAAAGCACACACAGAAGTTTCATCTGTTCATATTCTCCAAGCAGATTTGGCAAGAAGTGCTCTATTAAAGAGTTTGAGATCTTTAAAACCCAAACCACCCTCTTCATTTGGCTTACTTACCCTTTTCCAAGAGATTGCTGGCTTTCCCTTGTTTGTTTTCTTATTTCTCCAAAATTTCTGTTGTGAAGAATTTAAGGAGTTAATAGTAGTATCTGGGAGTTTGAAGCTAATCATGTGATGAACTGGGAGAGTATTTGTTACATTCTTAATCATAACTGACCTGCCTGCTTCAGATACATTCACAGAATCCCATTTAGAAATCCTAGACTCCATTTTTTCTTGCAGATTAGAGAGAGGGATTCTCTTATTTCTACCAACAAAGAATGGTAATCCTAAGTACTTTTCATCATTGATGCTTAACTGTCTCACTTGAAGATTCCCAGAAATTATTTGAGCACTAGAAGGACTTGTGTTTCTACTGAAAAAGACAGCAGATTTGTGGAAATTAACGAGTTGACCAGAGTAAGCACTGAAATTCTCTATCACTTGAAGTAAGTTCTTTGTTTGAACTAGATTGTCCTTGCAAAACAACAAACAATCATCTGCAAACAAGAGATGATTTATTTTAGGAGATGATCTTGAAATCTTCATTCCTGTTAATTGCCTGGTTTGTTCAAGATAGTGTAGCTTTCTTGAAAATTCTTCCATAGCTAGGATAAAAAGATAGGGAGAGAGTGGATCTCCCTGCCTGATACCCCTTGTAGGACTGTAAGAAAAAGAAGGTGAGCCATTGATCATAAGTTCAATAGTTGTAGTACTGATGCACTGTTGAATAAGATGACATAATTTATCACAGAAGCCAAATTGCTTTAGAACTGCATCAAGAAAAACCCACTCCAGCCTATCAAAAGCTTTAGACATATCCATTTTGAGGGCTAAATGACCAGTTCTACCTCCTTTCTTCTTCATGGATTTGACTAAATCTTCGACAAGACAGATATTCTCAGTTCTACCACCTTTTTTCTTCATGGATTTGACTAACTCTTGGACAAGACAAATATTCTCAGAAATTAGCCTCACTGGGACATATGCAGATTGCATTGGGGATATGATATCTACCATGTTCTGCTTGAGTCTAAGAGCAATAATTTTTTATATTACCTTATATATTGTATTGCAGAGAGCAATAGGTCTGAATTCCCCAGGTTTATGAGCTCCAGTACTTTTGGGAATGAGTGTATTCTAGTGTTGTTTAACTTTTTAAGCATGTAACCTGAGCTGAAGAAGGCCTTCACTGTCTTACAAACATCATCTTTCACAATATCCCACTGAGTTTGATAAAATCCTGGTGGGAATCCATCAAGTCCTGGGATAGTCCATGGTTGCATAGTCTTAAGAGCTTCAAATATTTCAGCTTCATCTGGAATCTTGATAAGCTTTTAATTATCTTGAGAAGAGATGCATGAAGGAATATGTTGAAGGAAATGATAAGGGTCAGCTGGATGGGAAGTAGTGCTAATTTTTTTGAAGTGAGTGATTAAAACATTCTCCATAGAAGCCCTATCTTGACACCAAGAACCATCTGGAGATAATAAAGAATCTATCTTGTTTCTTGCTCTTCTATGATTAACTCTGATGTGGAAATACTTAGAATTTCTGTCCATATCATTATAAAAGTGATCTCTTGACTTTTGCATATTTGAACTGGCTTGAATATCATTGAGCTTGTCAATCTCAATTTCCATATTTTTAACTTGCTCAGTATTGCTACCTTCAATGTCAGTGGCTTGTAGTTGTAATAGATCTTCTTGAAGAGAGGATATCTTAGCTTGTATGTTACCAAATGTAGACTTACTCCATTTAGAAAGGATGACTCTTGTGTTTGATAGTTTGTCAGATAACAAATAAGATGCAGATCCTGAAAGATTAGTTTTCCAAGCTGACGTAATTTAATTTTTGCAATTATCATTTTGTAACCAGTGCTCAAAGAATTTCCAGCACTTACCTGATTTGCTGGGTTTTTCATACATGGCAAAAAGAATGGGAGCATGGTCTGAGCCTTTTATAGGCAAGTGTAAAAGACTGGCATTAGGATAAGATAACATCCAATCAATATTAACTAGTGATCTATCTAGTGTAGATTTGATTTTACCTGTGCCATGGCTATTACTAGTCCAAGTGAAAATATTTCCACTATATCCTAGATCATGAAGGTCAGAGTTCCTAATACATTCTAATACTCCAGTGGAGGTGGGTTCAGAATTTGTGTTTCTTTCAGCTACATTCATAGCAATATTCAGATCACCCAAAAGGGTCCAATGGATATTAACTGAGGAGCTTAAACTTTGGATATAACTCCATTGAGCTAGCTGGTCATTTTTTTAGGGGGTACCATAGACACATGAAAGAAACCAGTCACCTTTACTGGGGTCATTTTTAACTAAAGCATTGTATTATATTGGTTGAAGAGTTTAAGATTTCTAGAGAAAATCCATCTTTCCAGAGAAAGATGATACCACCTGCCTGACCAACTTATGGGACAAAACACTTATTAGGCATCTGAAGAAAATTAGTGATACCTAGGATTCTATCATCATTAATTTTAGTATCAGAGAGATAAATGATGTCAGGAGAGTGCATTTTGTTAATATGAAACAAGTAATCTTTAGTATCTTTGCCCAAGATACCATGGCAGTTCCAACTTAAAATTTTCATGTCCAGACCTAAACTAGTGAATGATAACTTAGAACTCAAGTTAAAGCTAGGATTATCAACGTAGAAAAACCATGCAGTACGGATATTTAACAAGAAATAAATGAATTGACAATGATGAATGTTGATTTTCAAATGTAATAAAGCAAATTTTTTAGAGATGGGTTTTTGAAGAATTACCAGATGGTTTTGAGCCTCATTCATCTCACATGGGGACTCTTCTACTCTTGCTCTTCCTTCTTCTATGAGATCATGCTCCATTTCATCATTGCCATTAGTAAAATGAGTATTATCAGTATTACGATCCATAATAACTTCATAAGAGTCATCAGTTCTAGACCTTTTGTTATTTGTAGCTTCCAAGTCCTTGGTGTTTGTTAAGCTGATTATTTTTTACTAATTAGCTAGGATCTTGCTATGTGAAACTACATGCTAGTAAAGTTGCGCTGGTAAGCTTCTACGATACACTCAGAGTTGAATTGCAACCTGATGGGGTAAAAATAACTATAGTATCTCCAGGGGTGACGGATTCAGAGATGATCCAAGGAAAGGGCTTAAGCAAGGAAGGGGATGTGCAAGTTGATAAAGAACTCTCAGATGTACGCAGTACTATTAAATTGACTACGACTGCGTACTTATAATTATTACTGATGACTTTAGTTTCTCATTTCATACAGGGTATGATCGAGAGATTCTTGTTAGGCGTCATACCAGTTATTAGTGCAGAAATATGTGCAAAGACGACTGTGAATGGAGCATGCAGAGGAGATAGAATGATAACGGAACCAGCTTACTACGGAGCTTTGCATTTACTCAATGTATTCTTGCTTGTACAATGTATTCTTGCTTGGATGAACTCTCACGAACCTAAAACCGCTAGGAACTAATTAGGCCCACCGAGCGAAGCGAGGGAGGACTCTATATATGTTGAATTTGTATTAATGTGGGACATGAATTCTTTTCTAATTTGACAAAAAATGTTGGTGTCATACCCTGGAAATTTCCAAATTGTCCCTCCATTTTAGTCAAATTACTATAACTCCTTGTGTATCCTAATTTTTTTAAGAGTATAATTGACAACCAAACTTTAATATAACATATCTAAAAATCCGTGCCTTGAAATTTTACAAATTTTATCTCGTTCGAACGATTTTAAAAAAATCTACGCAATGAGCACAAAGAACGATATCAAATTTAGAGTTTTTACGAAAAATTCGGAGGTGTTTATCATTTTATGCACAATTTTCGAAAATAAATGCATATTCATTATGCAAACCACCACAAAGGATACATAATACTTTACGTAGCCATATTTTGGTTTATGCATCAACTTATCTTCCGTTGCAACTAATAAAACGATGTACTCCCTTCGTTTCAAGAGAAGTGATACTTTCACTTAAGCATAATTTTCGAAAACTGAATGCATAGCCATTACGCAGACCACCACAAAGGATGCTTAACACATTATGCAGTCATATTTTTGTTTATGCATCGGGTAATTTTCCATTTCAGGAAAAGTGATACTTTCACCCCGTGTCAGGAAAAATGATACTTTCACCCCGTATCGAAAAAAATGATACTTTCGCTCCGGGTCAGAAAAAATAATACTTTCACGTCGATTTCTTCGGTCGGCCATCCCACCGTGACAACGGTGATCTAGTATTATTGCTTGTGAACTGTAACTGAGCTGCAGAATCACAAAATTACAAACTAATTAATTATGTTTAGGAATCTGGTATATGCATGGGGTTATAAAATTTGCACGTATATTTATCTGAAAACCAGTTTGAAGGGGGTATATAATATCACAGAATCATTATAAACTTGATTAACTAGACTTCTGTGATGGTCATATGGGCATGCCATGCACTGTCTTATTTTTCCATAATATATACAACAGTTCTTCCTTGTATCCTACATATTCAGCCCAAGTAAATATCATATTTAAAACTCCAACGTGCTTTGCAGTTTTTGCCTGTATGATTCAAATATGGTTGATGATATCACAATCTTTAATGCCTCTAGCTTATCTGTCCCATGCCTCTGAGACTTTGAGGGGTGCTTAATTTGTTTTGGATTTTTGTTGAAAGGAGTGAAAATGAGACATGAGAGGGGCAAAAAATGTACTTAAATACTAATTTAAGACATTCGTTAAATTTGTATGACACAAGACTATATAGGGTTACTGTTTGGGGGTATCGGTTAAAAGGGTTGTATTTTGGTCATTTGCATGACACAATCTAGGTAACCATCACAATCTCATTAGCAAGTCATTATATCAGAGTACCGTACGAGTAAGACCTGTCACATAAATTCTTGCAAATGATCTGCTTATTAGTTCAATACTGTGTCTGAGCTATTGCTTCTGTGAGAGAGTCATCATGGAACATTTCCTGATCCACAAGCTCCTAAACTTGTTTCTTCCTCCTATCATTTTCATCTCTCTGTGTATCATAACACCTCCTTATTACCTCTTCAAACTTCTCAACACCATCCTAATCAAACCTCTTTTCTTTGTCGAAGACATGACCGGGAAAGTTGTTTTAGTTACCGGTGCTTCCTCCGGCATTGGCGAGGTATCAACTAATATTACTTTATAGCTAGCTGAAATTTTGTGTATATATTCCTCCTTGGCTAATGTAATTATTTTCACTATGTTTTTTCAATAGCAACTAGTCTATGAGTATGCAAGACGAAAAGCTCGCTTAGTCATTGTTGCAAGAAGAAAAAATCTTCTTGACGAAGTTGCAAAGAAAGCTCGTGGATTCGGCTCCCCTGATGTTTTAGTAGTATGTGCAGATGTTACCAAAGTCGATGATTGTGAAGGATTCATCAAAGAAACTATAAACTACTTCGGACGTCGTAAGTATATTATCTACATTTTGATTGAACTCTAAATGCCTTTAAGAACTAGTACTAATGAAAATGTAATATATATGAACAGTGGATCATCTGGTGAATAATGCTGGAATCTCTAGTTTATGCCCATTCAAGGAAGCCATAAACATACCCAATTTTGCACCTGTTATGGTAACAATGCAGCCACTTGCATGCACTCTACTGATCTGCGATTAATGCTAACCTGAGTGAATTGATTTCTGCGTTTTTTATTTTCTTGCAGGATGTTAACTTTTGGGGATCAGTTTATACTACTCATTTTGCAATTCCACACCTTCAAAAGAGCAAAGGTAGAATTGTAGCGGTCGCTTCAGTCACCGGATGGTTGCTTGCACCAAGACTTAGCTTCTATGCTGTAAGAACCCCAAAAACTTGATTTCCAAATGATGCGTGAGTGTGTCGCTTAGCTTGTTCATTTCTTATGATCATGTTATGTTAAACTACAGGCTAGTAAAGCTGCATTGATAAGCTTCTACGAAACACTCAGAGTGGAGTTACAACCTGACGGGGTTAAAATAACGATAGCATCTCCAGGCGTAATCGATTCGGAGATGTCCCAAGGAAAGATGTTAAGCAAGGAAGGCGTAATGAAAGTTGACAAAGAGCTCTCAGATGTATGCTAATTTACTTAATTAATCACACAACTGCTTACTAAATTTTCTTACGTATATGATTATTGATAGACTTTAATTAGTTTCTCATATGGTGCAGGGCATGAAAGAATCGTTCTTATTAGGCATGATACCTATTGTTAGTTCGGAGATATGTGCAAAGACGATTGTCAACGGAGCATGCAGAGGAGACAGATCGGTATCAGAACCAGCTTATTATGGAGCTTTTTATCTGGCAAAAGTGTTTTGCCCAGAGATCGTTCATTGGATTTTTACTTGGATGAACTCTCTCAAACCTGCCATTAAAGAACCACTCTAACCATGGACCATGTACAACAGGCTGATGGACCTGCAAGCTAGCTAGTTCAGTGTCATGACTCGTGACAGCTGAACTAACTTTCTTGGTGAAAATCATACACATCGTTGGTTGGTGTCTTTGTAGTTAAAAATATTTAAGACTTGTTGTCTATTTTATTTTTGATAAAAGACCAGCACTTAGCTAAATCCTTCGGAGATCTGGGAAATGACCATGCCCAATCGGTGGGAGTATGCATGGACCATATACCCTATGATCCTTGAGAGTCGAGACTTATTATATAGTTGATGAGAAATTCTTTCGGAAAATGAGTCGTTTGTATAAATATTTTTAAAACACGGTTCAAATGGACGAGTAAAAAAATTTATGGGAGAAATTGACAAAAAAAAAATAGCAAGGATGAAATTGGATTTATCCATGCTTAAATTTAAAAAATAGCGAGGATGAAACTGGATGCATCCTGTGTAAATTAAAAATAAGAAAAAATATTTGAAATGGGCAGGATGAAACTGGTTACATCCTGACTATTTTTACATTTTTGTCCATTTAAACAGTATCGAATTTTAAATGTCTTTTTCACCCAGGAATTATTGATTTTGGTCTTTTTAACCAATTTTGTGAAACTCTTTTATCTTCCACACATTTCACATGTTCGATGATATTTGATCTGTATTGGGTTGTAAATTTGTGCGCATCCAGCTGAAAATCAATCGACTCTCACTCTGGACAACCGCGATTTAACAATGTTCAAGCGAAGTAAAACCATGATAAATATATGCAGTATAAACCCACTAGGAAGACTTGGTGTGGTTAAGTTAATTATGCTCCACCTATATTTCCCATAAAATTTCCGCAGAGACAAAGTTCCATGAAAAATCCAACTCCCTAGGAACTAGATAAAAGATGTCAGGAGACTTGGGACTATCAATTACGCCTTCGACTACTGAGGAAATGCAAAACACATGAAAGAAAAATGTTCTCATTTTCGGTCACCCGCTGGATTGGGGTATACCCAAATTAGTTAGGGTATACCTTAATTTTAAGTGGACTTAGAAGAAGGGCTAAGGGGTCTCAAAATTGGCAAAGTTACAAAAATACCCTTCATAATATACTCCCTCCATTCCATTTTACTTGATGTTTTAGGGGTTTTTGTGTGTTCCAAAATATGATAGTTTTAGTATTTTCTCCATATTCTCACAGATTTTCCCTTGCTTTGGAATCACACAATATTATTAAGGATTATATACAGAAGTAGGCCTGTTCTGGACCCTCACTTTCGTTTCTAGGCCTCTTTTTTTATTTCTTACAAATATAAGCCTACTAAACGGATTCCATCCACTTTAGTTATCTCAGTCAATTTATCGCGTTGACTTGTCAATTTATCTCAAAATATCAGTCAGTGATATCTCGTGGATGTGTGTAGATTACAGAAATAACCTTCCCGTACGTGTGTCAGTCACATAAGATATGTCGCCCATGTGTTACGATCTGGACGCCTAATCTAACATCGACTACATCTCGATGATTATTAAACGGTTATGATATATCTTCATTGTTAATATCGACAACGCGGGAAGGTGTAAGGAATAAGAGAATAGAGAGATCGATTCATTCCTTTTGTTTCTTCTTCTCTCTTGTTCTTCAGAGAGGGTTTATTCAGAGAGGGTTCTTCAGAGAGGGTTTTGAGTAAAGACAAAAATCAGTGAAATATCGTTTAGATTAGGAGAGATTCGAAGAAGAAATTGAAGATTTTCTTCTGGTGAAGATGCCGAGACGGAAGAAGCGTTTTACCGAGAGGTAAGAAAAATCCCTAATTTGTTTTTCTCTTACTGTCTGTTGATTATTCTTTATCAATGATTTGTTATGCTGATTATGATATTTATAGGGTTTCGATAATATGTTCTTAATTTCAAAAATGGGTTCTGCTGATAATGATTAGTTGAAATTGATTTCTAGGGTTTTTTATGGTTTCTGTGATAATGATTTCTAGGGTTTTTTATGGTTTCTGTGATAATGATTTAGATAGGGTTTTCCAGAATTTGTTTGATATACCATGTTTTTCTTGATTGTAGAAAGCAAGAGGTTATAAATGAGGTTGTTGATGAGGTTCAACAGGATATGCTTCCAACCAAAGATATGGTTAAGGATCTTATCAACCCTGCAATGTGTTTTGAGTTTAAGAGTTTGTCCAGAGTAGATATGGGTGTGAGTCAGTTAAAGTCTAGGATTAGTCATATGTTGAGATTAACCAGTAGGGAGACATTGTACCTTCTATGGTATGTTGATCCATGCTTACCATTATCCATAATTTGTGATCAAGAGTTTTGGTTGTTCTGGGAAAATGCAATTCAAGATCAAAATGGTTGGATTACATTGCATTTGCAAATAATGCCAATAGACGAGAATGATGAGATAACTCAGATTACTGCACAGCCTCCTCCACCTCAGATGACTCCCAAAAAGAATGTGACTCCAAAGAAGCCAGTGTCTAAGACTCCAAATAAACCAGTCGGTTGTAGTAGTTCATCACCCAAGACTGTAACAAAGAGATTCAAGGATGGCAGCACAGTAAGAAGAAGTCACGGAATAGCTAGGATGAAGAAGAAGAATCCTACAAGAATGTTCATTGATTTAAATGATGTTGATGATGAAGATGTTTATGTTCCACAATTTACTCAACAAACACAAGCTAGTGTAGCTGAGAATAATCATGTTTTTGAATCTGAAGAGCACACAGAAGCTAGTATAGGTGGACTTTAAGAATTGTCTCAAAACACAAATGCTGGTGTAGCTGAACCTGAAGAATTGTCTCAACAAACAAATGCTGGTGTAGCTGAACAAGTAAATAAGATACCTGTCTTTGAGGAGGAATATTTCAATCATGACTTTTAGGTTCAAGCTGCAACACAGGCTAGCATGGTAGAAGATTTTTTTTCAATTTCCCAAGAGTATAAGAAAAGTGATGAGGATGTCATGCACTTGAAGAATGTAGAAGAAGATGAATGTCATCCTGATGATGACTTGAACAATATAAGAGGGTATGAAAGTGAAGAGAAAGATGACAAGAGTTACAAGCTATTTCTACAAAAAGCTGAGAATGGGTATCTTTCAGATGGTACTGCAAGTGAGAGAAGTTATGATGATGCAAGTGATGACAAGGATGTTGCAAGTGATAGTGGTGATGCTGCAAGTGATGTTGTTGATAGTGAAAGTGATGGTGATGATGCTTCAAGTGATGGTGCTGATGCTGAAAGTGATGGTGGTGATCCAAACTTTGGTGAGGTGGAGGTTGAGAATGACAAGGAAGGTAATTCAAGTCTTTGGTTTTGTCTTTTTTAAAAAACTTTGTTGGGTTTGAGTACTAATGCCCTTGTCTCTGTGGCTTTGTAGAGGACCATTATGGGGACTTGATCTCTGACAGAGAAGAAGACGGTAAATTGTCATTGATCTCTATGGTTTTTGTTTTACTTCTTTTTTGTTTGTTTGTTATGTTTGTCTGAACTTTAAGCCCTTGAATCATTTGTTTTTTGGCATTTGTATCAGACAACAAAACTAATGGGCTTCAAGTTATAGTATCAAATCATTGCTCTGAGTCCAATGGTCCTAAATGTACAAAGACTCATACAACACACAGTTTGAGGAAGAACATGCACAATATTTTAAGGAGGAGGAAGCTGAAGATATGTTCCCTGAGGGAGTTACTTTTCAACAACTTGATCCTTATAGCCTTGTGAATGGGAGAAAATTTGTGAGAAAAAAAACATTCAAGAAGCATTTGAGGGCTTATTGTGTAAAGCATAAACACCAGGTTAAGTTTAGTGATTCAAATAACTATAAGATTAGGGTGAAGTGCATTCATCATCAGAAGACCAAATGTCATATGTTCATTTATGGAAGAGTTATGAAGGGTGAAGGATATACATTCACTCTAAGAAGTTGGAATCTGAAGCATACATGCAATGGAGATGTTAAAGGGAAAAACAGATGTGCAAATCCAACATTTGTAGCTGATTGGTAGATGGAAAGGTTGGAGACTTCTGGCAATAAAACTAACATCCCTGATCCCGAGTCATTGGAAAATGAGTTCAACAAAACAATGAAGGTGAATATTAAGTACCATACATCCTGGAGAGCAAGAAATATTGTGTTGCAAAAGCTTTATGGCAGCTATGAGGAGCAGTATAAGAAAATTCCCGCATTCTGTGAAATGGTCAAGGTAACATTGTTTTTTTTTTTCTTTTTTTTTGTTTTTTTTGTCTTTAGTTAGAACACAAAGGAACTTTTATAAATTATGTGGAACTAACATTAGTATTATTGTAATTGCAGGAAAAAATGCCTGGAAGTGTAGCTAGTTTCTCATATGGAAGCACATACAACACATTTTTGTTAATGACACTCTGCTTCAAGCCTGCTTTAGAAGGTTTCTTGGCTGGATGTAGAAAAGTAATTGGATTGGATGCTTGCCATTTGTATGGGAAGTATGGTGGTGTGTTAATGGATGCAACAAGTCTAGATGGTCAGAATGGTTTAGTTCCTCTTGGTATAATGGGGTGTAGGAATGAAACCATTGAGAATTGGAAGATATTTCTCAAAGACTTGAAAGCTATATTGGGTGAAGAAAACCATTTCACCATTATATCAGACAAGCATAATGGGATTGGTGAATCTTGTGATTATTACTTCTTCTTAGATGAGCATAGATTATGTTTCAGGTAATTTTATACTATTCTTAATCTAATTCCTTTAGGTTTTCTTTTGTTTTAAGCTTTGGAATAATATCTCCAATGACTAATTAGTACTTGGCTACTTGGCAGACATTTGATGAAGAATTTCAAGAATTATTTCAAGTCATTTAGCTTACACACTCATTTCTGGAATGTTGCCAAGTGTTACAAGAAGAGACACTTTCAGGTATGTGTTTCTCATAAACCATGTATTATATCCTAGAAGCATTACAAGTATTATAACCTAGGTATATATCCATGCAAAACATGAGTTTGATACTATTTATGTTTGTTTTTAGCAACACATGGATAAAGTGACAGCTCAGGATGAACAAGCTGCAATGTATCTAGGTCTCATTTATCAAATGATAGCAAGTGTGAGCATATTAACAATAATTTTTCAGAATCTTTTAATAACATGATGAAGAAGACAAGAGATAAGCCTATCATTACAATTGGGAAAATGTATGCTAAACTAGTGATGGGTCTTTTCTTCAAGATAAGGAATGATTGTGAAAAGTGGCAAGATGGCCAGTTAGTTCCAAAGGCAATGAAGCTGATTACAAAAATGCGGGACTTAACTCATATGTTTGAGTTAGTTGGAGATGTAAGGGGAAAGGTGTATGAGGTTAGGAGTGTTCATGATGATGTGTTTACTGTGGATCTTCCAAAGAAGACATGTAGATGCTTGCAGTGGCAGCTGAGGGGATTTCCCTCTCAACATGTTGTATGTGTTTTGACACCTTTGAGACCAAACTGGGCAGAGTAAGTCACACTTTGTTTTGGTTCCTCTGTTTTCATTCATCTGTTTTGATTTGTTATATTCCTTTTATTTTTCCTTTCTCAATCTTGTGAACAATAATTTGTTGGATCTGTTTGTTTGATTTCATTTTGTAGCTATTGTGACCCTGAGTACAGTGTGGAATATTACAAAAAGACATATGCTCCATGGTTTGAACCACTGTCTGCTGAAATTGACTGAGTAAGAGTAAAGATTTTATTGTATTAAAAATAAAATGTATTGATTATTGTGCAAAAAACTTAGAATAATAACAAAGATTCTTTTAGGGTTGGGCATACATGCTTTATATAGTATACAACCTTTTAGAGTTTCATATCTTAACTCATATCTTCTTCTCCTTTTTTTTTGCAGAATATACTGGTAGAATTCATTGATCCTCCTGTTATCATAAGGAAAACTGGAAGACCAAGGAAGAAAAGAATTCCTTCTTATGATGAATCCCACCATGTGAAGAAAATGAGAAAATGTAAGAAGTGTGGAATTTATGGTCACTATGCAGTGACTTGTGGTGGTGGAGAGGTTGGAAAGAATCCAAAGGGAAACAATCCTAGAACTTGTGTTGATGGCTCAACATCATCCACTTATGTCCCTGAACCATAAAAAAAAAGTACAACATAAGGAAAGTATTTGTTGGTTCTTCTTCAGGTGCATATAGTGCTGCTAAGGCTGGAGTGAAGATCAATAACAGTTCCAAAACATGTGTTGGTGAATCTTCTAAACAAAGTGCTACAAAGTCAGGCCAAGGGACCAAGAGAAAGGCTTCTTCTCAACCTGATTTCAATCAGACAAACAAGAATGTTGGATCTGTTAACAACAAAGCGACCTTCAATGCTGCAGATCCAAAGGGAAATAAGAAACCAAAGAAGTAATTCAAAGTCTGATTCACTGTTAGTGTTGGTGTTTTTTGACTTGATCTGAACAATAGGATTTATTTGTGTTTGTTTAACTTTGGTTACTTTTTGTGAATGTATGCTGTTGTAAGACAATGCAATTTCTGAAATTCAAATCCATAACTTTATTATAAAATTGTTGCAGGCTACATTTTCAGATTTTTCTTAAATTCTTTGCATATTTCATACACTTTACCCTTCAATGTTTCTTTGGTTTCAATAACAAGAGCATCTGAAGCCCATATGAATGCATCACAAGCTTTATTATTGCACACAAGGTATGCCATGTTGAAATTATGTTAATTTATGCATACCTTCAGTTCTAATTGAGAATTGCAGTTGTCTTTAAAGCATGTTTGATTGTCTAGTGGACAGTTTGTAACAATGTGATTGTCTTATCCACATGAAATACAACCATGAGATGATGGAAGCTTGATTGGAAGTGCTGAAGTATGGGAAGAAGCTTGAGAAAACCACTCAAAGTAGTTGCAGGTGGGATTCAGGCATTTCAAGAACAACTTTCCATTACTTACATCTGTTTTAAACCTCAACAAAGCTCTTACTCCATTACAAGGTACATGTTTTCACCTTGAATAAACCCATGGACATGCATTTGTTTCATGATCTCCTTCCATTTCACACATTAAACACACTATCATACTACTTTAAGAACTTGCTTTATCTTTCATACCACCACCTATTTTTTCAGATCTGAAAATGAAGAGAAGTGGTTTTCTGTGGTGGTGGAGATGTTCATTAATTTATTGAGAAGAAGATAAGAGTGCCACATAAGTAGTGCCACGTAAGCGATGCCACATAACCAGGGACACGTATGCAATCTGTGGTTAAGTATGTAGATCCAACACGTCTAGTTGGGTAAAAATAACTGATTCAAAGGACTATTAGGTATTTTTATGTACAGCTAACGGTGCTAACTTTCCATCCATCAGTTTTGGTCAAAACTTGCCTAGTTTTGTAAGAAATAAAAAAACAGGCTTAGTTTTGTAAACCATAAAAAAAGGCCTATTTCTGTAAAAATCTCTATTATTGATTCTTATTGTAATCAGTTCTCTAATTTTTAAATCTACTATAATCTTTTATTATGTTCCAAAATGATGGAGAATTTTGCAGTATATCCCAATAAAATTACTACGGGGTTGATAACTTTCCTAGAATTTAGAGACTAAAAAGTAGGTTATTTAAATCTTTAAGAAGGAATTAATATGGGTAGAATTGGAAAGATTTTACTCTCTCTGATATTTCTTAATCTCCGTGAAAATCTCTACAACGTCAAGTAAATCGGAACGGAGGGAGTAACTAAAACTTAACCTAAATTTTCTTCTCATTTCATTTTTATTTCATCTTCTCATCTTCCTCTACTCAACCTACTCCATCCCTCTCCTAATGCTCGGTAGAACCCACAAGTTTTTCTATGCCAAGCTTGATGTCAATGTTAATTAGTTGATCAAAACTATATCTTCATTTCTAGTCTACTAAGTTAAGTGTCGGATTAGGTTAGGATTCGGTAATTGAGTATCAGAGATCACCCTCGAAAATTGAAGATCAACGAAGACATTTCGATATGTGAAGACTGAACCATTCTATTTTATTCACTATCTTACCATTTTATCTCCTGAGACTATGTCGTATGACTTTTATTAGATTTATTGCAACATCTCGAAATATGATTCAAGCATTGAATATTCAAAGGTCCTTAACTATATTAGTTCGAAACAATTTATTGTTCAAGAATTAATTTTTGTATTAATTGAACATTTCCCAAGTAATGATTTTATCATTTGGGAATGTTTTAAAAAACAAATAGAGAAATTTAGAACTTCCGTAATTTTGACTCAGGGTAGGTTGGTGAACCATCTAGCAAACCATGATATCTTAGTTTAGTCACAAGTGTTGTTATCTCAAGATTGTTGTCAAATTTAGTTGATCAAAACTATATCTTGATTTCTAGTCTACATTTAGTCAAGTATCGGATTAGGATAAAAGTGTGTAGTTGAGTATCGGATATCACTGATGTTTGAGGGTGAAAACCGTTTCTGATGATTTCGGTAATTTCAGGTGTGTGGGTAAGAAACAAATCTAAACCCTAAACAATGTACTGCACGAGAGTACTTTTGATTCGAGAGATCAATCTATACAATCTTGTCCTAAACCAAGAAATGGTCGTTCCAGGCTTGCTTTGGTCGCAAAGTGAAGGAGAAGAGTTGGTCTTAGGGAGGGAAGCGAAGAAAGTGTTGATACCAGAATGATTGATTCTATAAATGTGGGCATTTTGTGACTTGTATCAGAAAGTAGAACTGGTGAGCCAGATGGAAATCTACCAAGTGATTTCTAGATATTGCGTGTTTCCGACCAAAACTTGTCTTTTGGTGGAAATAGGTGAGACCTATTTATACAAGTCATATTCAAACGTACCCTGGCCTCGTCGGAAGTGGAAATGATTGAGTGGTGGAAGAAAAGAGTAAGGTGTAACTTCCAGACGTTATGTTTCCATGATGAAGAAAGTGAATTCGTGTAACCTCCGGTCATTACTCTTCCATGATAAAGGAAATGAATTGTTTACACTGTTACTTTTCACCACCACTAATTATCCTACTTCATGACACTTTGTTGTAACGGGCGCATTGCACGCCGCACGCTGTAAACCGCCAGACCAATACCCTGATGAGCATCCCACAGTTTGTGACATATTTTGATGTCTCGAGTGTTTTCATGGAAAACATGTAGCACTTTGCTATGTGTGGAAAGTTAAAATTGAGAGGCTTGAAGTAGGTAAATAACATGTCATTCTAGGCTCGTCTTGGCTAGTCGCCTAAAACTTGTCGCGAGCTCGTCATTTCAGTGGTGAACTTGTATGGCTGAGATTGCATCTCATGAAGAAGGATGGCCATTGATTATGGCCACATATTGTTGTATAGCGAAGTGGCGTCAACCACATTCTAATGGCATGCTAGTGGCGTATCCATGTCATAGCAGCATGCTAGTAGCCACAACATAGTGGTATGCCAGTGATGTTGCGGCATGGCCAAAGCTAAAAATTATCTCCGCAACCAAAGTTATGGTTTGGCATCGTGGAAGGATTTGGTGTGGCCAAGTTTTGGCGCCGTGGAAGGATTTTGGCGTGGCCAAGTCTTGGCACCGTTGGAAGGACTTGGCGTGGCCAAGTCTTGGCGTCGTTGGAAGGATTTTGCGCGGCCAAGTCTTGGCGCCGTTGGAAGGACTTGGCGTGGCCAAGTCTTGGTGTCATTGGAAGGACTTGGCGTGGCCAAGTCTTGGCGTGGCCAAGTCTTGGCGCCGTTGGAAGGATTTGGCGTGGCTAAGTCGTCGTGGAAGAATTCTTCATGAAAGAATTAGGGCTTGGTGTAGCCAAGGCATCGTGGAAGAATTCTCCGTGGAAGAATTAGGGCTTGGCGCAGCCAAGTCGTCCTGGAATAATTCTTCGTGGAAGAATTATGGCCTGGCGTGGCCAAAGCGTCGTGGAAGAATTATGGATTGGCATGGGCAAGGCATCGTGGAAGAATTCCCCATGGAAGAATTAGGGCTTGGCGTGGCCAAGGCGTCGTGGAAGAATTAGGGCTTGGCATGTCCAAGGCGTCGTGGAGTCGGACCCACATGTGGCGTGGAAATGTTGGCCATGTTGCCATCTCGTTGATTTGGGAATGTTATTTGGATTTGATAGCAATTTCCTCAAATTAGGGTTTGTTGAATACCCTAATTAGTGCACGTGGCGTGCGGCTACGGCATGGTGCTACTTTTGTGAAAATGGCGCCATGGCTATGCCAAAGGAAACATGGCAAGGCCATAGTGTGGAAATGGCCATATTAGTAGGAATTTCCGTGTGGTGGCTATTTATGGCAGGTTATCACGAAGTTTGCATGTTTCCAAGTTGTCGCGGTAGGGTGCATTCGGCCTTTAATGTATGGTGTCAAGTTTTAGAGTAACCTGATTGACCACAAAAGGGGATGACCAAACATAAGGCGCGACCACACTTCTGGTGAGAGTGTAGCGCCTTTAGGGCGACCTGATTGGTCAATGGGAAGTGGGGTCCGGCAAGCTAGGGCGTGGTATATTGCGCGAGGCACGAAACCATAACTTCTACAAGTTAGTCAGGTTAACTGAATTCTATGTGTCGACATAGAACTCTTTTAAGTTCGTTGCCAGAGAGCATCATGATTTTCTGATTGAATACCTTATGTAAAGATCTTATTCTTGATACTTGGAGATTCATGCTACTCTGTTGTGAGTGAACACAAATCGTCATGCCATGTCAATATTAAGAGTTCAGCCGGAGAACATATCAAAGAAGGAATTCACAGGAACTTATATTTAAGTTAATATACGCGAGGCGCCGTAATTTACAGAACATCTGGGATTCGCTGGTCTAGATAAATTTCATGTAAGTATATTAAGAAGTTCAATAAATTTTCCAGTGGAGAGGTTAGCACACGTGGCTATATTTCCTTACAGAGTGACGTCACATCATATGCAAGGTTTTAAGATTTTAACCCTAAGCTAAAAACCACCATCAATAACTGCGTTCTACCGTTTGAAGGCGAAGATCAACCAAAACTATGGAGGTCTTCTTCAACAAAAGATAAGTGAAGACTGAACCACATATTTCTCAAGTTTTCACCTTTCTATCTATGAGACATTGTTGCATCACTAAATTAGATAGTACACGCATATTAAAAATTTCGACTCAAGTTTATCTTGAATATCATTCTCGAAATATGACTGACTAAGCTTAAGAACATTTATTCATACTTGATGAATTTAGTTAATAAAATTTTATTGTTTATGACCTAAATTATGATTCAAGATTTAATCATTTGAAAACAGTCTGGAACGGTGATATGTGTCATTGATGCTATTCGGAAATGTTTCGAATTGATTATCAAAGAGATATATAACTACTATTAATCTGGATACGGGACAGTATATGAAAACTCGGGGTACCAAAATACACCACCAATTTTTTTCTTAGTCAATATTTATGGAAAAACTCAATACAACTTCGAGAGTTAAACTCAATCAAGGAATAATATCTAGAGTTATATCTCTCTCTCTCTTGCGATTAGAACGTTTTCGGAAACAAGTTTATAAACCTAATCACAAAGAGATAACTGGGACGGTACCACAGTCGACCAATATCCAAGAATCAATCAAGTCGTATCCAACAAATTAGGTCGGATGTATCTACTATGATTGATTAATGCACAACCTGTGATATTTCAATTATAAAGATAAACAATATAATGCAGAAAAAGAAATAACATAGACACCAGAGTTTTATTAACGAGGTAACATAAAAACCTTGGGACCTAGTCCAGATTGAACACCAAACTGTATTAAGCCGCTTCAGACACTAGCCTACTATGAATTAACTTCGGACTAGAATGTAGTTGATCCCTAAAAGGTTTCCCACCTATTAAGGTATAGTCACGCTCCTTACACCTCTTGAATCCCAGCGGGACTCCGCACAATTTATTCCCTTAGATGATGCCACACCAACTAAGAGTTGCCTCCCACATATTAAGCTTATATTATTGATTTCCTTTTACAATCAAAAGTGTGGAAATAGATAGAAATATAGAAAGTCTAGCTAACCTCAAAATCCGGACTTATGTAACCCGAAGTGTAACCTAGATTATTATTCACCCTCAAGTATAAAACATGTGTGTTAGAGCATAGCTCGGTTGAACCCACCAAGCGTTGGTATGTCAAGTTTGGTTGTCATATTTTAGTGAATCCAAAATCAATTTAAGAGTCTCTTGATTATGTACTAGAGAAAACTTCGTATAGGTTAGGCTAGAAATATTAGGATAATAAGACATACAAATATTACTCGAAGACTTGAAGAATGTGAAGAAATAAAGAACTGCATTGATGACATCATCCTTCCTCTTGAGGTTGGTAATATTTTTACTTGAACTATTTCATTCCCAACGTATCTTTCAAGTCGTGCTATATTGAAAACATAACTGTGAAGCTATGAATGATTATACTCTAGTAGAAATAGTATTAAGGAATTACAATACGAAGTATAACGCTTATCTTTTGAACTTCGTATATAAGACATCGACATAATCGTATGAATGCTATTGTGATTATGTGTATGGGTATGGGTGGAGATTTCGTCCTAAGAAACAATGTTTACATTCGTTTAAAGGAAGTACATTCATGAACTTGTTTTATGAATCCAAAGGGAAATTGCTTGGCTTATTAGTATTGTTATTCATTGCATATCTTTGGATTACCAATATGTGTGAGTTAGTAGAACCGATCATAACTTTTTATGTATCTTGGTGAAACTAGTCACAATGCCTAACTTATGTATTGGTATAACTTTTGTTAGTATAACCGATCCTAAGTAATCACCTAAGATGGTATGATCGGTAGTTGTAATTGGTGTAATCGATCCTAGTAATTGGTGTGACCGATCACAAAAGAGTAGTAATCGATCCTTGTAATTTATGTAACCGCTGGTAATTGGTGTAACAGATCCTGGTAACTGGTGTGACTGATCATAAGTAATACCATGATCATATGGTAACCGGTCCTGGTAATTGATGTGACCAATTTGGTAACTGATGTGACCTGTGACGGACCGAAAAATTACGCCTTTGGCGCGTTTCCCCTCAGGACGTAACTTCCCCGATACGTCGTGATGATGATACGATTTGATCTTTAAAGCTAGGAAAATGCACGTTCATTTTCCCTCACAAGCATGCTCATGGATCATGATGCAGCTATTTAAGCTTCCACACCGTTCGAACTTACCCTTGTTCCGCAAAGGGTTTATTAAGAAAATAAAAACTTTCTTAATATGGAAAAAACGACCTTTTGAGGCCCTAAACAATGGAATTTGGCTAAATTTGGGTGACCATGTCTTGATCTTTGGGATGTTTCCCATCAAAATGGACTCCTCTTAAGCTAAATTACGAAACTCGGGTGTTTAGACTATATTGAACGCCTTGATAGGAAGTATGAGCATCCAAGGAATGGAATGCAATTAGTCTTATCAAGTATGGCCACAATCATCTCTTGCGCCGAGCTACCGATTCAGATGATATGAGAGGCCAAAGTGTCACAATAATCTCTAAATTAGATGATATGAGCGACAACGCGCTGGGACGGCAATACTGAAACTCATTACGGCTGCCTACGTACCCTTTCCTACTCTAAAGGTATCAAGCACAGACCGTAGTTCATCCTCGAAGGGACAAGAAACTTAATCTAACTCGTTTGCTAGGCCATGGCCGAGCAATAGTGGTAATGGCCTAGTTTATATAGGTCGTTCCGATAAAATGCATCCAAGTGATGCATGTTTGGTCCGCAATATGGCATAACGATACCTAAGCATCGAATTCCCTCTTTGCGAGGATACACAACTATAAATGAGCCTTAGGCATCATTTATACTCTTCCGTCTAAGCTATGAAGCTTACTTGGTGCATAGTTCGCATATGCACCATCAACCAACTACCCCTCCCTATATATGTAAAAATGACATTTTTCATGGCCGTTGCCATATATTTCATCAACTCCCCACTTTACTATTCAAGGTCGTTGCCATATATTTCCTGAATAACCGGCCAAGATGGATGTACATTCAGTTCTGGCTCACATGCCAGTTCCAATGTCATGCTAGGATGGATGAACATTCTTAAGGTCATCTACCCAATTGGCCTGAAGCACCCTTGGTGCGAGATTGGGTCTTGGCCAAATGCCAAACATAATGCGCCATTTTTGCACGGTACTGGCCTTAAGCCAAACTACCTCTTAACAACCAACGAAAGCTTTTGGATGAAGCTTCATTACAAGATAATGGCGCATCTTTTAGCATGCGCCATGCTAAAAACACGGGGTCTAACATGACCGGTCCCAATAACCATATTAAGTTAGAACCGATCCTTGTGTTTGGTAGAACTGTAAACCCATGATTAGTGTGTTGATTTGATCAATCACATAGTTCCTGGAAATTAGATGAACCACTTCTAAACTTATTTGGAAGTATGGTATAATCAGTTCCAAGATTGTAAATATGAAAGAATATTTACAAAGAATTAAGATGTCGACATACTTTGAACATGTTCAGTAACTCTTATCTTTTATTGTTCAAAGATATTCCTTAATATCTAAAGGAGATCCCTAAAGGAGATCCCGTACCGAAATAAGTTGAGAATATTTTAATCAAGGTTGTTAATTTTTATATGCTTTTAATTACCAACAATTAAAATGCATATCTCTGGAAAATAAAAATTAGTAATGTTCATTTACTAATTGGAGATTTTCTAGTAGGATTTCGGTTATTTTTGGACAGAGCATTTCTAGGAATTATGAAAACCGATTTTGGAAATATTGCATATCTTAAGAATATTTCGGTTTTGGAAATTCCTTGGTGTCCAAACTTCCTTGATCTATAAATACCCAATTTTGCATTTCATGTAAACTATGCTAAGAGCCAGCAAAACTACCTCGTTGTGTTGTTACTAGTGGAGCCATCTATTCAGAGAGGAAAGTACCCTAATTAGGCAAAATCTCTTACGACCACTCGTTTAAAGACTTCTGTGGGATCAAGAAGCTCCATGAGTACCGTTGGTGGGAAACTAGATAATTGTAGTATTATTAGTTTTCGATTTGATTTGATTGACTAACGGTTGTTGAACTTTGATTACACCTAATTTGTTTATTCTTGAGAATCTTCTCTTCAAATATAAGATTCACTCAAACTAGATCGAAGTGTCAACGGGATCTTTAGAACTCTTTGTAGATCTAAATACGTCTTGTGATAATCCATAGTTAACAGATTTCGTTCTATGCGTGATTGATCACAAGAGATTTAAGTTATTGTGTGTAGGGGTTTATTGAAGATTTAAGAAGATTTGAAGACGAAGAAGATTTCTAATTTGGGTTCGTAATCTTTGGTGTGCAAAAAACTTGATCGGCTGGGATCAAACTATAATCACTTTATCTTTTGGTAGGTTTGATTGATTAGTTGCGTAAATCAGCATTAGTATTTAGTATCTAGATAGATCCTATTATTGATTGCAAAATATAAACTCGAGTACTTGTTAGTTGTTTGTTAGATAGATCTAAACCCGACATAGGAGTTTATTGGATTAAACAGAAGAGCCTTTGTATAACTCATATCACTGAGATTGAATAGATTTGTTACCGAATAGATTTGTTGTTCCTTTACTATTTGGAATACAAACTTAAGGAATTGTTCCAGTGCGTGCACTTATTGAATGTCGGAAGTGCAGGGATACTAAAGAAACTAGGTGAACTATATGTTTAGTTGCTTGGTCTCAACTATACGAAGTTAGGTTGATTTTGTATAGCGGTTTAATTCCGAGAGTATTCAATTATGGACAAGGTCCTGGGGTTTTTCTGCATTTGCGGTTTCTTCGTTAAAAAAATCTTGTTGTGTCTTTTACTTTTGTTTTTCCTCAATTATAATTGTTTTTATTATAATTTAAAGTAAATTACACAAACGTTAACTCCGTATTACTTGATAGTGATCCTATAGAATTTGGTTAATTCTGAACCTGTTATCAAGTAATCACACTTTGATTGTTATATTGTCTTTATCTCGTATCCATAGACGATCATACAAAGTGTGAATATCGATTTGTTATATTGTCTCGACTCAGTCCATAGACAATCACTTTCGGTAAAAGGACTTATAGGTGGAAAAGTTTTAGATTGAGTTATATTTGGGTACCTTCGTCTTTTCAATTGGTATCAGAGCAGGCAAAAAATAAAATATCTAACAATCTGTGTTTGGTGTGATCCAACCTATAAGAAATGAACTCGAGTTCTCATGAATCGATTTCAGTTAACATACCGTCAAGATTTGACGGAACAAACTATCTATGGTGGAAATCTTCTATGAGATCTTTTCTTCAATCAAGAGACTTTAATACTTGGTTATTAGTTGTTGATGGTTATAATCTCCCGAAAATTGAAAATTCGAAAACTGAGTTTAAATGCTTAGTAGATTATACTAACGAAAAAAAGGCTTTTGCAAAGCATAATTCAGATGGTTTGAATGATATTTTACATGCTGTAATTCGTGATCTACAACATCATGTATTAACATGCCAAACTTCAAAGGAAACTTGGGATAATCTTCAGATCATGTTCGAAAGAAATTCATCAGTAAAAGAAGCTAGACTTCAAACTCTTACGTCTGATTGGGAAAACCTTTGAATGGATGGCAACGATTACTTTGAAGAGTTTCATATTAAACTATCTGAGATAGTTAATGCTTCTTTCTCGCTTGGAAAGACTATCTCTGAAAAAGATAAAGTATGAAGGATTCTCAGCCATCTACATATGAATCTAAGAAGCATGCAATCATCGAGGATAACGATCTTTCCTCTTTATCAAGAAGTTCTCTTGTTAGAAAACTAAAGATATTTAATCAAGAGCACTCGTCTAAGGAAAACGACAATTTGGCATTTAAAGCCATCAAAAAATCGTCGACTCAATGTCCGGAAGTCTCCCAAGATCAGGAGGATTTAGATACTGAAGATGAAACCGAACTTAATCATCATTTGTCTCTAATCACTCAAATATTCAAGAAATTAGTGAGACACCAAAAAAGAGAATCTCATGTGTCAAACTAAGGATATTCAGTGGAATATCCTTAGTAAATGATAATGATAATGTTCCTCAATGCTACAAATGTAAATACTTTATTCATATTTTTCCAGACTGTCCAACTAAGGATATTCAGTGGAAAAGAAATTCATATACTGCGACTCTTGACTATTCCCCTGACGAGGATAATCAAGACTGTATGCTAGACCATGTTGCAACCATTGCAGAAGTCCATGACTCTGAAAACCTTTCAACATTAGATACCATAGAAGAGTTCTCTCCTTCGATTTTCAAACAAAATTTTCCTTGTAAAGATAAAAGGACACATGTTCTTAAATCCGAAATCAATGGAATAAAATCATCGCTTGATCATCTCAGAAGAAGTTATCTGAATGACAAAGAAAAATTTAACAAGCGTCTTGTGAAAATTGAGGTGTCTCAATGTTCTGAAAAATAACAAGTATTTAAACTCATCTTCGGCATCAAGTGTTGTCAAGACGAAATCAGAAAGTTAAAATAAAATAATCTGAAATTGAGGTATAAACTTAATTAATCTAAGAAATCATCTCTTGATATGAATGTATCAAAAGGCAAGGTAGGAAGGTTGAATAAATCGATTAAAACCTATAACCAGAATACTTATGGGGGTTATTTCCGATGCAAGCAATGGGGGCACTATCACAGACAGTGTCCTGGTATTAAACAGAGAGATAAACTCTGCAAATCCAAATGTTTAAGATCTACGTCTAGACCAAAAATTTCTTCTGAATTTTAATGTAAAAAATTGAACAAAGCGATTTTTAGACATCAAGATCTTACTCTAAACTTGAGAAACGAGCCCAACATTTCGAACATAAAGGTTTCTCAAACCAGTAAGAATGTTGATACATGAATCCTTACTTGTTGCTCTCAAAAAGTAGTCATTAAGGATATGAATGTAAATAATTTAATAAAAATATTTCTAAAATAAATTTTCGGTTAAGAAATTAAATGAAATAAATTTCGAGAATTTGTTTTTCTACATTTATAAGAGGAAAGACATCTTATTTTATTTTATAGAGATCTGACAGGATGTCTACCTCTAGTTGCAACTCTCGTAAAACTGAGAAAGTCTGGACCATATTGTTTCCTAACAAGAAACTTCGTCTCGAATCTTCATATGGTGATTCAAATTCATCACTAGAGCTTCATCAAGATGTTCCTAATGAAGAAATATTATCTCTTAATGATAATCTTCTCGAGAATCTTTCACTGAAATCAGATATGATCTTATGTGAAGTAAGGAACATGGAAAAGGATTTGTGAAAGGAAGTAAAGGAATTCAATGACAATGTTATTAATCTTGATTAGTTATCATAGAAGATGACTGTCATCCTGTGAAATCCTCTGATCCAGCTCCGAAAATATCAGAAGAAACTCTAAAGGAATAAATTTAGAGTCTTAATCCAAACAAAATAGAACATCAGTTTTTGATTTCTTTCAATTATTGTGTAAGGACTATTGCTGAATAAAACTATCCATTAGTTATTGAAAATACGAGGGTACCCAAATATACCTCAATCTAAAACTTTTCCACCTATAAGTCCTCTTACCGAAAGTGATTGTCTATAGAATAAGTTGAGACAATACAACAAATCGGTATTCACACTTTGTGTGATCGTCTATGGATACGAGATCGAGACAATACAACAATCAAAGTTTGATTACTTGATAATAGGTTCGGACTTAACCAAACTCTATAGGATCACTATCAAGTAATACGGAGTTAACGTTTTTGTAATTTACTTTAAATTATAATAACATTAAATATAATTGCGGAAAACGAAAGTAAAATACACAGCAAGATTTTGTTAACGAGGAAACCGCAAATACAGAAAAACCTCGGGACCTAGTCCAGAATTGAATACTCTCAGAATTAAGATGCTATGCAAAATCAACCTAACTCGTATAGTTGAGACCAAGTAACTAAACCTATAGTTCACCTAGTTTCTTCAGTATCCCTGCGCTTCCGACATTCAATAAGTGCACGCACTGGAATAATTCCTTTGGTTTGTATTCCAAATAGTAAAGGAACAACAAATCTGTTCGGTAACAACTCTATTCAATCTCAGTGATATGAGTTAGACAAATGCTCTTCTGTTTAATCCAATAAACTCATTTGTCGGGTTTAGATCTATCTAACAAATAACTAACAAGTAGTCGAGTTTATATTTGCAATCAATAATAGGATTCATCCAGATACTAAATACTGATGTCGATCTATGTAACTAATCAATCAAATCTACCAAAAGATAAACCGATTATAGTTGGATCCCATCCGATCAAGTTTTGTTCACACTAAAGATTATGAAACCTAATCAGAAATATTTTTCTTCTTCAAATCTTCTTAAATATTCAATAAACACCTGCACACAACAACTTGAATCTCTTGTAATCAATCATGCACAGAACGGAGTCTGTTAACAATGGATTATCACAAGAGGTCTTTAGATCTGCAAACAATTCTAAAGATCCCGTCGACACTTCGATCTAGTTTGAGTGAATCTTATATTTAAAGAGAAGATTCTCAACAATAAACAAACTAGGTGCAATCAAAGTTCAAGAACCGTTAGTCAATTGTTTGTGGGAGAAAACTACTTCTGCATGTTTAGGTAATTTTGGGTGTGTGTGGATGAGAAGTGAATTTAAACCTTCAAAAAATGTGTTGCACGATGAGCACTTTTGATTCGAGAGATAATCTGTACAATTCTGTCCTAAACCGAAGACACGGCCATTCCAGATTTGTTTCGATCACAGGTGAAGGATGTGAGGTTGATCTTAGGGAGGGAAGCGAAGAATGTGTTGAGAGTATGAAGGTGAAGGCTATTTGATGACTTGTTAACAGAAGGTTGAGCAGGCTAGGAAATGTTGCAGGAAGGCTCTGGGTGTTGAATACGATGGTATTAACACTCGGTTTTTCTGTGTTGTTGGAAATAGGGAGGAGAACCTATTTATACAAGTCGATAAGCCTTAATCACGTATCTCGTGGGAAAGTGGAGGAAGTGGAGTGATGGAGGAAGTGGAGTTGTGTGTTAGTGTCACACGATTGCTTGCCCACTTCTCCTATCATCGCTAACCGCCCATGTTTCCCTGACACGATCTTGTGATGGCGTGTTGCACGCTACACGCTGTAAACTGCCAGACCAATACTCCAGTTGTGACGTGATTAACGTCTAGAGTGAGTCGTGGGACCCACATAAGGTAGCAAACGGTGCTAGGTAAAATAATCAAGTTGTTTGTAGGCGCATATTGTATGCATGTGGTGCATTAAATATGCTTAACATGCTTGAAGCCTACACAACCTTGATGAAAATATTGCAAGTTGAAGTGACTCAACTAGCTATGTTCAGGAGTTGTTCGGAGGTCGCATGAACGGGACACACCTTGTCCGGTTATTCCATGGGGAAGTGTGGAGGATGGTGATCACGGTGATACCTTGTTTTCCACCTAACTCCCTTCCTAGGCTATTCATCCAAGCATGCGAACTTGGACGGACAAGATTGATGAAGGAATAAACGTTGGATTAGGGTTTGGAAGGCTTGCAAGCCTCCCTTTTCAGCCTAACGGTTTTCAGCCTTGGGAGGCATGCATGGAGTGGCCGATCGGTCCAGCAGGTAGGAGGGATGCCACTCTTCATGCCCATGCTTGTTGGAAGTCAATCAGAGAAATCTAAGTCGCTCGTTTCAGCCTGCGATGATGGAAAACCGAGATTAGAAGGGGGCCGTGCATGCTACCTTTGGGCATGAATTTTGAGATGGCTAGTATGCAACCATTCGCGGACGATTGGTTGGCCGTGTAGTTGGGCACACAGTGGATATGCTGGTGTGGTCAGACAGCTAATCCCGCCTTCCTTTGGCTTCCGTTCGTTTGTCTCAAAGTGGCTGCCTGCGACCACTTGATGCAAACCCTAATTTAGGGTTTCCGACCGGTTACCTATATCCGACCAAATCCATCATTTTCCGACCTCTTTTGGTGAGGTCGATGGTGCGAGGGGAATGTTGGGACGACGGTGAGCATGTGCGTGCGCGCTACTCGGTCCCGCGCGTGATCTAGGCCGTCCAACCATGCATGCGAAGTTGGACGGATGAGATCTATTTTTGAGTTTGTTTTCAGCAGGTGATACTAACATGGGTAGTCTTGCATGCATTGAACGGGGCTAATATAACCCTCCGTCAGGTAGCCTACGGGTATTTGCATGTCGAACACAATTCTTTGAGCAGGGCATTAATTGTAATGATGTAAACCTACAGAAAATCGGGATGGTTGCTACATGCTCCGCTCTAGGTAGGTTATAATTCTCAGGGATGGTTGCACATGCTCCAATGAATTATCATGGTGAGAAATATTCATCACCTGAAGGCTTTATCCTTTGCAGGACGTCAACTTACAAAAATTGGCTTTTTTACAATTTTAGCCTTTAAATAGAAATCCACCATCAACATTAAGTCCCCTGCCTAGCATGCAATGGTTACACTATTGTAGGGTAGGCATGAGATGGTGACAATTTTCATACAAAAATAACTAAAGTCAGAGTAAATACATGTTTACCGCGTGGGAGAAGGTATGTCATGTGTGTTAAATGCCTTGGAGCCGGTTGAGTTGATCCTTCCAATGGTAAAGCTCGGCTGGGGAAGTACAGCTTGGTGGGTCAATCCACCTTGGCCTTCCTCTTTCTATGTGCATTCTCATATGCCTAGCAAGCATCGTGCATTCGATAAACATTGTTGATCACAATCCCGACTCAACAGCCTCAGAAATCGGCAAAGGTGGACTTCTTTTCTCCTGGGGATCTTGTTGGATCGTGAAGCATATAAAGAAGTTTTCCTGTATTCTTCTCATTAGGCGATCGTCTTCTTCAACATCTCAAGTATTTCTCCACACGTTGATTTCTTAAACGATTGGAGATAGTTGTGATTAGAATACTTTTTATGTGCCGCCGTAACTTATCTTCCTCTCTTTTTTGTAGTACATCATAAAAGGAGTTGGTGATGATCACTCTGCAGCTTCTTCAGAAAAACGTTTTGAAGTTGATAAACCAGAAGCTAACGCACATGAGTAGGTAATGGCTAAAATTGATTCTCCACTTCGTGAAGTCAGTCATGCCGTACAGGGAATGTCTGTCTTGCATTTAACCATTGTCAGGGGTCGGCTCCATGCTCTTTCAGTTGTAATCGATATGGAGGAGAAACAAAGACATGAAGAAGCGTTGCGAGCGAAGTGGAAACGCGAGGCGTCACAAGCACCAGTAATCTCGAGAACTGAAAGGTTTGCGGCTCGGTTGAAGAGACGGAGGGTTAAACACGAACATCCAGCGGGTGATGGGAAGTGTGATTACCCAATACGTGGTGGTGTGATAATCCTTGACCATGATACTGATGATACTGAACGTCCGAAAGTGATTGACACGATTTCCAAGGTTGCAATGGATTCTGTAGAAGGTGCAAAAGATACGCATGCTGAAGATGTTGAGGCGGTAGCTGCTGTGCCCGAAGAAGAAGTTGAGGCGTCTCTGGAGAAAGCGGCACAAGATTTGGATCCCAACAGTGATGAAGACGCAACCAGCAATTGAGTTTCCCTGTTATTCTTCTTCGTAGTGTTTTTTTTTATACTCAGTGGCGGCTGAGTTTGAAGTTTTCTTCTTTGCTTGCTTGTCTTGAACAAAGTTTTATTCAATGTTGCTTTCGAAACATGCATATTTTTTTCTGCTTGTGCCCCCTGACGTGAGTCTGGCTCTGTTGAAGTAGATCATGTATGATACCTTCCTCCTCCCCTTTTTACATGTTTTATTCATCTCATATTACCAGGATGGTATGAAGATTTGGTATGAGGATTTAGGGTTTTCTTTCTGGGTAATGGTGGTTTGAAGGTGACTCATAACTTTGTGTAATTTTATGAGAAATTATAAAAGGAACGAAATCTTGATTACTTGAAGAAATATTGAAACCCTAATAAGTATGAAGGCAAGCGGTGCCATCATTTTGAAGGAATTACAAATATTGTGAAAAGGAAAATTGTTGGAGGAATCCCCCCGGGGGGATTAGAGAGGTGATGTCGTGTCTTCAAGTGAGGTAGGGCTTGAGCCATCGTGAGTGAACAACCACACCTTCGAGTTTTTCTGCATTGATGATCTTGCAGTAACCTCCCAAGATAACATCTTCCACTAAGAATACTTCCTCTTCCTTTGCAGGAATATCAGGCTGGGCAGTTATTTTTACTGCCATGTTTCCAACTTGGAACGTGGTTACCTTTGCTACCATATCTCCAATTTGAAACGGATTCGGACTTGGTATAACATCTTGCTTCTGACACGTTTCGTTCTTGACTGCTTCCAAAATTTTGGTGAAGCGCTTAAAGGGGCCAGCACTCCATTCACATCTCTTGGTGGTGGCCCGCCTGTCAGGTGAAACAGTCCCCTGTGGTCCAGCAGGACAATTATCCACTACTTGCAAAGAGGGTTGTTCAATGAGACTTACTTGGGCTCGGAATCTCTTGACATAGGACGAAGGGATTTCACCAGGGAGTTGCATTATGCTTGTGAGTTATTGGTATGGAGGCAACAGGCAGTCTTCGAGTCTCTAAGGTTTGTTGAAAATCATTGGAGATGGCTTGTTGGAGATTCTTCCAGGTACTGAGATTGGTAAGGATTGCGCCTTGTGTACCCACGGGCGCCCCAGAATTATGTCGTAATCTTGATGTTCCTTAATTATATGGAATCTGGCTTGTGTTGGAGTGTTGCCGATCTTGACATCAAGGTCAATGTATCCGTCGACATCCACAAACTCTGCTGCTGGGCTCTTGATCACAGTCGGACCACGGGTAGCCTCCTGCTTTGATATTTTCGCATCTTGCAGGGTCTTGATAGTAACAATGTTGAATTCAGAAGATGCATCGATTAATGTGCTATCGAACTTGACACCTTTCAAATGGGCAACGGTCAAAAGTCCCCAGTTTCCTTTGTTGGCGTTATCTTCCAAGGAGGCTTGAGATGCTGGAACGACTTATTTTTCTGGGTACAAATGCCTTCTTGACACAATACGGTTGAGGGCCATGAATATATCTTGACGTTGTACCTTGGAAAGGTACAAGATTTCACACAGGTGTTCCATCATGGATTGTGCAGTCTTTCGCACAGAGTCTCCAGAGATCATGCAACTTCGGACAGGAAGAGGGTCTCTGTGAACTCCTTCATTTACCAATTGAAGCTCTCCTGCTGCTATCTTTTCCCTGAAGATTTATTTCAACTTGTTGCAATCATTATTTGGGTGGTGGACAAACCTATGATAACGGCAGTAATTAGGGTCGGCCATGTCTTTCTCAGTTGGTGGACGTCTGATAGGAGGTATCTTGATAGCATCATCCTGAATCCATGCCTCCAAGAGTTTCATTACTTCATTTATCGGAAACTGGAATCCTGTGTCTTCGGTGCTCTGCGCAGGATCCTTGCATGTTCTCTTCCGGGGCGAAGATTTATGTGTTTGAGACGCACGCTTGGGTAGTTGTTCTGCCGCCGCTAGAGCTTTTATCTTTCCGCCTTCACTTACTACACTGACAGAAGGGATAGTATTATATTGTTTGTTTATGAGGCGCATGTTTCCCCGATTATCTCGTGAATCGTCGCTCCGAACGATCCTGGTTCTTTCCAATAATGTTGGGGGGGGTAGTGGCTGAACGTTTGGCTGCTTCACGGAGCTCTGAGAATGTCTGGAATCCCAAGTTTTCTAGTAGGGCGCGATATATGGGTATCATTCCGTTAATGCATAATTCCACCAGCTGTCGTTCTGTGACATTTGGTTCATGGCAGTCCAATGCTTGTGTTCTGAACCTTTTGACAAAATTATTTGGATGTTCGTTGTTCTGTTGGGAGATTCTCCCCATGTCTGAGAAAGTAACTTGCTCAGATACAAAGAAGTACTTCTTGTAAAACGCGCTAACTATTTCACTCCAATTGGATATGCTGTCGGGTGCGATGTTGTTGTACCACGTATAGGCTCTCCCCGTAAGTGATTTGGAGAATTCCTTCAGGCGTAGAACGTGATTGTATTCGTGTTCTCCTAAGGATTCTAAAAATCGAGAGACGTGTTCACGAGCATTACCGGTACCATCATAAATGGTGAATTGAGGGGAGGTGTATCCCCTGGGAAGAGGAATCCGCTGCACGTCTTGTGGATATGGAGGCTGGTGTCGATGCGCGTCCATTGGATTTTCTTTGCCACAATTTTAGAGGAGTCTCTCCAGATCTTCACGTGTAATAAAGTTGGATGGTAGGCTCCTTTCCCTGAGATGCTCTTGGTCCCTTTCTCTTGCGTGGTCAGCAGCATAAGACTCTTCGTTTAGGTAGGCTTGCGTGACTGAGGCACCTACTCCAGGTGTGCTGAACGTATTTATTGTTGGCCCTTGGGGCTGTCTCGACTCTTGCGGTAATCGATCGGTTAATGTTTTAAGGAAGGTGAGTACCTCTTTCTGAGTGGTTTCCATGTCTGCCTGAGCTTTAGCGAGGGTTTCTTTCCTCTCCATCAAGTCCACCATGGTGATAGGAGGTTGTCCTCCTTTGGGTCCTCCAGATCCTCGTCCTAAAGGGGGAGTAGCAGTCGTTCTGGTGACGGACGGAGGTGTCATGCTTGAGGAAATGCCTGGATTTGCAGCCGCTCTATCTCTTGTAATGGGAGGTGTCACACCTACTGGAATGTCCGCTCCTGCTCCGCTGGTACTGGTGGTACTGATGGTAGAAGACGCAACTCCACGGGACACGTTGGTTGTACTGGCGGGTTGTATAGTGACACCGCATTTGGGATATCAGCGCTAGAAGTGTTGTCGGCGCTACTTCCCTCGGGATTGGTTGCTGATCCAGATCTAAGATCCACCATTCTTGAAAATTGAAATGGTATTGAAGAGATCGACTTCATAACCGATAGATTAACCTCCCACTGTGGTCGCCAATTTTTTGTGGGAGAAAACTACTTCTGCAGGTTTAGGTAATTTTGGGTGTGTGTGGATGAGAAGTGAATTTAAACCTTCAACAAATGTGCTTCACGATGAGCACTTTTGATTCGAGAGATAATCTGTACAATTCTGTCCTAAACCGAAGACACGGACGTTCCATATTTGTTTCGGTCACAGGTGAAGGATGTGAGGTTGATCTTAGGGAGGGAAGCGAAGAAGGTGTTGAGAGTATGAAGGTGAAGGATATTTGATGACTTGTTAACAGAAGGTTGAGCAGGCTAGCAAATGTTGCAGCGAGCTCTCGGGTGTTGAATACGATGGTATTAACACTCGGTTTTTCTGTGTTGTTGGAAATATGGAGGAGAACCTATTTATACAAGTCGATAAGCCTTCATCACGTCTCTCGTGGGAAAGTGGAGGAAGTGGAGTGATGGAGGAAGTGGAGTTGTGTGTTAGTGTCACACGATTGCTTGCCCACTTCTCCTATCATCGCTAACCGCCCATGTTTCCCTGACACGATCTTGTGATGGCGTGTTTCACGCTGCACGCTGTAAACCGCCAGAACAATACCCCAGTTGTGACGTGATTAATGTCTAGAGTGAGTCGTGGGACCCACATAAGGTAGCAAACGGTGCTAGGTAAAATAATCAAGTTGTTTGTAGACGCATATTGTATGCATACGGTGCATTAAATATGATTAACATGCTTGAATCCTACACAACCTTGATGAAAAGATTGCAAGTTGAAGTGACTCAACTAGCTATGTTCAGGAATTGTTCGGAGGTCGCATGATCGGGACCCACCTTGGCCGGTTATGCCATGGGGAAGTGTGGAGGATGGTGATCACGGTGAAACCTTGTTTTCCACCTAAATCCCTTCCTAGGCTATTCATCCAAGCATGCGAACTTGGACGGACGAGATTGATGGAGGAATAACCGTTGGATTAGGGTTTGGAAGGCTTGCAAGCCTCCCTTTTCAGCCTAACGGTTTTCATCCTTGGGAGGCATGCCTGGAGTGGCCGATCGGTTCAGCAGGTAGGCGGGACGCCACTTTTGATGCCCATGCTTGTTGAAAGTCAATCAGAGCAATCTAAGTCGCTCGTTTCAGCCTGCGATGATGGACAACCGAGATTAGAAGGGGGCCGTGGATGCTACCTTTAGGCACAAATTTCGAGATGGCTGGTCTGCAACCGTTCGCGGCCGATTAGTTGGCCGTGTATCTGGGCCCACAATGGACATGCTGGTGTGGTCGGCCAGCTAATCCCGCCTTCCTTTGGCTTCCGTTCGTTTGTCTCAAAGTGGCTGCATGCGACCACTTAATGCAAACCCTAATTTAGGGTTTCCGACCGGTTACCTATATCCGACCGAATCCGGCATTTTCCGACCTCTTTTGGTGAGGTCGATGGTGCGAGGGGAATTTTGGGATGACGGTGAGCATGTGCGTGCGCGCTACTCGGTCCCGCACGTGATCTAGTCCGTCCAACCATGCCTGCGAAGTTGGACGGATGAGATCTATTTTTGAGTTTGTTTTCAGCAGGTGAGACTAACATGGGTAGTCTTGCATGCGTTCAAAGGGGATAAGATAACCCGCCGTCAGGTAGCCTACGGGTGTTTGCATGTCGAACACAAGGCTTTGAGCAGGGCATTAATTGTAATGTTGTAAACCTACAGAAAATCGGGATGGTTGCTACATGCTCCTCTCTGGGTAGGTTATAATTCTCAGGGATGGTTGCACATGCTCCAATGAATTATCATGGTGAGAAATATTCATCACCTGAAGGCTTTATCCTTTGCAGGACGTCAACTTACAAAAATTGGCTTTTTTACAATTTTAGCCTTTAAATTGAAATCCACCATCAACATTCAAATCAAATCGAAAACTAATAATACTACAATTATCTAGTTTCCCACCAACGGTACTCATGGAGCTTCTTTATCCCACAGAAGTCTTTAAACAAGTGGTCGTAAGATATTTTGCCTAATTAGGGTAATTTCCTCTCTGAATAGACGGCTCCACTAGTAACAACACAACGAGGTAGTTTTGCTGGCTCTTAGCATAGTTTACATGAAATGCAAAATTGGGTATTTATAGACCAAGGAAGTTTGGACACCAAGGAATTTCCAAAACCGAAATATTCTTAAGATGTGCAATATTTCCAAAATCGGTTTTCATAATTCCTAGAAATGCTCTGTCCAAAAATAACCGAAATCCCACTAGAAAATATCCAATTAGTAATGCACATTACTAATTTTTATTTTCCAGAGATATGCATTTTAATTGTTGGTAATTAAAAGCATATAAAAATTAACAACCTTGATTAAAATACTCTCAACTTATTTCGGTACGGGATCTCCTTTAGCTATTAAGGAATATCTTTGAACAATAAAAGATAAGAGTTACTGAACATGTTTAAAGTATGTCGACATCGTAATTATTTGTAAATCCTCTTTCATATTTACAATCTTGGAACTGATTATACCACACTTCCAAATAAGTTTAGAAATGGTTCATCTGATTTCCAAGAACTATGTGATTGATCAAATCAACATACTAATCATGGGTTTACTGTTATACCAAACACAAGGATCGGTTCTACCTCAATATGGTTACTATGACTGGTTACATCAGTTACCAAATTGGTCACATCAATTACCAGGATCGGTTACCATATTCTCATGGTATTACTTGTGATAGGTCATACCAGTTACCAGGATCGGTTACACCAATTACCAGGACCGGTTACACCAATTACAAGGATCAATTACTACTCTTTTTTGATCGGTCACACCAATTACTAGGATCGGTCACACCAATTACAACTACCGATCATACCATCTTAGGTGATTACTTAAGATCAGTCACACTAACAAAAGTCATACCAATACATAAGTCAGGCATTGTGACTAATTTCACCAAGATACATAACAAGTTACGATGGGCTCTACTAACTCACACATATTGGTAATCCAAAGATATGCAATGGATAAGAATACCAATAAGCCTAGAGATTTCCCTTTCGATTCATAAAACAAGTTCATGAATGTATTTCCTTTAAACGAATGTAAACATTATTTCCTAGGATGAAATATTCACCCATACCCATACACATAATCAAAATAGCATTCATACGATTATGTTGATGTCTTATATACGAAGTTCAAAAGATAAGCGTTATACTTCGTATTGTAATTCCTTAATACTATGTGTACTAGAGTATAATCACAGCTTCGCAGTTATGTTTTCAATATAGCACGACTTGAAAGATACGTTGGGAATGAAACAGTTCAAGTCCAAATATTACTAACCTCGAGTGGAAGGATGATGTCGTCGATGTAGCTCTTTACTTCTTCACATTCTTCAAGTCTTTGAGGAATACTTGTATGTCTCATTATCCTAATATTTCATTCCTAACCTATAAGAAGTTGTCTCTAGTACATAATCAAGCGACTCTTAAATTGAGTTTTGATTCACTAAAATATGACAACCAAACTTGACATACCAATGCTTGGTGGGTTCAACCGAACTATGCTCTAACAGTTATGAATAAAATTATTATTTTATAATTTTTCTTGAGATAGTTTTTCGATTACATAGCCTGTGATTAAATGCTTTATATTATTGCTATGTGTTATGGGATGTTTGATTTCGGTTTCATAACCTTAATATTCGATCTCATATTATGTGAGAACCCTTATGGTTTGTGTGGCTTTTAGATTTAGCGGGATTAAGTTCTAGCCCATGTTGGTAGGCTTTATCAAAGGATCATAAGGTGTTCCCATTGAAACTCATATGTGAAAATATCACAATATGCTGAATTTTTTGTTTAACATAAACGCGTATGTGTTTCGTGGTTTTCAACTGTTGCTATGCATTAGTTAAAACCAATTCAACCTTTCTCTGGTAAAGGTTGTTGTTTTTTTATTTTATTCTTGCGACAGGATGACAACATAATGGGGGATAGTTCTAACTTGAAATTGCGCTTAATGATATATCTATCGGGGAGAAGAGGATGGGGAATTTGAGGTAACGAATGTGTTAGTTAATCGTTTTACTGTTTAAGAAAAGCTTGAGTTTATTGCATATATTTTTCTTTTGCTTAACAAAATTTAGTACAATTGATGTTTATTCCATTATGTGTGTGTGGATGTATGTGTATGTGATTCAATTGTTTCCGGTTAAGAAAAACCATTGTTATCTTTATTTATTGGTTGGTATTAATTTTTTTAGACTTAACGAAATTTCGGTGCAATTGCGGTGCTTTAATGTTTATGCTTATTTCAATTGCTTCCGGTTAAGAGTAATAATTGTGCAAGTTGATTTATTTGGTTTGTATCAATTATTTATGGCTTAACAAAATACAATATCATTTGTTTAGTCCAATTCGATTCCGGATAACAGAAATTAAGTTAATTCTGATCTTAGTTAGACTTATCAAAAGTAAAAGTATTTGGTTATTCAAGTCTAATCGAATGCCTTGACAAAAAATATTAGTTAACTAACCTAGTATTTTTCTTGTCTAAAGTGAAAGGTCTAAGTTATTTTCTAAATAATTAGTGTCTGATGAGAAAAATAAAGTTAATTCTGATCTTTATTTTGGTCTTATCGAAACAAGCGATTGTACTTGTGCAATCGGTTTAGCAAGGGAACTAAGTTTCTTGGTCAATTTGTTAAACTATAAGGGAAAATTTCTTCGGGCAATTATTTCCTTGATAACATATCAAAACCAAATTACTTGTAGTTTCGGTTTTGGTATTGGTTATCTAAAATGATATATGAAACCTTCATGCTTAACTCTTATGGGCTATACAATTCTTTTAGATTGTAAGATCCTTTCAGTTTTTGGTATTTGCTCTTACCTTTGTCATTTTGTGACAAAAAGGGGGAGAAATATATGGAGTAAACAAAGTAATTTTTAATCACTTAGGAAAGGACAATTGTGCTTAAACATTATATCTAACGAAAGAGTAAAGCATTGACTAATGGGGAGAAACATATCATATGTTGATTGTAGTTATTTGGACTACAAAAGAGAAATAACAAAGATATGCGGATTGAAAATCTACATATCTTACCTTTAGGGGGAGTATTAGCTTTGTTATTATAATGTCTTCAACGACATTTATGGATTGAATATATGCAGGGTATTGTGTCGTTGAAACTTGGAATCAAGCGTATGTATAATGAATTTTTGTAATTTGTTTATCCATATGATTGTAAGAGTTTTGTCACTAAAATTGAAAAAGGGGGAGATTGTTAGAGCATATCTCGGTTGAACCCACCAATTGTTGGTATGTCAAGTTTGGTTATCATATTTTAGTGAATCAAAACTCAATTGAAGAGTCACTTGATTATGTACTAGAGACAACTTCGTATAGGTTAGGCTAGAAAGATTAGGATAATGAGACATACAAGTATTACTCGAAGACTTGAAGAATGTGAAGAAGTAAAAAACTGCATCGACGACATCATCCTTCCTCTTGAGGTTAGGAATATTTTGACTTGAACTATTTCATTCTCAATGTATCTTTCAAGTCGTGCTATATTGAAAACATAACTGCGAAGCTGTGAATGATTATACTCTAGTAGACATAGTATTAAGGAATTACAATACGAAGTATAACGCTTATTTTTTGAACTTCGTATGTAAGACATCGATATAATCGTATGAATGCTATTGTGATTATGTGTATGGGTATGGGTATGGGTGAATATTTCGTCTTAGGAAACAATATTTACATTTGTTTAAAGGAAGTACATTCATGAACTTGTTTTATGAATCGAAAGGGAAATTGCTAGGCTTATTGGTATTGTTATTCATTGCATATCTTTGGATTACCAATATGTGTGAGTTAGTAGAACCGATCATAACTTGTTATATATCTTGGTAAAACTAGTCACAATGCTTGACTTATGTATTGGTATGAATTTTGTTAGTGTAACCGATCCTAAGTAATCACCTAAGATAGTATGACCGATAGTTATAATTGGTGTAACCGATCCTAGCAATTGGTGTGATCGATCACAAAAGAGTAGTAATCGATCCTTGTAATTGGTGTAATCGGTCCTGGTAATTGGTGTAACTTATCATGGTAGCTGGTGTGACCGATCACAAGTTGTAGGACCAGAATATCGCCATTATATTATTCTTGCGAGAATTAACAACATTCCTGCGAGATTCTCTAACAACCCATTGAAAGTGTTGAAGGATGATCTAATAAGTGACGTAATGAGTGATGACAGCCAAAACACGAGAAGAGCGTGATGATTCTGTGAGGATTAAAGTACCTGCGAGAGTTGATATTATAGCTGTTGCGAATATCTCGCGGGCCAGATCCGAAATTAAAGGACAGCTTAGCTGTCATCCACTATGTAACTACCCTATATATAGGGGACCAATAGATTTGATAAATGGAGAGATAATTTTTGAGTGATGAGAAAATCTTGAAGAGAGAGAAAAACTTAGAGAAGGCGGTTGTAATCTTGATTTCTTAGATTTCCTGTAATTCTTTCTGGATCAAATTAATAAAAATATTGTTCTTTATCTTCAAATTATGTCTTAATCTTTGTGAATTCATACTAAGGGTGTAGTGTAGGATTTCCTGCAACTACATTTTGGCGCCCAGAAACAGGGACTGAAAAAGTAAAGATTGACATTATGGTCGGAAGAGATCAGGAGTAATTGGTGGAAGATTTTAAGCAATTTTCAGTAATACATTAAAGCTAATGGCTAGAAGAAGAAGAAACACGTCAGAGCCACCAACGACCGTAAGAATAAGTAAAAGACTTGCAGGAGAAGAGACAAATAAAATGGGAGAATCTTCAAGATTGAGGACAAGAAGGCACAGAACAAGGAATGATGGAGAAAATCAGGTTCAACAGCCAAATCAGCAAACGCCAATACAAGATAGAGCTGTAGATTATGATAGAGTGAGTGTGCATACTTGGCAATCGGATTTAGTGGAAGAAGCAAAAAATCGAAAATTAAGAAATGAAAGGCGGAAAGAAATAAATCACGCAGTAGATGAACGATTAATTCGTGGACATGATGCAAAAGAAGCATTGGAGGAATTAAGACAAAGAGGACAGGAAGAAAGAAGGTTAGCGGCTGAAGAGCGTGCGAATCTAACAAGGCAAAATCACGAGTTAAGAATGGAGAATTTGAGGTTACAAAGAAGAAGATCACGAAGTACTGTAAGATCAAGTTCACAGTCGTTTAGAGAAGGAGTAAGGCGAAATTCTCCAATAAGGAATGTCGGTGAAAATATTCATGAAGAAATGCAGAATCCAAATGAGGAACAATATTATGGAGGAGAGGAAATAGAATGATCGTTATGTTCCTCGCAATAACACTCCCGCAATACGTGATAATAGAAATCAAGAGGGTGGAAATAACCCAGGTGGAGAAGAAAATCAAGAAGAAGGAAGAAGAATATTACATGAGCGAGAAATTCAAAGAAATCAAAGAATAATAGAGGAAGAAATTGGGAGACATTATGCTGAACAAGCACGTTTAGCTTGCGAGAGAGATATATTAAGAGCAGAAGTAGAAGAACAAGAATTTCAAGAAGCAATAATGCCTCACCAGTTAAGCTGGATGCGAAATATTTACACAGTACATCATCATGGTTTTCCCAAGAATACAATAACTTCTTTCATTCATTTACAGACTACCTTCTTGGGAGAATACATAAGTAATAACTCTTCGCGACCTGGGATCGAAGATGTATTTGGGTTGAAACAGAGAGTTGGAGTGAGTTTGAAGCATTTGACATTAAGATGGAAAACGATGTGTAGAGAGATGGATGGTAGAGTAGACGAGAGATATCTCATTTTATCTTTCATCAATGCCATGTTCGCAACCAATCTGTTGTATATCCAAATTTTCAGAATCAAAAATACAATCACAATGACAGAGCTGCGAGAATTACAAGAAGAGTATATTGCACTAGAAGAGAAGAAAAGTGAGATGGAATCATATCCAATCGCGAACACTAGTTCAATATCAGCAAATGGGAGTTTACTTCCTAAGATGATTAACACAGTAGCGAGCACCTCACAGCCACAATAAGAAAAGATGGTGAATGATAATCAACAGAAATTAGTAGCTATGCCGCGATCAAGAAGAATTGAAAAGAGAAAGGAGTTATTACAATCATGGTGGAAATAATAAAATTCAAAGACTTGATCATCCTCAGGAATCTTATGGAGGACAAAGGCAAAATTATTCTAGAGGGCAAGGAAACCATAGGATAATATGGGAAGAAATTAAAATGCCACCTCTAAATGCTAGTATTGATAAAATTTGGGAGGCTATTATTTTAATGGAAAATATACCATCACCCTGGAATATGGGAAAAGAGCCACATCCGAATAACCAAAATCAATAATTTTGCCCTTATCATCATTTCCATGGCCATTCAATAAATGATTGCAGAAATGTAAAGAGAATAATTTTGAGGATGATTGAGCAGGGAAAGTTGAATCATTTTCTGACAGGACATCCACAACCTCAACAGTTACCACCAGCACCAGAAACTCGCAGAGTAAATATCGCAAAGGGAGCAGAAACATTTGTCATCGAAGTGGGGGCTAAATCAAAGAATCTATTCTGTAACTCCATTGTACATTCTTATAAAACAATAGAGGATTTCCATGATAATATTTTAAGCAGAATCTTTGCAAGAGACATGGATGGAAGAGAGATAATGAACATTGCGAGAGTCTCGCCATTAGAGGAGTGGCAAAAGCAGATTATTTCTTTCACTGCACAAGAATCACCAGAGCCGGGTAAAACGCATGATAATCCATTAGTAGTGAGATTAGAAATAAATCCAAGGTACAAAGAAGAAGAAGAGGATGAAGAAGAAGATAAAGATGTTGAAACAAATGATTCATGGGCTATTGATAGAATTTTGATTGACACTGGAAGCTCAGTGGATATTTTGTTTTATCACACTTATCGTACAATGGGAGGAAGAGATGAAGATTTGATCCTGTCAACATATAAAATTTATGGTTTTAATGGAACAACAAACAAACCCAAAGGGGAGGTTACCATGAAAATTCCATTAAAAGGGATATCTTCTAAAATTCAGCTCTGCGTGGTTGATATAGAATCTCCTTACAATGCTTTGATTGGGCGACCTTGGTTACATGGGATACTAGGTGTGGCATCGACCTTTCACCAGTGAATTAAATTTCCCCATCCCCATGGTGTTGGAGTGATATAAGGAGATTGTACTGAAGGAAAGAAATGTTACTAAATGGACATTGAATCCTGCGAGCAAAGAATTGCGAAGAACAGAAACTGGAAAAACAACGTTAAACAACAACAAAGAAGTGAAAGGTTAATGGTGGATGCGATAGAAAGGAGAGAAGATGAAATGTTGTAAGATTTGTGTATGCAGAAATGAACTGACTGGCGATCACCTCGCAAATGAAGCAGAGAGTAGTAAGTAGAAAAGGTAAAAATTTCAGTTTGAGAAGTTTAGAAAACATATGGATAGTTTGTTGAAGAAAATTTTATTCATTTTCAAGATATGTACTTATTATTGAAAGAAAAAGATGACATTGAAAGATCATATGAGAATTCAAATGCAAAAGCATAAGACATTGCGATATTCGCAAAAGAGACACAAGAATGGGACGAACCTTTATGGCGTACACCCTAGTTCGCGAATACAATTTCGCAAGAGGCAAATGTAAGACCTAAAGTACATCATATTAGGGGGCATCTCTTTGCATGATTCAGCGAAAGGTTATACCGCTGCTGGAACCTGAGTTGTAGTTGCAGGAAATCCCACACTACACCCTTGTTATGATCTTGGTATATTCAACTCACAATTGAAGATTAAAAATGACACTTTATTATTTTGTTCTCAGAAATGTTTACAGAAATGGAAGAATTCAAGATTACAACTATTCTCTTGAAGTTTCTCTCTCCTCAAAGACTTTTTTAACTCTCAAAAATACATCATCCTTTTCTGGACATATTGGGTCTCTATTTATAGGGTAGTTACATAATGGATGACAGCTAAGTTTTCCTCTTATTTTGGATTTGTTCTGCGATTGTACCACGATAGTTACAATGTTCATTCTTGCAAGTTTTGTAACCATCGCGGGACAAACATGCTCTTCTCATGTTTTCTTCAATCGTCAGTTATTACGTCACTGTTTTGACTGCTTTTGTGACATTCTCCAAGTGTTGTTAAAAGCTTGCGGTATTGCTCGCTGGGAAGCGTTGTTAATCTCGCAGAGAGGTATTGTAGCGATATTCTGGTCCTACATCTTGCCTCTTCTCATGTCTTTTCTGCGAAGAAGAGAAGATCATGAGAACTTTAAATGCCGCAACTACTTATCTCTTCATTAATCTCTGTTCTGACATGTTTCTGTATCCTTCGCCAGCTGTTTTCACGTATTCTCTCTTCTAATGAATTTACGACACGTCCTCTCTAACCGCTGCGATCTGACCGTTCATGTCTTTTATTAGCATTTATTGCATTCATATTCTTCGAGAAATTTCTTCATCTATAAATACTTCTTTCATTCTTTTCTTTTCCTCTTTTACTTTCTTCTTCTTTCTCTCCGTAATTTCTCTGCAAGTTTACTGTTCTTCCGTAAATTACGCGTATGTTATCGCTGTGATTCTTTTCTTATTTTCCAACCTTCTCTTTCATTCCCATATTGAAAAATGGTTGCCGTTGGTGCTAAAAACTTGATTTCTTTTGGTGAGATGCAAGAAAAACTCAAAAGAAAAGGTTTTACTTTGTCTACAATTCCAAATCAGAGCCCTAAATCCGAACTTTCTCTCAGATTATTCACTGATTATCAATGCTCTCACGAGAAAATTATAGTATCGCTAGGTCAACTTGAAGCTGGTCTTCCCATTCCTCGCTATGATCCAGAACTTCCACTATTTTATGAAATAATTCCTGACGAGAGATTCTCGCGAGCGATATATCAATTGGGTGGAGATTATATTCGATTGCTGCTTGAATATGATTCTCGCGGTGCTGACAAAGGATATCGCTACCCTGAAGCTGCGAAGAATCCTCAATTTAAAGATGTTTTTATTGTCTCTGCAGATTATACTGTGGACAATTTTTTTGAAAATTATAAAATAGTCCCTATGAAGAGGGATATCACTTGGTGGGGTGTTCGCTTGAAGAAAGAAAAGATCGCTGATGATAAAGCTTTTATGCTAGACATTGATTTGCATACATCTACTAATCAAGGCCCTCGTCATTCTAGCGATGACAAGTGGTTCATTTTTCCGTTATGTCTTGAGGGTCCTTATATTTCTGGTTCTTGCACATTACCCGCGAATCTTTCAGAATATTAACCTTGGGTTTTTAACTGGCCTGAAAGAACTAAAGAGGTATGTTCTCTTCGATCTTTGGTATAATTATTATTCACTATCTTCCCCAAATTTTTATATTTTCGCTAATTACTTCAATCTTTTCCAGATTGACAGAATGAAACTCAGCTACCAGGCTTTTAGGAAATCCAGCACTTTCTTATCTCTTAAATCCTTCACAGATGAAGTAAGAAATATCATTTTATTAGCTTTAACAATATATTGTAGCCCCTATTTCTTATCTTTATCTGTGTTCACAGGAAATCGAAGAATTAGAACCAATAAAACCTGCGAGAACCAAAGTGAAGTCCACAGTTGATCGCAAGGGTAAATCTATTGCTCCTCCCAAAGGGAAACCTACTTTTCCTCGCAGTGAGGGATCTGACGATCCTCCCTTAAAGAGAAGAAAAACCCAACTCTCTTCTTCTTCAACTCCTTAATCTATCCCAGAAAATTTAAGTGTAGATTTCGAAAAGGATAACGATAATTATAATTTCAGTGTTTATAATAACGTTCCTTCAATGAAGGATTCTTCCTCTTCTGAGTCTGCAATGGCTCAACTATCCAAAAATTTTGGCAAGAATATATTTGGTATCCCAAATGAGTATGGAGATGAAGCTATTAATGAAATATCCAAGTCCCTCGTCAAAGTCTGCGATGCTCCCATATTAGCTGATAGTGATTCCCTTCGCTGGGTTTCAATATCGCTGACTCCAAGTCTCTTAAATTCACTTGGCATCCTGGTATGTTTCTACTTGTTCATCCTTTTTATGTATCTATTGATATTTTTGTCAGATATTGACTTATATAGTTCTATCGCATGTTGGAAGAGCTTCTTTTGTTGTTGCTTCTGATTTAGACAATAGGCGTGAATTTTCTCAACAGAAGAATGTTGTTCTTCGCCAAAAGAATGAAGAACTAAAATCTGAATCTTCTAATCTTCGCGAGAAGAATGAACAAATGGAAGCTAAACTCGCTAGTCTTCGTGAGAAGAATAAAGAACTTGAGAACAATCTTTCTCATCAATCAGCCAAAGTATCCAATCTTGATATTGTTAACAAACAACTCTTAGGTATGATAACCTTCTTCTTTTCCTTCGTAACTTTATGTTTAACTACTCTTTCTTACTTGATTTATCATTCTCGCAGACATTTATGGTCTCACTGATGAGGCTTTAACCATTCGCTCTTTCCCTGAACCAATAGACAATGATACTCTTCTAGAACTTCTTAATAACTCTTTAAATAACCCTTCCAATGTTAATTCCCTTTCCATAGATGAACTCAGATCTAAGTTTCGCCTCTTAGAAATGGACTACAGATCTTCTTTAGATATAACTCATGTATTAAAACAACTTTATCATAATTCCAAAGCTGAGATTAAAACTTTAAAGTCCAAAAACAAAGATCTCTCAAAAGACAAAGACCGTATATCTAGACAAGGAGCTGAAACCTTAGCAAATATCCATAAGACCATTCTTGAAGTTAAAATTGAAAGGGATGGTCTTATCCGCGAGAAGGAAGGTTTTATTGAAAGAGAAAACCAAATTCATTCCCGTCTTCTTATAAATAATGACGTGGAATTTGCTTAACTCACGAAAGTTCTTGACAACGCCAGAACTAATTTAGGTGTAGATGTTAGTCTTCATGCTGAACAAGCGGCTTTAATTAAAGACATGATTTCTGAAAGAGAAGGTTATCACTCTTATGATTTCACTAAATTATTTCTTAATTGAATCATCCTTATATGTATTAACTTTTTTATCATTTGCTCGCAGCATTCGAAGAGAACTATCGTAAAAGATTTGATGAGTTAGAAGAAGAGAAAAACCAACTCGCTGGAAATCTATCTTCTCGCAATGAAAAGTATTCTAGATTGAAGGAAAAATTGAAAATCTCATCTTAGAATTTTAGTAACGCCCTTATCCTTGTTCGTAATAACGCTGTTAAACTAATCTGTGATGATCATGGTATTCCTCACTCTACATATCCCGATCTCGCAAAGGAAATTCCAGCTGATTCCCAAAATCTAGTTATCTCTGATAGCGAAGCTGAGGAATCTAGCGAAGATGATAATGATAAAGAACTATCTGTCGAGGAAGAGAAATTTGACGTAGATAGAGATAATAATGATAATGATGAAGAAGAGAAATTTGGTAATGAGGAGAAATCTGAAAAAGAAAAGATCTCTGATGGAGGTGGTGATGGATCTACTTAGTCATGTTTCTTCTCTTTTTCTTCCTTGTAAATTTTGTACATTTATTTTTTTGCTTCTCGTAACATTGTTGCGAGTTTCTCCAACTTGATGTGTAAACTTCTTTTGTTTTTATCTGTACGAATTAGAAAATAATTCTTTTTCTGCAACATAATCAATCAATCATAATTATTATCCTTTAATTATTTGTATAAATGTATCATCTACGCAATTTTGTCATATGATGGATGAATAATAATTTCATCATTCTATGCATTCCCATACTTGCCTCTATTATTCATCTGCAATATGAAAAAATTGAGTAGAGATTAGATATTAGTTGTGAATCAAATTAAATTTGCCTCAATATCGGTGATGTTATCGCTAGCAACAATTGCATAACTTTATGATCTATGCGTAGAATCGCAAATCTCATAAATTCTGCGAGCATTATCGCAATAATCTTATGGTCTTATTATGCCTTCCTAATTAAAGGTCTTATTTTGCCACATTTTTTCTTTCTGCGACAAAATCGCAGGATGTCTTTACATTTGCATGTATTGACCCATTGATCTTGTCTTATCAATATTTTTCAACATCTCTGCGACAATATGATAAGTATAAACTCTCTTGCAAGAATTAAACCTTATGACATTGTCGTCTTGCGATGAAATCGCAGGACGTCTTTACACTTTCATGTAAAAACCCAATGATCTCATCTTAACTTTGATTTTTTGGCTTGTTGCCTCTGTATAATTTTCGTCACGCGACAATATGACATGCCTAAATATTCTTGAGATCATAAAGCCCCATGACATTGCCGTCTTTAGACACTTATCAGCTCCCTAATGGAGGGTGCCGCCCTTATCTTCCCCCTGGTTGCCCCTTTAAGGAGGGCACATCGGCCAAACATGACTACCTCCTCCCATCCAGATTTGCCAACAACCAGTTGTTTTCGCAGCCTCTTATCCTTTATGGCTATATGGTTTATAGTTACAAGACTGCACCCTAAGTGGGGTTTTCTTCAGGCCAAGTGCATCATAGCCAAGACTTACCAAGAATGTCCAGGGTAGGTTCGTCCGTCCCGGGCACCCTTGGCTCAACCGTGTACCTCGGCGCCTTAGTCATATTCTGCACTTCTTAGAAGAGATTCTCAGTCGTCCAACCAGGGTATAACCTTATATAGTTGGAAGTCCAAGATATCTCTCCTGGATAGGTTTATTTTTAACCCCAACATCTGCATGACTCAGGTTCCAGCAGCGGTATAACCTTATCCCTGAGTCATGTAAAGAGATACCCCCTTATATGACGCACTATTAGGTCTTACATTTGCCTCTTGCGAAATTGTATCCGTGAACTAAGGTGCACACCACAAAGGTTCGCCCTATTCTATTAATCTTTGCGAAATTTTATTCGCGATTCTCGCGAGTATTGTAACTCTGATAAAATTTCATTTCTTTGATCTTCTTGTAAAATTTTGCAATTCTTTCAAACAGAGTACTCTTTTCAATTGCATTTTCTTCAAACAAATTCTGCGTAAGCTTCTTTAAATTTCATCATTTTACCTTTCTACTTACTATTTTCTGGTTCTGCTTTTCTGTTACGTTTTGTTGTTTTTTCTTTATCTGCGAGTCGCTCGTCATCATCTTCTTCTCGTTGCTCTATTGAATCAATCATCAATCTTTTACATCTCTGTTGTTGTTTAATGTTGTACTTCCAATTGCTCTTCTTCTCAGCTCTTTCCTTGCAAGATTTTATATCAATATCATAACATTTCTTGCTTTCTCCCCAATCTCCCTTAATAACTCCAACACCATTAGGATGAGGAAACACACTGGTGGAAAATAGATGCTACACCTAATATCACATGTATCCAAGGTCGACCAATCAGGGCATTATAAGGTGATTCAATGTCAACAACACAGAACAAGATCTTGGAAGTTATCCCCTTTAATGGAATCCGCATTTCAATTTCCCCTTTGGGTTTATTGGCAGTACCATTAAAACCATAGATTTTATATGTTGATGGTATTAGATCTTCGTCTCTTACACCCATGGTCTTGTAGGTATGATTAAATAATATGTCAATTGAGCTGCCTATGTATATTAGAACTCTATTAATGGCCCAAGAATCTTCATTTTCGTTATCATTTTCTTCATCTTCTTATTCTACTTGCTTGGGGTTTATCTCTAACCTTACTACCAATGGGTTATCATGTTGCTCACCAGGCTCTGGTACTTCTTGTGCAGTGAAAGATATAGTTTGTTTTTTCCATTCTTTTAATGGCGAGACTCTCACAATATTCATTATCTCTTTTCCATCTGTGTATCTCGCGAAGACTCTTCTTAGAACATTATCGTGGAAATCCTCAAATGTTCTGGATGAATGTACAATGGAATTGCAAAACAAATTCTTTGCTTTAGCCCCAACTTATATTACGAATGATTCTGATCCTTTTACAGTATTTACCCTGCGAATTTCTGGTGCTGGAGGCAATCGCTGAGATTGTGGATGTCCTACTAAAAAGTGGTTTAGCTTTCCTTGGTCAATCATCCTTAAAATTATTCTCTTTACATTCCTGCAATCATTTACTGTGTGACCATGAAAGTGATGGTAAGGACAAAATTCTTGACTACGATTATTAGGATGTGGTTCTTTTCCCATATTCCATGGTGATGGTATATTTTCCATCAAAATGATAGCTTCCCAGATTTTTTCTATACTAGCATTTAGAGGTGGCATCTTAATTTCTTCCCATATTATCTTATGGTTACCTTGGCTTCTGGAATTGTTTTGCCTCTGTCCACCATAAGGTTCTTGCGGCTGATCAAGCCTTTGAATCTTATTATTCCCACCGCGATTGTAATAATTCTTCTCCCTTTCATATTCTTCTTGATCTCGACTTCCCATAGCTACCAACTTCTGCTGGTTATCAATTTCCATTTTCTCTTATTGTGCTTGCGAGCTGCTCGCCACATTGTTAATCATTTTAGGAAGTAAACTCCCATTTTCTGCTACTGAACTGGTATTCGCGATTGGATATGATTCCATCTCATTTTGTTTTTCCTCCAAGGAAATGTATTCCTCCTGTAATTCCCGCAGCTCCGTCATAGTGATTGTATTCTTGATTCTGAAAATTTGTATGTACAGCAGATTGGTCGCGAACATTGCATTGATAAAAGATAAGATAAGATATCTCTCGTATACTATTCCTGCCATCTCACTGCACATTGTCTTCCATCTTATGGTTAAATATTTCAGACTCTCGCCAACCCTCTGCTTTAACCCAAACACATCTTCAATACCTAGCCGCGATGAATTGTTGCTTATATATGCTCCCAAAAATGTAGCTTGCAAATGATCAAATGAAGTTATAGTATTTTTTGGCAATCCCTCAAACCATTTTAGCTCCTCGCCAGTTAAGCTAGATGCAAAATACTTGCACAATATGGCATCATGATTCTCCCATTGTAGCATACACCTAACATAAGCCTTAACATGTAGTACATCACAGGTAGTTCCATCAAAAATGCTGGTTAATGCCAGTAAGTTGCACTTTGGAGGTATTCCTATTAACTGTACTTCTTGAGTAAATGGAGTTCTCGCATCTTCTTCAATAGCTTCATCAAGTTGCCTTCTACCTCCTTCTCTTATGTTATTTATTATCCCCCTCATCTCTGCTAATTCTTTTAAAATTTGCTCATTCGCATCTGAATTCGGTTCCATTGGTCTTTTCAATACTGCTTCCCTTCTCCTGCGTTCATGTACTTCTTGTCTTGCGAGATCTTGTGTATCTTCATCTACATCCACATTCCTTCTTCTGCGATCTTCTGCTTCACCTTCTTCTTGCCATCGCAACTGATTATATTGTCTATTTTCTTCTCTGCGAATTTCTTCATTTCTCTTCGCTGTCTTTCTATTCTCCTTTGTATTCTATCATACTCTTCCTGAATATTATTATTATGGCGATTTTGTGTCCGTCTCCTTTCTCGATTTTCATGATCTTGTTTTTCTACCTCTGCTCTTAATCTTTCTCTCTCGCAATCTAGGCGTGCTTGTTCAGCATAATGTCTCTCAATTTTTTCCTCAATTATTCTTCGATTTCTCTGAATCTCTCGCCCATGTAATATCCTCTTACATTCTTCTGGATTTTCTTCATCATTTTTGTTATTTCTTCCCTCCTGATTTATGTTGTTAAGTCTAGTATCCAAAGTTTCGCCACGCGGATCATGGTGATTTTCTATTACCTCTCCTTCTCTATGACGTTGTTCTTCATTTGGATTTTGCATTTCCTCTTGGATATTTCCTCTAGCATTTCTTATTGGGTAATTTCGCCTTAATTCTTCTCTTAATGATCTTGAATTTGATCTAACAGTACTTCTTGATCTTCTACTTTGTAATCTCAAATTCTCCATTCTCAACTCGTGATTTTGTCTTGTTAAATTTGCACGCTCTTCCGCCTCTAATCTTCTTTCCTCTTGCATTATTTGTATTAGCTCATCTGATGTTTCATCTTCGCCTTCTCCATGAATTAATCCTTCAACCACTCCTTGATTTCTTTATCCTCTTCTTTCGTCTCTTAATTGTTGATCTTCTATATCTTCCATCGAATCCGATCTCCAAGTATGCACACTCACTCTATCATAATCCATATTTCTATCTTGCATCGGTGTTTGTTGATTCGGTTGTGGAATTTGATTTTCTCCTTCAATCCCTGTTTTATTTCTTCTTGTTCTTATCCTTGAAGACTCTCCTAATTCATTTGTTTCTCTACCTGCAAGTCTTTTACTCCTCCTCATAGTTGTTGGTGGCTCTGATGTATTTCTTCTTATTCTAGCCATTTCTTCAACTCTAACAATTTCTTCAAATCTTCAAGTTGTAATTAGAGATTTTTAGCTTGATTTTCCCTGTTTCAGGCGCCAAAATATAGTTGCAGGAAATCCCACACTACACCCTTGTTATGATCTTGCTATATTCAACTCACAATTGAAGATTAAAAATGACACTTTATTATTTTGTTCTCAGAAATGTTTACAGAAATGGAAGAATTCAAGATTACAACTACTCTCTTGAAGTTTCTCTCTCCTCAAGACTTTCTAAACTCTCAAAATACATCATCCTTTTCTGGACATATTGGGTCTATATTTATAAGGTAGTTACATAATGGATGACAGCTAAGTTTTCCTCTTATTTCGGATTTGTTCTGCGATTGTACCGCGATAGTTACAATGTTTATTCTCGCAAGTTTTGTAACCATCGCAGGACAAACATGCTCTTCTCATGTTTTCTTCAATCGTCAGTTATTACTTCACTCTTTTGATTGCTTTTGTGACATTCACTAAGTGTTGTTAAAAGCTTGCGGTATTTCTCGCTGGGAAGCGTTGTTAATCTCGCAGAGAGGTATTGTAGTGATATTCTGGTCCTACATGAGTCATGGAGATTGGGGTTATAGAAAACCTATCCAGGAGAGGTAACTTGGATTTCCAACTATATAAGGTTATACCCTGGTTGGACGACCGAGAGTCTCTCCTAAAGAGTGCAGAGTATGACCAACGCGCCGAGGTACACGGTTGAGCCAAGGGTGCCTGGGGCGTATGAAACAACCCTGGCCATTCTTGGCAAGTCTTTGCTATGATGCACTCGGCCTGACGAAAACCCCACTTAGGGTGTAGTCTCGTAACTATAAGCCATATAGGCATAAAGGATAAGAGGCTGCGAAAACAACTGGTTGTTGATAGGACTGTATGGGAGGAGCTATTATTGTATGGAAGAAGTACATCTCCTTGAAGGGGAAACAAGGGGGAAGATAAGGGTGGCACCTCCATTAGGGAGCTGATAAGTGTCTTAAGACGGCAATGTCACGGGGCTTTATGATTCGTAAGAACATTTAGGCATGTCATATTGTCGCGTGACAAATATTCTATAGAGGCAACAAGCCATGAGAAAGTTAAGATGATATTAATGGGTTTTTACATGAAAGTGTAAAGACGTCCTGCGATTTCATCGCAAGACGGCAATGTCATGGGGATTTTTTCTCGCAAGGGAACTTAGACTTGTCATATTGTCGCAGAAAATTGAAAGAATCAAGTTAAGGCAAGATCAATGGGTTGTTACATGTAAATGTAAGGACGTCCTGCGATTTTGTCGCAAAGAACAAACGTGGAGAGATAAGACCTTTAATTAGGAAGGAAAAATAAGACCACACTAAAGATTATCAGAAAACACAGAATAGCCTCGAGATTCTGGTAATAATTCTGGATGTTATTCTATAAATTCATCATATTGCAGATGAATAACAGAGGCAAGTATGGGAATGCAAAAAATAATAACATTGTTATCCATCATTATATGATAAATTTGTGTAGATAGTTAAAGATTGATGATTATATTAACCATATTGCAAAAAAAAATTGTTTTCTAATGTACACGGATAGAAGCAAGGGAAATTTATACACCAAGGAGTATTTAAAAAGGGAAAAATCCGCAAGAAAAAAGAGATAAGTTTACAAATTTTATTAAAAAAAGACCAAAAAGAGGAAAACAAGACTACTTCGATTCATCGTCGTCTTCACCAGATTTTTCTTGTTCTTCATCTTTATTATCATCTCCACTAAATTCTTCAGCTTCACTATCAGAGATAATCAGGTTGGGAGTGTTCGCTGGGATTTATTCCGTAAGGAAAGGATACAAAGAATAAGAAATATTATGAGCATCGCAGACCTTCTTGACGGAGTCATTGCAAACGACGACAAGAGCATTGTTAAAATTCGCGGTAGAAATTTTAAGTTGCTCTTTCAACCTTGAACATTTTTCATGGCGAGAAGCAAGATCTTTCGCGAGCTTTTCTTTTTCAGCATCAAGTTCTTTAACTCTTGTAGAATATCTCTTCTCGGATTCTGCAAGTATATAACAACAGATCAGAGATTTGACAGAAATATGTAAGAGACAAAAAGATATTAAGGAGGAATAATAAACAACCTTCTCTTTCAGTGATCATATCTTTAATCAAAGCTACTTGTTCAGCATGAAGACTAACATCTACACCTAGATTATTCATGTCATTGTCAAGAACTTTCGCAGCCCAAGAAAATTCATCATCATCATTAATAAGAAGATGGGAACGGATTTGGTTTTCTCTTTTAACAAGATCATCTCTCTCGCAGATAAGTTTATCTTTGTGGATTTGAACTTCAAGTAGGGTTTTATGAAAATCCGCTAAGGTTTGTGCCCCATGTCTAGATATGCGATCCCTTTCATATATAAGATCACTTTTTTGGGCTCTTAGAATCTTAATTTCTACTTTAGAATTAAGATATTGACGCTTGGATGCATTTGCCTCTTTCAAGCTAGATCTATGATCAATTGCTAAAAGGTGAAATTTGGATCTAAGATCATCTACAGAAAGAGAGCTAATCTGTTCATTTGGATAACTAACTAAGGATTTATTAAGGCGATTGAGAAGTGTATCATCATCTATTGGGTTTGGAAAAGAACGAAGGAATACAGCTTCGTCAGAAAGGCCATAAACATCTGCGAGGAAGAATAATAAGAACAAAATGCAAAGGGATACAAGGGTAAAAAGAAAGAGAAAGATTTCTTACCATAAAGATGATCATTCGCAGCTTGGAGGCTGGCGACCTTTTCTACGAGAAGGTTAGATCAGTTTCCAACTGCTTGATTTTTTCTTGAAGGTCATTTGACCCAGATTCCAATTTCCCGCGAAGATTAGCGGACTCATATTCCAAATCTACATTCTTCTTGCGAAGAACGGAATTCTTTTCGCGATAAAGATGCACACCTTCTCTCCAAGTCTGAGGCAACAACAAAGGAAGCTCTTCCAGTCTACAAGAGAACAATGTAAATTAAAGATGGCGAGGATATAAATACATAAGTATAATAAAGAAATGAAAACGTACCAGAATACCAAGAGAATTTAAGAGACTGGGAGATATTGATCTTGAGATTCCTTGGAGGGAATAGTTATCAACCAGTATCGGAGCATTACATACTTTAGCGAGAGCCTGGGATACCCTATTAAGAGCTTCATCTCCATAATCATTTGTAATACCACATGTAATATCTCCGAAGATCTTGGACAGTTGAGTCATGGAGGAATCATATTGGGAAGACTCCGTGGTAAAAGGGACATCCGCGTTAAAATCATCAGAATTACCACTTGAGTCTTCTGCATCAACTTGAAGAGTTGATGAAGAAGATAATTGGGTTTTTATTTTCTTCGAAAGAGGAGCACCAAATTCTTCTCTGCGAGGAGCAGTGGACTTCTCTTTGAGAGGAACAATAGATTCTTCCTTGCGAGAAGCATCCTTGTCTTTCCCTTTAGTCTTCACTATCTTCACAGGTTCTCTTTCTTCGATTTTCTGCGAACACGAATAAAGATAAGAAATAGAGGCAACAATATATTGTTAAGGTTTATAAAGAAATATTTCTTACTTCATCTGTGAGAGATTTGAGGGCTAAAAGAGTGCTGGGTTTCCCAAATTTTTGATAGTTCAGTTTCAGCCTGTCAATCTGGAAAAAGTGAAGAAGTCAGCGAGAGTATGAAAATATGAGGAAGATAATAATGATAATTATGTAAAAAATTGGAGGGAACATACTTCTTTAGTCCTTTCAGGCCAGTTGAAAACCTAGGGTTTATGTCTTGAGAGATTCACAGGCAATGTATGAGGACCAGAAATGTAGGGACCCACAAGACATAATGGAAAAAGAAACCATTTGTCATCGCTATAGTGGCGAGGGCCTTGATTAGTACTTGTATGCCAATCAATATCTAGCATAAGAACTTTATTTTCAACGATATTATCCTTCTTCTGTAAGCGGACACCCCAGCAAGTGCTATCCTTCTTCATAGGGATTATTTTGTAATTTTCAAAGAAATTCTCCACGGTATAATTCACGGAAATAATTGGAATATCATTAAATTTTGGATTCTTCACAGCAACAGGATAGAGAGATTTTTTACCAGCACCGCGAGTAGCATATTCAAGCATTAAACGAATAGAATCTCCGCTCAGCTGATAGACTGCCCGCGAGAACTCTATGTGAGAGAGTATCTCATAGAATAAAGGAAGATCAGGGTCATAGAGAGGAATGTGAAGACCAGCTTCAAGATGACCTAGCGAGACTATGATTTTCTTGCGATTACATGGAAAATCAGAGAATAATGGAACATAAAGTTGAGACTTAGGGTTTTGATTGGGAATGGTGGATAAAGTAAAACCTTTATCTTGAAATTATTTTTGAATCTTCTCAAAATTAGCCTCATATTTGCGACCAGCTACAACCATCTTTAGTATGGGAATAAAGATTCAAAGAGTAAAAGATCGAAAGAAAAAATTATAACAGTAGCAGATCCGGAATTTATGGAAGAACAGTAAATTTGTAGAGCGAATAAAGAAGAAGGTAAAAAGAAAGAAAGAAAAGAATGAGGAAGTATTTATAGAAGAAGAAGAATCTCGAGAAGATAAATGTATTTAATGCGAAGAGAAGACGTGAACGGTTGAAACGCAACGGTTTAAAAAGACGTGTCAGAAATTGAATGGAAGAAAAAATACGTGTGATAAATATAGCGAAGGATGTAGAAACGTGCCAGAGTGAAAATAAAATGGAAAGATGAACAGTTGGGGCATTTTTATTCTCATGACCTTTCCTTCTTCGCAGAAAAGACATGAGAAGAGGCAAGATGTAGGACCAGAATATCACCACTATATTATTCTTGCGAGAATTAACGACATTCTTGCGAGTTCTCCTGCAAGATTCTCTAACAACCTATTGAAAGTGTTGAAGGATGATCTAATAAGTGACGTAATAGTGATGACAGCCAAAACAAGAGAAGAGCGTGATGATTCTGCGAGGATTAAAGTACCTGCGAGAGTTGATATTATAGCTATTGCGAATATCTCGCGGGCCAGATCCGAAATTAAAGGACAGCTTAGCTGTCATCAACTATGTAACTACCCTATATATAGAGGACCAATAGATTTGAGAAATGGAGAGATAATTTTTGAGTGATGAGAAAATCTTGAAGAGAGAGAAAAACTTAGATAAGGCGGTTGTAATCTTGATTTCTCAGATTTCCTGTAATTCTTTCTGGATCAAATTAATAAAAATATTGTTCTTTATCTTCAAATTATGACTTAATCTTTGTGAATTCATACTAAGGGTGTAGTGTAGGATTTCCTGAAACTACACAAGTAATACCATGAGAATATGGTAATGGTCCTGGTAATTGATGTGACCATTTTAGTAACTGATGTATCGGTCCCAGTTACCATATTAGGGTAGAACCGATACTTGTGTTAGGTAGAATCGTAAACCTACGATTAGTGTGTTGATTTGACCAATCACATAGTTCTTGGAAATCAGATGAACCAGTTCTAAACTTGTTTGGAAGTGTGGTATAATCGATTCCAATATTGTAAATATGAAAGAGGATTTACAAAGAATTAAGATGTCGACATACTTTGAACATGTTCAGTAATAGATAAAGGAGATCCTGGACCGAAATAAGTTGAAAATATTTTAATTAAGGTTGTTAATTTTTATATGCTTTTAATTACCAGCAATTAAAATGCATATCTCTGGAAAATAAAAACTGGGAATGTGCATTTACTAATTGGAGATTTTATAGTAGGATTTCGGTTATTTTTTGATAGAGCATTTCTAGGAATTATGAAAACCGATTTCGGAAATATTGCATATATTAAGAATATTTCGGTTTTGGAAATTCCTTGGTGTCCAAACTTCCTTGATCTATAAATACCCAAGTTTGCATTTCATGTAAACTATACTAAGAGCCAGGAAAACTACCTAGTTGTGTTTTTACCGGTGGAGTCGTCTATTCGGAGAGGAAAGTACCCTAATTAGGCGAAATCTCTTACGACCGCTCATTTAAAGACTTCCGTGGGGTCAAGAATCTCTACGAGTACCGTTGGTGGGAAACTATATAATTACAATGTTATTAGTTTTCGATTTGATTTGATCGAACGGTTGTTGAACGTTGATTGCACCTAGTTTGTTTATTCTTGAGAATCTTCTCTACTGATATAAGATTAACTCAAAATAGATCGAAGTGTCGACGAGATCTTTAAAACTGTTTGTAGATCTAAAGACGTCTTGTGATAATTGTTAACAGACTCCATTCTGTGCTTGATTGATCACAAGAGATTCAAGTTGTTGTATGTAGGGGTTTATTGATGATTTAAGAAGATTTGAAGACGAAGAAGATTTCTGATTTGGGTTCATAATCTTCGGTGTGCACAAAACTTGATCGGTTGGGATCCAGCTATAATCTGTTTATCTTTTGGTAGATTTGATTGATTAATTACGTAGATCGGCATCATTATTTAGTATCTGGATTGATCCTATTATTGATTGAAAAATCTAAACTCGACTACTTGTTAGTAATTTATTAGATAGATCTAAACCCGACAAAGGAGTTTATTGTATTAAACAGAAGAGCCTTTGTCTAACTCATATCACTGAGATTGAATAAAGTTGTTACCTAACATATTTTTTGTTCATTTACTGTTTGGAATACGAACCAAAGGAATTATTCTAGTGCGTGCACTTATTGAATGTCGGAAGCGCAGGGATACTGAAGAAACTAGGTGAACTATAGGTTTAGTTACTTGGTCTCAACTATACGAAGTTAGGTTAATTTTGTATAGCGGATTAATTCTGAGAGTATTCAATTCTGGACTAGATCTCAGGATTTTCCTGCATTTGCGGTTTCCTCGTTAACAAAATCTTGCTGTGTCTTTTACTTTTGTTTTCCGCAATTATAATTGTTGTTATTATAATTTAAAGTAAATTACACAAACGTTAACTCCGTATTACTTGATAGTGATCATATAGAGTTTGGTTAAGTCCGAACCTATTATCAAGTAATCCCACTTTGATTGTCGTTGTAGTAGAAGGAAATCCCACACTACACCCCTCACAAGAATTCATATAATCAAATCATTTTTAGATCAACAATCATAAATTTTATTGATTAATCTCACAATTTTTACAAGATAAAAAATTAATGAAGCTAAAGAATTAACAACCGCTCTGGACTTTCTCTCTCCTAATGACTTGCTCAACACTCGAAAAAGATCTCTCCCTCCTTACGCATGTTCAACTCTTTATATAGGGAATTACATAGTGATGACAGCTAATCTGTCCTTTATTTTAGGATCTGACTTGCGATATTCTCACAAGAGTTCTATTGTTAATGTTCGCAAACACTCTAAATATCGCAGAATCATCACACTTTTCTCATTTTTCTGCCATCGTCAACTATTACGTCATTCTTCAGATCATTCTGTGACGATCGCAAAGTGTTGTTGATCAAGCTTCGCAAATGTGTCCTTCTTGCGATATTCTGATCCTACATCTTGCCTCTTCTCATGTCTTCTCTGTGAAGGGGAGAATGTCATGGGAAATCGTTTTTCAATATGCCGCAACTGTTTATCTTTTCATATTCTTCTGTACTGACAAAATTCTGTATTTTGCGTGAATTTTGTTACACGTATCTTTTCTTCCATCCATCTCTTGACATGTCTTTTTCAACCGCTGTTTTTTAACCGCTCACGTCTACTCCTCGCATTAAATGCATTTATCTTCTCAAGAATTTCTACCCTCTATATATATATTCTCCTTATTCTTCCCTTCTCTTCTTTTTACTTTATTCTCAGCTTCTCTGCAATTTTACTGTTCTTCCGCAAATTTCGCTTCTGCTACTGCAAATTTTCATTCTTCACCTTTCATTCCTTTATTCCCATACTGATGATGCCTCCATCTGGTCGTAAAAATGAGATTTTTTTTGAAGAAATTCGAAAGAAACTTCAAACCTGAGGTTTTGATTTATCTCCCATTCCTGGTCAAAACCCTAAATCTGAGCTTTCTATTAATCTATTTTCTGATCATCCTTGCAATCATGAGGAAGTCATAGTATCGCTAGGTCAGCTTCTCGCTGGCTTTCCCATTCCCCTTTATGATCCTGAACTTCCCTTATTTTATGAAATACTTTCTAATGCCAAATTCTCGCGAGTTGTATATCAATTAAGTGGGGATTTCATTGGTCTAATGCTTGAGTTCGCCAATCGTGGTGCTGGAAAGGGATCTCTTTATCTTGATGAAGTTAAAAATCCTAGGTTCGCTGATGTTGCGATTGTTCCTGAGAACTATACCGTAGAAAATTTCTTTGCGAATTATGAGATAATTCCTATGAAGAAAGATAGTACTTGCTGGGGCGTTCGTTAAAGTAGAAGGATGATGTTGCTTATGACAAGATACTTATGCAAGACATTGATTGGCATCCTAGCAAAAATATATCCCCGCGTTACTCCAATGATGATAAGTGGTGTATCTTCCCTTTAATCCTAAAGGGTCCATACATCTCCGGATCTAATGTTTTACCTGCGAATCTCGCAGCATACCAACCATGGGTATTTACATGGCCTAAGAGAGAAGCAAAGGTATATTTCCACATTTTTCTTTCTTGAATTGTTGTTCTTTTTATTCTTATGTATAATTTTGCTGACCACTCCAATGTTTTCACTTGCGAAATTATCAGATTGAAAGGTTGAAAGTAAGTTATAGCAAGACTGGGAAAGCTAGAACCTTATCAGCTCTTCGATCATTCACAGATGAAATAAGAAATATTCTTTTATGATTCTTCAAAATATATTGTTGCCTCTATTTCTTATCTTTATCTGTGTGTGTAGGTTATCATTGAAGTAGAATAACCTGTTAAAGCTGCGAAGACTAGGGGTAAAGGCAAGAATATTTCTCGCAAAGATAAATCTGCTGCCCCTCCTTCAAATAAACGAAAAGTACAATCTAGCGAAAATTCCAGTGATCATAGCGATGATGATGATGATGATGTTTCTTCTGCGAATGAAGCTTCACAACCTGAGTCTTCTATGGCTCAATTATCCAGTATTTTTCTAACTCTTTGCAAGGAATTGGTGATACTTCTCTTACCAATGCCTACCAATCCATAGATGATATTTGCGATGCTCCCATCTTAGAGGATAAGGAATCTCTTCGCGGGGTTTCAAGATCTATATCTCCAAGTTTCTTACATTCACTCAATAGCTTGGTAATTTCCATACTTATATTTATCTTTTTCCTATTTTTTATTTTGCCCCGAGTTCATAATTTATTCTGAAAATTAGCTGCATTACTTCGCAGGCTGGGAAAGATTCTTATGCTGTTACCGCAGATTTGGAGAAAAGACGTGCAGCTTTTGAAAAGAAAAATCTTGGGCTTCGCAAGAAGAATGAAGAATTGGAGACTGAAGCCGCTAGTCTTAGCGAGAAGAATGAAGTGTTGGAGATTGAAGCTGCCGGTCTTCGCGAGAAAAGCAAGCAATTGGAATCTGAGACTGCTACCCAAAAAAACAAAATCATTAGTCTTCAAAATGCCAATAAGAAACTCTATGGTATAAAACTTTTTCCTTCTTTTTCTTCATTTCGTTTTCTCGTTACCCTTTCTTATATGGTTCACCATTTCGCAGACGTTTATGGTCTTTCTGATGAGGTTATTCTTCTTCATACATTTCCCAATCTTATGGATGATGACACCCTTCTTAAACACCTTAATGATTCTTTAAATGACTTTCTAAATGATGAAATCAATTCTCTTTCCATAGATAAACTTAGATCCAAAATCCATCTCTTAAAAATTGAACATAGATCCAGTTTGGGATTAGCCAATAAGTTTAAACATTTTTATGTTGACTCAAAAGAAGAAATTAACAAATTAAGAACTAATATCAGTAGTCTTATTGATGATAAAGACTGTATCGCTAAGAAAGGTGCTCAATCTCTAGCGGATTTCCACAAGACTCTTCTTGAAGTTCAAATTGAAAGAGATAGACTTATCCGCGAAAATGCTACTCTTATTGAGAGGGAAAATCAAGTTCAATCCCGCCTTCTTATAAATCATGATGACGAGTTTGCTTGGGCTGCGAGAGTTCTAGATAATGCCAGGAATAATTTAGGTGTAGATGTTAGTCTTCAAGCTGAGCAAACGGCTTTGATTAGAGATATGATTTCTAACAGAGAAGGTTGTTAACTGTTCCTCCTTATTTAATTGTTTATTTTTCATAAACTTCCTTCAAATTGTTAATTTACTATTATATTTTTTCAGAAGCTGAAGATAGATATCGCAAGAGGATTGAAGAACTTGAGAGTGAGAAAGCGAAGCTCGCGAAAGATTTATCTTCTCGCAATGAAAAGTGTTCGAGATTGAAGACTCAAATGAAGATCACTATTTCGAATTTTGGGAATGATGCAATTTCTTTCTGTAATGATACCATCAAAGATATTTGTGATGACAATAAGATTCCTCACTCCAAGTATCCCTGTCTCTTAGACAAAGTTCCATAGAATGTTCCTAATTTGGCCATCTCTGATAGTGAAGCCGATGAAGAAACGGAATCTGAAGAAAATGAAGAGGAGAAGTCTGATGGAGAAGAAAATTCTGGTGAAAAACCATATGATGATAATGACAAATCAAGCAAAAAATAATTTCGCTTCCTTGTTCAATTTTTTGTAAAACTTGTATATTTGTTCTTGATATTTCGTTCTTGTATACTTGTAATATATTACTGCAAATTTCTCCAGTCTTCAATACAAGTTCTATTTCTTTTGTTCTTTCCTGCATGTGTTAGAAAACATTTCTCTCTTGCAATATGACTATCCAAAATACAAATAACCTTTTATGCGTAAATCTATCATGTGAAAACAAATAACATTTAATTTATTCTATGCATTCTCATACTTGCCTCTGTTATTTGTATTCAGATGAGTGATTGATAAAGATGCCTCTGTTTAATAAAATAATTTGCGATAAAATCGCAATTATCTCTGCATAATCTCGTAATTATAAATTGTTAGAAAATCGCAATTATCTCTGCATAATCTCGCAATTATAGATTGTAAAATTGCATTATTTCTTGTATTCTGATGTGGTATTATTTTGACTTCCTAAGTAAAGGTCTTATTTTGCCATCTTTTTTATTTGCATAATCTCGCAGGACATCTCTACACTTTTATGTAGAAACCCATTGATCTTTCCTTAACTTTTTGTTCTTATGTAATTTTTGCTGCGACAATATGACAAGCCTAAATTTTCTTGCGAAATTAGAGCCCCATGACATTTCCGTCTTGCGATGAAATCGCAAGACATTTCTACACTTTCATGTATAAACCCATTGATCTCGTCTTAACTTCTCTTTTGTATTATTGCCTCATGACATTTGCGTCTTAAGACACTTATCATCTCCCTAATGGAGGGTTCCGCCCTTATCTCCCCCTGGTTTCCCTTTCAAGGAGACGTACTTCTACCATATAAGACTAGCTCCTCCCATCCAGTCCTAACAACAACCAGTTGTGTTCGCATCCTTTTATCCCTTTTGCATATATGACTTATAGTTACGAGACTGCACCCTAAGTGGGGTTTTATTCAGGCCGAGTGCATCATAGCCAAGACTTGCCAAGAATGGCCAGGGTAGTTTCATACGCCCCGAACACTCTTGGCTCAACCGTGTACCTCGACGCCTTGGTCATACTCTGCACCCCTTAGGAGAGCTCTTATTACCGTAGTCTCCCAACTCAAGTCATATGCTCAAGTTTGAGAATCCAAGGTGTCTCTCCTGGTTGGGATTTCATTGACCCCAAATCTCCATGACTCAGGTTCCAGCAGCGGTGTAACCTTATCGCTGAGCCATGCAACAGATACCCCCTTTTATGACGTACTTTAAGTCTTACATTTGACACTTGCGAAATTTTATTCGCGAACTAGGGTATACGCCATAAAGGTTCGTCCCATTCTAAGGATTATTCTTTTGCATTTCAGCTCTGTTGTAATTTCTCAATCTAATTTTATCATTAAGTAAAATATGTTTTTGAAATTTTCGCAACAAATCAATCATACATCTCTTTTTCTTTTCTCAGTATTTCTTTCATTTCACAATTTAATTTTTTTACCTTTACTATTTTCTTCCTCTGTTCTTTTGTTGCTTTTCGCTACAGTATTTCCTTCTGCGATATCTTCATCATTTTTTATTTTCAGACAGCTTTGACTTCGCAGCATTCTTTATTCTCTTTGTTCTACTTAATCAACCATCAACCTCTCACTTCTTTGTCTTTCTTTGATGCTATACTTCCAATTCCCCTTCTTCGCAGCTCTTTCTTCGCAAGAATCTACATCAATTTCATATCACTTCTTACCATCTACCCAATCTCCTTTTATTACTCCGATGCCACTAGGATGTGGAAACTTAATACACTGGTGGAAAGTCGATGCCACATCTAAATTCCCATGTATCCAAGGTCGGCCAATTAAGGCATTGTAGGGAAACTCTACATCGACAATACATAATAGAATCTTGGAAGATATCCCCTTTAATGGAATTCGCATTGTGATATCCCCTTTAGGTTTATTGGCAGTGCCATTAAAACCATATATTTTATAGGTTGAAGATATTATATCCTCATCTCTGCCTCCCATTGTCTTGTAAGTATGATAGAATAAGATATCTATAGAACTCCTTGTATCAATTAAAACTCTATTATTGCCCATGAATCTTCGGCCTCATCATCTTCATCTTCTCTTTGTTTTGGGTTTATCTCTAGTCTCACCACCAATGGATTGTCATGCATTTTACCAGGCTCAGGTATTTCTTGTGCAGTGAAAGAAATAGTCTGCTTTTGCCACTCTTCTAATGGCGAAGCTTTCGCAATATTCATTATTTCTCTCCCATCAGCATCTCTTGCGAAAACTCTGCTTAAAAAATTGTCATGGAAATCTTCGATTGTTTTGTATGAATGTATAATAGAGTTACAAAACAGATTTTTTGCCTTCGCTCCGACTTCTATAACAAATGTTTCTCCTCCTTTTGTTGCGTTTACTCTGCGAATTTCTGGCGGTGGTGGTAAGAGTTGAGATTGAGGGTGCCCTATTAAAAAATGATTTAGCTTTCCCTGGTCTATCATTCTGAGAATGATTCTCTTTATGTTTCTGCAATCATTTGTAGAATGTCCATGAAAGTGATGATAAGAGCAAAATTCTTGGCTCCTGCTATTTGGATGCGGTTCTTTTCCCATATTCTAGGGTGTTGGTATATTCTCCATTAAAATTATTGTTTCCCAATTTTTTTCCACACTAGTATTCAAAGGCGGCATCTTGATCTCCTCCCATATCATTTTTTGACTTCCTGATCATCTCTGATAGTTTTGTCTTTGTCCTCCATAGGTTTCTTGTGGCTGATCAAGTCTTTGAATTTTGTTGTTTCCACCTCGAATATAAAAAATTCTTTCTCTTTCGAATTATTCTTGATCCCTTCTTCCCATAGCTACCAACTTCTGTTGATTATCATTTTTATTTTCTTTTTGGACCTGCGAAGTGCTCGAAATTGTGTTTATCAATATTGGTAGCAAACTCGCATTCACTGCTGATGAGCTTGTATTTGCAACAGGATACGATTCCATTTCATTCTGCTTTTCTTCAAGAGCAATGTACTCCTCCTGCATCTCCAGTAATTCAATCATTGTGATTGTACTCTTGATTCTAAAAATTTGAATGTATAGCAGATTGGTTGCGAACATTGCATTGATGAAGGATAAAATGAGATATCTCTCATCCACACGTCCAGCCATCTCACTGCACATTGTCTTCCACCTTATGGTTAGATGCTTCAAACTCTCTCCAATTCTCTTCTTTAATCCAAACACATCTTCAATGTCGGGTCGCGCAGAGTTGTTACTTATGTATGCCCCTAAGAACGTAGTTTTCAAATGGTTAATAGACGTTATCGTGTTCTTGGGAAAACCCTCGAACCATTTTAGTGCCTCTCCTGTGAAACTATATGTTAAACACTTGCACATCACAGCATCATGATTTTCCCACTGTAGCATACACCTCACATATGCCTTGATGTGTTGAATTGCACATGTCGTTCCGTCAAAAATGCTAGTTAACGCAAGCAGATTGCATTTTGGGGGTATTCCTCCTAATTGTACTTCTTGTGTGAATTGAGTTTTCGCAGCTTCTTCAATGGCCTCATATAATTTCCTTCTGCCTCCTTCTATCCTATTATTCAGCATTCCTCTCATTTCTGCTAGTTCTCTTAAGATTTGTTTATTTACCCCGGATGCTGATCCCATTGGTCGCTTTAACTATGTTTCTCTTCTCCTACGTTCTTGCATGTTTTTTGTTGCGAGATTTTGATTTTTTTCTCCATCATTTTCTTCTTTTCTCTTCTGCGATTTTGTTCACTCCTTATCAACTCTCTTTGTTGTCTTTCGATTCTCCTTTGTATTCCATCATATTCTTCATTGATATTACCATTATTGCGGTTTTGCTCGCGCCTTCTTTCTCGATTGTCATGATTGTTCTGACGTATTTCTTCTTAGAGTTCTCTTTCCTCCATTTCTACTCTCAATATCTCTCTCTCGCGGGATAAACGTGCTTGTTCAGCACAATGTCTCTCGATTTTTTCTTCAATTATTTGTTCATTTCTGCGATTTTATCTCCCATGTAATATTCTTCTTCATTCTTCTTGATTTTCTTCATCACCTTGATTATTTCGTTCTTGACGTTGCATGGTTTGAGGAATTTCGCCATGTGGAATGTATCGATCTTCAATCATTTCTCTATTTTCGCGACGTTCTTCATCTAGATTTTGCACCTCCTGCCGAATATTTTCATCAACATTTTCCACAAGTGAGTTTCTTATTTCTTCCCTTCTGATTGATCTTGAACTTGATCTTGTAGTGCTTCTTGACCTTCTATTTTGTAGTCTCATATTCTCCATTCTCAACTCATGATTCTTCCTTGTCAAATTAGCACGTTCTTCTGCTTATATTCTTCTTTCTTCATGTATTCTTTGTATCAATGCTTCAATCTCTTCATTTTCATGAATTATACCTCCAAATGCTTCTTGATCCTCCTCTACTCGTCTATCGTTTCTCAATTGTCGTTCTTCCTCCGTTTCATCTGTTGAATTTGACTGCCAGGTATGTACACTCACTTTATCATAATCCATAGCTCTGTTTTGCGCTGGTGTATGCTGAATTGGTAGTTGGATTTGATTTTCTCCATCATTTCTTGTATTCATTCTTGATGGTTCTCCAGTTTCGTTTATTCTTTCTCCAGTAAGTCTCTTACTCCTTCTCACAGTTGTTGGTTGTCTTGAAGCATTTCTTCTTCTAGCCATCTCTTTAATATTAATGAATTGTTGAAAATTATATGAAACTTTTCACCAACTAGTCCAAATTCTTTCAAATCACAATATTAATCTTCACACTAGAAACAAGGATCCCCTGTTTCCAGCGCCAATATGTAGTAGCAGGAAATCCCACACTACACCCCTCGCAAGAATTCATATAATCAAATCATTTTTATATCAACAATCATAAATTTTATTGATTAATCTCACAACTTTTACAAGATAAAAAGGAAATGAAGTTAAAGAATTAACAACTGCTCTGGACTTTCTCTCTCCTAATGACTTGCTCAACACTCGAAAAATATCTCTCCCTCCTTACGCCTGTTCAACTCTTTATATAGGTAATTAAATAGTGGATGACAACTAATCTGTCCTTTATTTTAGGATCTGACTTGTGATATTCTCGCAAGAGTTCTATTGTTAATCTTCGCAAACACTCTAAATATCGCAGAATCATCACACTTTTCTCATTTTTCTGCCATCGTCATCTATTACGTTATTCTTCAAATCATTCTGCGACGCTCGCAAAGTGTTGTTGATCAAACTTCGCAAATGTGTCCTTCTTGCGATATTCTAATCCTACAGTTGTATTGTCTCGATCTCATATCCATAGATGATCACATAAAGTGTGAATACCAACTTTGTTGTATTGTCTCGACTCAGTCCATAGATAATCACTTTCGGTAAGAGGACTTATAGGTGGAAAAGTTTTAGATTGAGGTATATTTGGGTACTCTCGTATTTTCATTGTGAAATCATAATTTATCTTGATCAAGTGAGAAAATCAACAATCGAACAAGATACAGGATACATGAGTTATCAAGGAAAGAGAACTGGACCTGGCTTCACGAATCCCTATGAAGATTTTATAGTCGCTAAACCCTAAAAGGTTTAGGAATAGGATGACTCTAGATACAACTAGGACACACCAAAAAGTAGTGTCGGGATTCAAAGATCCTAGTTGCTTGAAGTTCCCCTTTTACAGACATTCAAAGCATAGGTAGCTTTAGGTTTAAGCTAAGATAGCTTTGAAACCAATCAAACAATATCCATAGTTAGATGAATCTTTGAATCTGATTCACATAAACAAGATATACACTTTGGTTAGGTAAAACCATAAGTGAACCGTATACAAAGACTATGTTCTACATGGTTAGCCGAAACTAACCGATTTAAACCTAAAAGCTTAATATTCATTTTCATGAACACATAAGATATTAATTTTCAGTCACAAACATGTGATCAAATAAGTTTTGTGTATTAGAGAATTAACCAAATGCTATTTATCTCATAGAAATAATTTAAACACACTTGAAAATATATTCGATGTGATTAGTAGATGTACAAGGTACAAATACATATTAGTTCGTGAGTCGGTTCAGTCATAGAAAGTGTACCGGTTTGTAAACACTTAAAAAAAACCGAGTTCCAGATTTCAGAACTTTTTAAGTTTATGTACCGATTTGGAAACCTAAAGACCGACGCCGGTTCCAGAGTTCACAGAACTAAAATGGTTTGCATACCGATTTGGAAATGCTGCCGAGTTCAGGAACACATAACTGTTTTAGTTTTCTTTCCGGTTTGGAAACAAACCCGGTTCTGTAACCACAGTTCAGGAATGGTTTGCATACAAGTATGCATACCGATCAGGTTCACAAGTCAGACAGATTTTCATATGATATACATAAGAACTGTATATAGCTACTCCACTACATGTACAAGTACATGTAATACGAGTTCATACATATAACAGTTTTCCCATAAAAACTGATACCACTGTCTTGTATCCAAATCAATAGTAGTTTTATATTTATCTATAAATCGATTCAAAACATTCTTGAATAACATCAATGACACATATCACTGTTCCATGCTATTTTCGAATGATAAACTTTGATCATGATTTTGATTCCGAACAAGTTTTCCTTAATTAAAATTTATCAAGTATGAACAAATGTTCATTAAGCTTAGTCATTATATTTCGACAAATTCGTTAACTAGATAATTAGTTCTCGACTCAAAATTTTTGTCTATTCGTTCTAATTAGTTATGTGACATCGTCTCAAATGATAGAAAAGTGAAAATAACTTAAGATATAGGTGGTCCAGTCTTCACTTACCTTTTGTTGATAAAGTTCTCCAAAAGCTTCATTTGATCTTCGCCTTTAAACGGTAGAACGCAGTGATGACTACCGTGATCCACTATCTCTCAACTACATTTATATCCTAGTCCGAGACTTAATAAATTGTATACTATAAATCAAGATATAGTTTTGACAACTAAATTTGACAACAAGTTCGACCGAGCAATGCTATCACAGTATGCATATCGGTTCACATACTGAGAAAAATGTTATAAGTCTGGAGCCACAGTACATGTACCCAGTACATGTACCGACGTAGATATAGCTCGGCAACGAATTTTTGGTATGCATTCTCGATATCCATACCATAAAAGGTTTGTTGACTCGTGAACCAGGAAGGTACGCATACCGGAAAAATTCTATTAGTTTCTAAACCGTAAAAGTACGCATACCCAGTATGCAAACCGGAGAAGATTTGTGGATTCCTGAACCCGTTTTTGTCTAAAGGTTACACATACCTATACACATACTATGACAAAAATACTCACGAACATGTACTGTACATAAACTAGGTACACGTACTTAACCTGTCGAATATTTTCAGATGCATCAGAATTATTTCTTTGAGATAAAAGACATTTGAACAACTCTCTAAAAACACTATCTAATCATGATTGATCACAAGTGTGACTCAAGATGAAAGTCTTAAAGTGTTATATGAAAATGGTTAAGTTTATAGTTCGATTGGCTAGTTTCGGCAAACCTTTCATGAACAAGTCATTTTACACAGTTCGGTTACGGTTCATCCTAACCATAGTTGAAAAAGTGTGTGTGTGGGGGGGGGGGGGGGGGTGTACAACAACTGAAAAAATGAGGGTCTAACAACCACACCCAATATTTCTATTAGCAATCTGTATGGACTAACTCCAATATACTTTCAAGAGAATTAATTAGACTCAATCTTAATAAAATATATCCAAGAGTTCTATTAACTCTATTTCACAATGTAATCAGCAAATCGAACAGATAGAAATCCGTGAGCCTAATTATTATGTGAAATAACTTGAACGGTACCAAAGACCAATGTTCAAGTGTCAATCAATGTAAACCAACAACCAAAGGTCGGATATTCTAATTGATTGATCTTAACGCACAGCCTGTGATATTTTAATTATATAACAAAATATAATGCGGAAAAGAAATAACACAGACACCAGAATTTTGTTAATGAGGAAACCACAAATGCATAAAACCCCCGGGACCTAGTACAGATTGAACACACACTGTATTAAGCCACTACAGACACTAGCCTACTACAAACTAACTTCGGTTTGGACTGTAGTTGAACCCCAATCAATCTCACACTGATCCAAGGTACATTTGCGCTCCTTATGTCTCTGATCCCAGCAGGATACTACGTACTTGATTCCCTTAGATGATCTCACCCAAAACTAAGAGTTGCTACGATCGAAAGTCGAAAACTTTAATAAACAAATTAAAATCACACAGAAAAGTCTACGATAATAGATAAATTTGTCTCCCACTGAAATACCTACAAGTTTTGTTCTATCTTTTGATAAATCAAGGTGAACAGGAACCGATTGATAACCCGAACTTATATTCCCGAAGAACAGCCTAGTATTATCAATCACCTCACAATAATCTTAATCGTTGCGGCGAAAGAAGATACTGTGGAATCACAAACGATGAGATGGAGATGTTTGTGACTACACTTATATCTTTCCTATCAGAAATATTAATCTCAAGCTAATCATTATGATTGTACTCAACACGATAGAATCAGCAAGATCAGATCACATAACTACGAGAAAGTAGTATCGGTCTGGCTTCACAATCCCAATGAAGTCTTCAAGTCGTTAACCTAAAGGGTCTCAAGAATAAACCTAAGGTTAAAGGATAATCGACTCTAGATAATATAACTAGTATCACACAGGAGGAGTGGGGATTAGGTTTCCCAGTTGCTAGAGTTCTCCCTTATATAGTCTTATAAATCAAGGTTTGCAATCAATGTTATATTAGTAACAAAGCATTCAATATTCATCATTTGATGAAAACCAGATTAGATTCAAGCTAATATCTTTCAACCGTTGGATCGAAAACTTAGCTTGTTACACTCAAATGAAATGCATGTTTTAGGTTTGTGTAACCATACCCAAACTTATACATTTGTTGGTTCAAAAATAGTTAACCAAAAAGTTAGCCATATGAGCACTTCATATCAACCTTATTCTTATTCACCATAACTAGTTGAAATGACTCAAATGAACTAGTTAGAGAGTTGTTCGATTGCAAAGAAATCTTATAGAAGTATACAAGACACAATCGAAGCAAAAACGATTTGATTCACTCGAATAGATTCATGAACTTTATAGCCACGGTTTGCAAATTGCATTCCTTAGTTAATATAAATATAAGTTCACAAAAAATCGTCTTTAGATATAACCAACTCAAGTACGCGAACTTAGTTCGCGGACTAAGTTTCCAGAAGGAGTTCACTAACTCCAGCATATTTTCTTGGGAAAAGAACCTCCGCCAGTTCGCGGACTGAGTTTGCGGACTGAGCTCACAGCTCTTGTTCTGGTTTTCCTGATCAACAAAGTACGCATACTTTGGTTCAAGGAATAAGGACTTATACATATATGTGTTGCCACACAATGCTTATATACAACAATGGTTATATAATCTAAACTCTTATTTCAATCATTGAAACATTCTTAGAGGACGTTATATATAGTTGTTATTCACAAACTATTTTTCGTCAAAGCTATTTTCAAAGTGATTAAAACATAACATGACTTTCGTCACTAGGTAAAGATGAACTTGGCCAAAGCGAAAGCTTACCAACATATATTTCGAGAAATAGATAAGCGAGATAAACTCGGCTCGAAATAGCAAATGTGTATAATCAAAGTCTATATAGCAAAACGACTTTTGTCTCAAGATAGGAGATAGATTAAATAGACTTTTAAGTGATAGATAAGTTCAAGTCTCCACATACCTTTTAGTCGATGAAGTTCCACCAGTTTCTTGAGTAGTTCATCGTCTTGTATGATGATCTCCATGGAGTTCTTGATCTCTACTACACTTTCTATCCTAGTCTGATACATTAGATATAGTAGACTAGAAATCTAGACATATAGTTTTGATCACTAATATTGACAAACATGCTTGAGATAGCAACGCGTGCGAGTTCGACCGAGCAGTGCTCTAACAACAACCACACCCAATATTTCATTCGGAAATTTGTATGAACTAACTCCAATATAATTATGACAGAACCATCTAATAAGCTCAACTAAGAAATATATCAAAGAGTTATATCTCAATTTCTCAATGCAATCTGCAATTAAACAGATAAAAATTTGTGAGCCTGATTGATATGAGAAATAACTTGAACGGTACCAAAGACCAATGTTCAAGTGTCAATCAATAGACAAAGGTTGGATTTACCAATTGATTGAGATACACACAACCTGTGATATTTCAATTATATAACCAAATATAATGCGGAAAAGAAATAACACAAACACCAGAAGTTTTGTTAACGAGGAAACCACAAATGCAGAAAAACCTCGGGACCTAGTCTAGATTTGAACACCACACTGTATTAAGCCGCTAAAAACTCTAGCCTACTACAAGTTAACTTCGGATTGGAATGTAGTTGAGCCCTAACCAAGTATTACACCGATTAAGGTACAGTCGTGTTCCTTACATCTCTGAATCCCAGCAGGACTTTACGCACTTGATTCCCTTAGATAATCTCACCCACAACTAAGAGTTTATACGACCCAAAGTCGAAGACTTTATAAACAAATATGTCTCCCACTGAAAATTATATTATGATAGATAAATCTATCTCTCACAGAAATACCTACGAAGTTTTTGTTCCATATTTTGATAAATAAAGGTGAACAGGAACCAATTGATAATCCGGTCTTATATTCCCGAAGAACAACCTAGAAATATCAATTACCTCACAATAACTTAACTATATAGTAGTAGAAGAAGTTATTGTGGAATCATAAAGAATATGACATAGAGCTTCGTGATTACGTTTTATATCTTACCTATCGGAGGTAACTCTCGAGTTAATCTTCGACAAGATAGTACTTAATATGATAGAAAAAGTATGAACATAACACGCAATTAAAAAAAAAATAGCAGGGTCTTGCTTCAGAATCCTAGTGAAGTATTTAAGTCGTTAACTTATATTGGTTTTAGGAAAAACCTAGGTTAAAGGAGAATCGACTCTAGTCGCAACTAGTATCACACAGAAGTCTGGGGATTAGGTTTTCTAGTTGCTAGAGTTCTCCCTTATATAGTTGTTTGTGGGAGAAAACTACTTCTGCCGGTTTAGGTAATTTTGGGTGTGTGTGTGTGGATGAGAAGTGAGTTTAAACCTTCAACAAATGTGCTTCACGATGAGCACTTTGATTCGAGAGGTAATCTATACAATTCTGGCCTAAACCAAAGACACGGTCGTTCCAGATTTGTTTCGGTCACAGGTGAAGGATGTGAGGTTGATCTTAGGGAGGGAAGAGAAGAAGGTGTTGATAGTATGAAGGTGAAGGCTATTTGATGACTTGTTAACAGAAGGTCGAGCAGGCTAGCAAATGTTGCAGGCAGGCTCTGGGTGTTGAATACGATTAACACTTGGTTTTCTGTGTTGTTCGAACTTCTGTCTTTGGAAATAGGGAGGAGAGCCTATTTATACAAGTCATTAAGCCTTCTTCACGTCTCTCGTGGGAAGTGGAGGAAGTGGAGTGAGGGAAGAGTGGAGTTGTGTGTGAGTGTTACAAGATCATAACTGCCCACTTCTCTCATCTTGACTTAACCACCCATGTCTTCCTAACACGTTCTTGTGATGGCGCGTTGCACGCTGCACGTTGTAAACCGCCAGACCAATACCCCAGTTTGTATCCCCCAGTTGTGACGTGATTAATGTCTTGAGTGTGTGGATCGCGGGACCCACATAAAATAGTGCAGGGTGAACCATGAACTTGGTATAACATCGCATGCAACCATCTTCAGGTGACCGTTTGGAGGCTGTATAGACAGGCCATGTCTTGGTCGGTTACCTTGTGAAGAAGAGTAACGGATGGTGGTCATAGTGATACCTTGTTCGCTGGTTGATTCGCACCCTAAGCCATTCGTCCAAGCTTCCAAAGCTGGACGGACGAGATGACTCGTAGCCTTGCTTGCAACCGTTGGATGGGAGGCGCGCATGCTGCCTCTTTCGGCCCAAACGTTTGCATGCTTAGAGAGTTCCAATGGAGGAACCGATCATCCCTACATGGAGGTGGTACAATGTTGTTCACTCCCATGCCTGCTTGACTCGCAAAGATTTAATCTAAGCCACTCGACTCAGGCGGCAAATACGAGTGGTCGAGATTAGAATTTATGGAGGGGCCGTGACATATCACCTTTGGGCGCGCGTACCGAGGAGCTTGATCACCGCCGGTCTTGGACGATCAGCTAGATGTGAAGCCGGGCCCACGGTGGTCATGCTAGCATTCTCGGTTCCTTCTAAGTCTCCATCTTGGCCTTCCGTCCAAGCCTGCGAAGATGGACGCTCGAGATGTTTTTGCGCCGCAAACCCTAATTAGGGCTTTGGACCGGCCACTTTGGGCGATCGGTTTTGGGTTGCGCGCACCTCTTTTGGGGATACCGACCATGTATGCAACATCTTGGGTCGACGGTGAGCATGTACGTGCTTGCTCTATGGCCCTGGGCGCAATCTAAGCCATCCAACTATGTCGGCGAAGTCGGATGGTCGTGATCATTTTGGATCTTCTCAACCTGCATAAGGCGTTAATCTAGCCTTCTTTGGGCAATCGTTACTTTCACCACATCTTGCCTATGAGGGAGTCGGTCATGTAGGTAGAAAGTAGGCCCGCCAATGGTGTTCCATCACTTCATTACTTGTTTTAGGGTATAATCTAAGCCGTCCGACTATGCTGGCGAAGTTGAACGCTCACGATTAAAAGGAACCCTAGCCGTGCGTCATGCTTGCTTTGAGCGCACGTTTTGGAAGGACCAACCATATTTGGTCTTGAACGTTCGGTCATGTGTGAAGGTGGGTCCGAGGTGATCATGGTAGCATGCTCAGGACCCCATGAATCTATATCTACACCCTCCATCTATGCTTGCGAAGTTGGACGGGTGAGATATATTTTTGGGTTTGTTTTCAGCAAGTGAGACTAACATGGGTAGTCTTGCATGCGTTCAACGGGGCTAGTATAACCTACCGTCAGGTAGCCTACGGGTGTTTGCACGTCGAACACAAGGCTTTAATTAAAGCATTAATAGTAATGTTGTATACCTACAGAAAACCGGGATGGTTGCCACATGCTCCGTCGGGATGGTTGCCACATGCTCCGTTCTGGGTAGGTATGTTTAATTCTCAGGGATGGTTGCACATGCTCCAATGAATTAATATGGCGAGAAGTATTCATCGCCTGAAGGCTTTATCCTTTGCAGGACGTCAGCTTACAAAAATTGGCTTTTTACAATTTTATCCTTTAAATAGAAATCCACCATCAACATTAAGTCCCATGCCTAGCATGCAATGGTTACACTATTGTAGGGTAGGCATGAGATGGTGACAAATATACGTAAAAGAAATAAAGGTAACTAACCTTGGAAGGCAGCCGCTAGTGATTGTCTATGTAGATGCACCGTCGCAAGCATGAAATCTTGGGTGGGCCGGTTTCCCTTCTTGGTTTTTTGGAAGCAGAAAGGAATCCTTTTCTAATCAGGATTCTTCAAATTTTGCCTATAAAAGGGAGAACCCTTTTTCCGTTTTTTCTTCACGAATTTTTTTTCTTCTCGAGTGGACGTCCAGCTCTCTCCCGCGCCGCCGTCACTCCAGCCGCCGGAGTTCACCGTCACCGCTGCTGGTTTTTGTCGCCGCCGACGCCGTTTGTCAGGTAGGTGCGATTTTTTATTTTTTATTTTTTTTTTGCAAACCCTAATTATTTAGTTAGAGTTTCTTTTGCATTTTGAGAGGATTGTAGGTGCAGAAAAACATACCATGATTAATTCCTTTACCGCCTGTTAGGGTTGCGTAGTAAAAGAAATCATAAACATGTCGTTTGTTCCCTTTATCCTTGCATGTCAAAACCCAGGTTGTAGCTTGGTAGAACCGCTGTCTTGAACTTGTAGACATGATATCCAACTGTAGGAAAACATGTTGACATGTTGGCTTAGCTTTAGGGATACGCATGCAAAACCTTAGTGCCCGCCTGCGTGATTTTGAGGTACTCTTGCGCTTGCGTTTACCGAAATTGATGTAGGATCTTCATACAAACTCGGACTTCGACGTTCCGCATATGTAACTTCAAGCCCAGAAAATTTCCAAGCTTTCACAAAGAAGCTTTTTGTATTTTGAGCGTGTTTAGGGGATAAAAACCGCGAAATAGCAAACTTCCAGGAGGTTTTCAGAATTTTTTCAGGTTGCGTGTCTTCTGATGTTTTGGCCACCCATTCTTTCCCTTTCATCCGATTGTCGCTAAATTTTGATATGTTGTAGGTAACTTCCATATGAAGAGAATGGAACATAACATAACACTAGATTCCATACCCATTGCTCCCAGCTCATAATCGAACACAGGGTAGTGTAAATTTCCCTCAACTGAGTTTGTTTGGAGGACGCTTGAACCATCCAAATCCCATGTAATCTCCGTATTAGGTGCCTAACAACGAAGTTGGGAATCACGAGAATCTTTTATTGATGTATGACCCCTTGGAAACATGCTAAAACTTCCAATCTTATTGCAGTACATCATGAAAGGAGTTGGTGATGATAACTCTGCAGCTTCTTCATAAAAAAGTTTTGAAGTTGATAAACCAGAAGCTAACGCACATGAAGAAGTGATGGCTAAAATTGATTTGCCACTTCGTGAAGTCGGCCATGCCGTACATGGAATGTCTGTCTTGCATTTAACCATTGTCATGGGGCGGCTCCGTGCTCTTTCAACTGCAATTGATATGGAGGAGAAACAAAGACATGAAGAAGCGTTGCGAGCGAAGTGGAAACGCGAGGCGTCACAAGCACCAGCAGGCTCGAGAACTGAAAGGTTTGCGGCTCGGTTGAAGAGACGGAGGGTTGAACACGAACGTCATGCAGGTGATGGGAAGTGCGATTACCCAATACGTGGTGGTGTAATAATCCTTGACCCTGATACTGATGAGACTGAACGCCCGAAAGTGATTGGCACGATTTCCAAGGTTGCAATGGATTCTGTAGAAGGTGAAGAAGATACGCATGCTGAAGATGTTAAGGCGGCAGCTGCTGTGTCCGAAGAAGAAGTCGAGGCGTCTCTGGAGAAAACGGCACAAGATGTGGATCCCAACAGTGATGAAGACGCAACCGGCAATTGAGTTTCCTTGTTATTCTTCTTTGTAGTGTTTTTCTTTTATATACTCAGTGGCGGCTGAGTTTGAAGTTTTCTTCTTTGCTTGCTTGCCTTGAACAAAGTTTTATTCAATGTTGCTTTTCGAAACATACATATTTTTTTTTGCTTGTGACCCCTGACGTGAGTCTGGATCTGTTGAAATAGATCATGTAGGATACCTTCCTCCTCCCTTTTTACATGTTTTATTCCTCCCATATTACCAGGACGGTATGAAGATTTGGTATGAGGATTTAGGGTTTTCTTTCTGGGTAATGGCGGTTTGAAGGTGACTCATAACTTTGTGTGATTTTATGAGAAATTGTAAAAGGAATGAAATCTTGATTACTTGAAGAAATATTGAAACCCTAATAAGTATGAAGGCAAGCAGTGCCATCATTTTGAAGGAATTACAAATATTGTGAAAAGGAAAATTGTTGGAGGAATCCCCCGGGGGGATTAGAGAGGTGGTGTCGTGTCTTCAAGTAAGGTAGGGCTTGAGCCACCGTGAGTGAACAACCACACCTTCGAGTTTGTCTGCATTGATGATCTTGCAGTAACCGCCCAAGATAACATCTGCCACTAAGAATATTTCCTCTTCCTTTGCAGGTATATCAGACTGGGCAGTTATCTTTACTGCCATGTTTCCAACTTGGAACGTGGTTACCTTTGCTACCATATCTCCGATTTGAAACGGATTTGGGCTTAACATAACAGCTTGCTTCTGAAACGTATCGTTCTTGACTGCTTCCAAGCTTTTGGTGAAGCGCTTAAAGGGGCCAGTACTCCATTCACATCTCTTGGTGGTGGCCCGCCTGTCAGGTGAAACAGTCCCCGGTGGTCTAACAGGACAATCATCCACTATTTGCAAAGAGGGTCGTTCAATGAGACTTACTTGGGCTCGGAATCTCTTGACGCGGGACGAAGGGCTTTCACCAGGGAGTTGTGTTATGCCTGTGAGTTGTTGGTATGGAGGCAACAGGAAGTCTTCGATTCTCCAAGGTTTGTTGGAAATCATCGGATCTGGCTTGTTAGAGATTCTTTCAGGTACTGAGATTGGTAAGGAATGCGCCTCGTGTACCCACGGGCGCCCCAGAATCATGTCGTAATCCGGATGTTCCTTAATTATATGGAATCTAGCTTGTGTTGGAGTGTTACCAATCTTGACATCAAGGTCAATGTATCCGTAGACATCCACAAATTCTCCTGCTAGGCTCTTGATCACAGTCGGACCACGGGTAGCTTCCCGCTTTGATATTTTCGCAGCTTGCGGGGTCTTGATAGTAATGATGTTGAATTCAGAAGCTGCATCGATTAATGTGCTATCGAACTTGACATCTTTCAGATGGGCGACGGTCAAAAGTCCCCAGTTCCCTTTGTTGGTGCTATTCTCCAAGGAGGCTTGAGACGGTGGAACGACTTCCTTTTCTGGATACAATCGTCTGCCTGACACAATACGGTTGAGGGCCATGAATATATCTTGACGTTGTACCTTGGAAAGGTACAAGATTTCACACAGGTGTTCCATCATGGATTGTACAGTCTTGCGCACATAGCTTCCAGAGATCATGCAACTTCGGACGGGAAGGGGGTCTGTGTGAACTCCTTCATTTCCTAATTGGAGCTCTCCTGCTGCTATCTTTTCCCTGAAGATTTATTTTAGCTTGTTACAATCCTTAGTTGGGTGGTGGACAAACCTATGATAACGGCAGTACTTAGGGTCTGCCATGTCTTTCTCAGTTGGTGGACGTTTGATAGGAGGTAGTCTGATAGCATCATCCTGAATCCATGCCTCCAAGAGTTCTATTACTTCACTTATCGGAAACGGGAAGCCTGTGTCTTCGGTGCTCTGCGAAGGATCTTTTCCTGTTCCCTTTTGAGGCGAAGCTTTATGCGTTTGAGTTGCACGCTTGGGTAGTTGTTCTGCCGCCGCTGGAGCTTTTCTCTTTCCGCCTTCGCTTACTACACTGACAGAAGGGCCAGTATTATATTGCTTGTTGATGAGGCGCCTGTTTCCCCGATTATCTCGTGAATCGTCACTCCGAACGATCCTGGTTCTTTCCAATAATGCTGGGGAGGTAGTGGCCGAACGTTTGGCTTCTTCATGGAGCTCTGAGAACGTATGGAATCCCAAGTTTTCCAACAGGGAGCGATATATGGGTATCATTCCGTTGATGCATAATTCCACCAGCTGTCGTTCTGTGACATTTGGTTCATGGCAGTCCAACGCTTGTGTTCTGAACCTTTTGACAAAATCATTTGGATGTTCATTATTCCGTTGGGAGATTCTCCCCAGGTCTGAGAAAGTAACTTGCTCAGATACAAAGAAGTACTTCTTGTAAAACGCGCTGACCATATCACTCAAATTGGATATGCTGTCAGGTGCAATATTGTTGTACCATGTATAGGCTCTCCCCGTAAGTGATTTGGAGAATTCCTTCAAGCGGAGAACGTGATTGTATTCGTGTTATCCTAAGGATTCTAAAAATCGAGAGACGTTTTCACGAGCATTACCGGTACCATCGTAAAGGATGAATTGAGGGGAGGTGTATCCCCTGGGAAGAGGAATCCGCTGCACGTCTTGTGGATATGGAGGTTGGTGTCGATGCGCGTCCATCGGATTTTCTTTGCCACGATTTTGGAGGAGTCTCTCCAAATATTCACGTGTAATAAAGTTGGATGATCGGCTCCTTTCCCTGAGACGCTCCTGGTCCCTTTCTCTTGCGTGTGGTCGGCGCATAAGACTCTTCGTTCAGGTAGGCTTGCGTAACTGAGGCATCTGCTCCAGGTGTGCTGAACGTATCTCTTGTTGGCCCTTGAGGCTTTCTCGACTCTTGTGGTAATCGATTGGTTAATGTTTTAAGAAAGGTGAGTACCTCCTTCTGAGTGGTTGCCATGTCTGCCTGAGCTTTAGCGAGGGTTTCTTGTCTCTCCATCAAGTCCACCATGGTGATAAGAGGTTTTCCTCCTCTAGGTCCTCCAGATCCTCGTCCTGAAGGGGAAGTAACAGTTTTTCTGGTGACGGACGGAAGTGTCATGCTTGAGGAAATGCCTGGATTTGCAGCCGCTCTGGCTCTTGTAAAGGGAGGTGTCACGCCTGATGGAATGTCTTCTCCTGCTCCACTGGTACTGATGGTAGAAGACGAGATTCCACGAGACACATTGGTTGCACTGGAGGGTTGCACTGTAACACCAGTAATTGGGATATCAGCGCCACCAGAAGTGTTGTCGGTGTTAACTCTATCGTTGGTTGCTGATCCAGATCTAAGATCCACCATTCTCTAAATCATAGAAATTGAATTGGTATTGAAGAAATCGACTTCACAACCGAGAGATTAACCTCCCACTGTGGTCGCCAATTGTTTGTGGGAGAAAACTACTTCTGCTGGTTTAGGTAATTTTGGGTGTGTGTGTGTGGATGAGAAGTGAGTTTAAACCTTCAACAAATGTGCTTCACGATGAGCACTTTGATTCGAGAGGTAATCTATACAATTCTGGCCTAAACCGAAGACACGGCCATTCCAGATTTGTTCCGGTCACAGGTGAAGGATGTGAGGTTGATCTTAGGGAGGGAAACGAAGAAGGTGTTGAGAGTATGAAGGTGAAGGCTATTTGATGACTTGTTAACAGAAGGTCGAGAAGGCTAGAAAATGTTGCAGGCAGGCTCTGGGTGTTGAATACGATTAACACTTGGTTTTCTGTGTTGTTCGAACTTCTGTCTTTGGAAATAGAGAGGAGAGCCTATTTATACAAGTCATTAAGCCTTCTTCACGTCTCTCGTGAGAAGTGGAGGAAGTGGAGTGAGGGAAGAGTGGAGTTGTGTGTGAGTGTTACACGATCAGAACTGCCCACTTCTCTCATTTTGACTTAACCGCCCATGTCTTCCTAACACGTTCTTGTGATGGCGCGTTGCACGCTGCACGCTGTAAACCGCCAGACCAATACCCCAGTTTGTATCCCCCAGTTATGACGTGATTAATGTCTCGAGTGTGTGGATCGTGGGACCCACATAAAATAGTGCAGGGTGAACCATGAACTTGGTATAACATCGCATGCAGCCATCTTCAGGTAACCGTTTGGAGGCTGTATAGACATGCCATTTCTTGGTCGGTTACCTTGTGAATAAGAGTGACGGATGGTGGTCATAGTGATACCTTGTTCGCTGGTTGATTCTCACCCTAAGCCATTCGTCCAATCTTGCAAATCTGGACGGACGAGATGACTCGTAGCCTTGCTTGCGACCGTTGGATGGGAGGCGCGCATGCTTCCTATTTCGGCCCAAACGTTTGCATGCTTAGAGAGTTCCAATGGAGGAACTGATCAGCCCTACATGGAGGTGGTATAATGGTGTTCACGCCCATGCCTGCTTGACTCGCAAATATTTAATCTAAGCCACTCGACTCAGGCGGCAAAGACGAGTGGTCGAGATTAGAATTTATGGAGGGGCCGTGACATATCACCTTTGGGCGCGTGTACCGAGGAGCTTGATCATCGCCGGTCTTGGACGATCAGCTAGACGTGAATCCGGGCCCACGTTGGTCATGCTAGCATGCTTGGTTCCTTCTAAGTCTCCATCTTGGCCTTCCGTCCAAGCCTGCGAAGATGGATGCTCGAGATGTTTCTGCGCCGCAAACCCTAATTAGGGCTTTGGACCGGCCACTTTGGGCAATCGGTTTTGGGTTGCGCGCGCCTCTTTTGGGGAGACCGACCATGTATGCAACATCTTGGGTCGACGGTGAGCATGTACATGCTTTATCTATGGCCCTGGGTGCAATCTAAGCCATCCAACTATGTCGGCGAAGTCGGATGGTCGTGATCGTTTTGGATCTTCTCAACCTGCATAAGGCGTTAATCTATCTTTGTTTGGGCAATAGTTTCTTGAACCACGGCTTGACTATGAGGGAGTCGGTCATGTAGGTAGAAAGTGGGCCCGCTAATGGTGTGCCATCACTTCATTACTTGTTTTAGGGTATAATCTAAGCCGTCCGACTATGCTGGCGAATTTGGACGCTCACGATTAAAAGGAACCCTAGCCGTGCGTCATGCTCTCTTTGAGCGCACGTTTTGGAAGGACCAACCATAGTTGGTCTTGACCGTTCGGTCATGTGTGAAGGTGGGTCTGAGGTGATCATGGTAGCATGCTCAGGACCCCCTGAATCTATATCTACACCCCCCATCTATGCTTGCAAATTTGGACGGGTGAGATATATTTTTGGGTTTGTTTTCAGCAAGTGAGACTAACATGGGTAGTCTTGCATGCGTTCAACGGGGATAGTATAACCTACCGTCAGGTAGCCTATGGGTGTTTGCACGTTGAACACAAGGCTTTAATTAAAGCATTAATAGTAATGTTGTATACCTACAGAAAACCGGGATGGTTGCCACATGCTCCGTCGGGATGGTTGCCACATGCTCCGTTCTGGGTAGGTATGTTTAATTCTCAGGGATGGTTGCACATGCTCCAATGAATTAATATGGCGAGAAGTATTCATCGCCTGAAGGATTTATCCTTTGCAGGACGTCAGCTTACAAAAATTGGCTTTTTACAATTTTAGCCTTTAAATAGAAATCCACCATCAACAATAGTCTTTCAAATCAAGGTTTGCATTCTAAGTTAGCTTAGTAACAAAGCAATCAATATTCACCGTTAGATGAAAACCTGATTTAAGATTCAAGATAAGTTTGCTTAAAACCAAAGCAATATCTCTTTACCATTAGATGGTCTTAGCTTCTTACGCACGAATGAAATATACCTTCATTTAGATATGGGTAACCGTACCTAAACGTGTATATTGATTTGGCTCAACAATAGTTAACCGAAGTTAGCCATATGAACGCTTTTGTATTAACCACATCCATCTAACACTTCTAGATCAAATGAATCTAATTGTGTTACTCATAGAGTTATTCAATTGTTTATATTCTCATAGAAGTATACAAGACACAATTGAAGCAAAATCATATTTGATTCAAGAGAATTAATTCATGAACATTTAGCCACGGTTTGCAAAGATTTCATTCCTTAATTTATAAATGTACTAGGTATCAACCCGTGTCGTAACAACACGGGTAAGGATATGTGTTTCAAATGTATCCATCAATTCATACATGTCGTAATTGTCGAACTGATCGATCCAGAAATATTTTGAATCGGTAAACATGTCCTTATCGAAATCTTTTAATATTATGTATGTAAGTCTAAATATTTTGAATTGTTAGAGCAAATCCAGTGAGTTGGTAAAAATGTCCTTATCCTCAAATCTTTTAATATTATGTATGTAAGTTTGTGTTTATTCATTTTCCTACAACCCTTTGGGAAAACATAAATTTATTATGTTAATTATTCATTTGTTAATTAAAGAAATATTTAGCAAATCATTTATTATTAAATTTTAATTTTAATTAAACATGATCATTTATAAGAACATTACTGTCCAAACTTTGTTTTGTTCACTACTTCAAAAAATATCATCAAAAGTCATTCACCAAACTTGTAACAAAACTAAAAACACCTAAAATTACTTTAAAATCAATTAGATTAATATTGCAAAATCTGTTAGCATTAGCATTTAATTTTTCTCTTTGATATAAATTGTTGGGTTCCCAATTTACATTGATTTGTGTTTATTATTCCCATGATCATGTGAAAACATAGGAAATTTTCACATGATCATCTTTTGACTTATTATTTATTTTCCAACAAATAAATTATTTCCAAATAAACTCGTCAAGAATAATGATGAACGTAGTTAAAGCAAAAAGCTTTCCAACACATATTTCGAGAAATAGATAAGCGAGATAAACTCGGCTCGAAATATCAAATGTGTATAATGTAAAGTATATATAGGTATACGACTTAGTCTCAATAGGAGATAAAATAAAATAGACTTATGAGTGATAGATAAGTTTTAGTATTCACATACCTTTTGTTGATGAAGTTCCTCCAAAATCTCCTCAGTAGATCTTCATCTTCAAATCGATGAACGCTGTGAATTCTAAACCTCAACTACACATTCTATCCTAAACCGAGACATAGCTATAAGTAGACTAGAAATCAAGACTTATAGTTTTGATTACCTAAACTTGACAAACAAGCTTGAGATAGAAACGCTTACGAGTTCGACCGAGCAGTGCTCTAACAATCTCCCCCTTTGTCAATTTTAGTGACAAAACTATCAATACATGTGGATTAAAAAATAAATAAACTTTATAACTTCTCATCGAACATACTTGATTTCCTTGGATCTTCAACATTCCTTGAATTATTCGTCACTCCAAGTACTCCAGTGATTCTGAACGTGTTAAACTCAAAATCATAATTGTTGAAGATCGGTAGCCATAACAATAAGAAAACAGATGTTCTCAATTATTTTTATACAGTGTCATAGTATTATTACACGGCATCAAAGTTCAATTATGTCACAACTTTGACAATAATACTACGGTGATATGTATCACCCCCTTAGTTAATACTTCATTTCACAATGAAAACTACTCCCCCTTACATAATGATCCGTAAACCATATGTATGTAATGTGAACTACACAATAATTCTCCCCCTTTTTGTCAATATAAATTGGCAAAGGTATGAAAACTAACGGGATCATAATGAAATTCTCAAAGAGATTATTCATAACTAAAAGAGAACATATATCAACTTTGTTTCGATGATTTCACATAGTCTAAACTTAGTGTATTCATCAAGGAGATTATAAAGATACAAGATAACTCCTACAATATTCCACAGCCGCACTCCCCACAAAGATTTGGAAATTAAGCACAAGTTCAATTAAGAACTCTCCCCCATATAATGTCATTCCCGAGAGAACAACCAGAGCAACCTTACTTTTACGAGAAAAAAGGATTTCTTTGGACATTAATAAATCAGATGAAACATGAATTTGTATAAATTAACCACAATAAGACCTTAATGATTAATTTAATCGTAAATTCTCAACATAAGAAAACTTACGGATCCATACAGTACGTTCACATAGAAGTGGATCTGGGAAAGATCAATACTGCGGAATATTCAAAAGTTCATTATATCTTTTATCAATATTTACATAAATACATAATATACTTAACGTTTGACACATATGAGATAATCATAGTTCACTGACGTAAACACACATATCCCATAATATGTTTGCAATATATAAATCCATAAAGATTAATACTGCAAAATCATCTTCCAAGTAACTTAGAATTTAAATAAATAAATCTAAAACATTGCAAGATGAAAATTGTTGGAAATAGCTATGTGTAATCACAATATTTGCTATTTCAAACCCTAGTTATCCTTTTTAAAGCACAAGAATAAATTCTCATAAGAAGTTTCATGGACATTAAGATTCTTGAAAAATTCTTTATCGTCCCTGAACTCCTTATCGTCAACAGACATTAGAACATAAGGTTCGTGAAGAAAGGAATCAATTCCAACAAACCTTCTTGATTGATGTCGAACCAGGGCCTTCTGAATTTCAATAGATCTTAGTACAATAGACTTTATTTGTTGAATCCCCATCGTTGTTTCTTTCAAATCTTCAAGAATACCAGAAAACTTCGGAAGATTTGAAGGGTTATCCCTTGTTTTCTTAAAAATTTTCCTTTTTCTCTTCAAAGTTATTGAGGAATGAGATTTACCCTTTTCCTTCATGATTGATGGCTTAACAATCATATTAACATTTTTTCCATCATAATATATGATGCTTAGGGTCTCCATTCAAATGTGGAATTGTAAGACAAAAAACACAATCCTAGCTCCACAAGCAATCTTTTGTTAAAAAGAGTTTTCGGGGAAGGAAAAAAGGAATGTAGGGTTATGGAACCTATATAGAGAGTAAGTAGGATTCACGTACGACCAACTCATAACCCTAAAAAAGGTAGAATTATCGATTTTAACCCTCTTTTAATTATCAAAATAGGATAAACCTTTTAAAAAACAATTATAAAAAGATTAACAAAATCCAGAATACAAACAGAGGAAAAAAATCTTTTCCTTAAACCCGATTGTACATAATCTTGTCTCTTTTAAAATTCGGGCACATGAGACAAGATGTACCTTCAACACACTTAAGATGTGTTGGGGTGAACAATGATCTTTCCACCATACGATCCTTGTACGAAATTCTTAATACCCTTTTTCAAGGATTGTTTATACCTTATTATTTTGTGTAGATGTCTATCTTTTTCTTTAGAAATTAAATTCTTCATAGATGAGTTGAATTTACATACCTCAGATGAATTCGACTATGAACAAATTTGAGTTTGTTTGGTAATCGATTTGCTCTCCTTTGAAGTTTGTTGACATCTCTTATTTTATGTTTGAACTTGAAACAATTAGAGAGTTCAATGACCCTTAAAAGTACAATAAGAACATGTCAATGTGGAGGACGGTTCAGACACCATAGCTGAGCATGATGCTAAAAAAAATTTAGGTGCCTGAAACATGTGAGATAGAATATTCAGTAGACAGGGAAAAATCCATTTTATCCTCCAAAGTGGTTAAAGAAGATTCTTCAGGAAGAATATCAAGATTGATGTACGTATTGGTACAATTATCAAAGTAAATATTTTCACCAAGAAGTGCATCACTTAACTTTTCATCTTTATTTGAATCATAGTGATCAGACATTTTATCAAGAGTTGCATCAAGACCTTTGTTCCCAGTGTATTTTCTATGATTTGGACACTCATTAGCAAAATGACCAAAACCTTTACACTTAAGCACTGTGGCATATCATCATCATCAGTATCGACAGTGTCCCTGTTTTTAGGAGGGGTGCGATCATGATTTTGACTGATGTCCTGGGTTTATCTCTGATATACTGTTTACTTTTCTTCAAAGAAGATCTTTAAACTGTGTTGTGATCAGTGAGACTGAGTTGTCAAGATCTTCATCTGATGAAACAACCTCAATAGGATTAACTACAGAGTTTCCAACACTTTTACTCTTGTCAAGTAATTTAGTCTTCTTTTGTGCTTTGAAAGCAATATCCTTTCCATATTTGGATGTATGCCCATGATCAAAGATCTTTAACTTCCCAACTAGAGTATTTCTGGAAAGTGTATCAAGGTTATTTCCTTCAACGATGGCATGTTTCTTAGAATCGTATCTAGCTGGCAAAGATTTGATAATTTTTATCACAATTTCCTTTTCAAGAATAGTCTTACTTAGTGCAAAATATGCATTAACAATTTCAGACACTTTGTGATTAAACTCATCAAAAGAATCTTCATCATCCATACGAAGGTTTTCCCAATAAGAATTTAGGTTTTGAAGCCTAGCTTCCTCTTCAGAGGTATTCCCTTCAAATATGGTTTCTAATATATCCCGAGCATCTTTAGACCGAGTGCATGTAGTCAAATGGTGTTGAAGATCTTGGGTAATGGCATGTATAATAAGATTTAAGACGTCTGAATTTTTCTTTGCAGCGAGAATCTTGTTAGGCTCATACCTACCAATATCCTTTGTAATAGTTACACTGTCTACTGTAACCATTGGAGGATTATATCCATTAAAAACATAAACCCATGATAGAAAATCACGTGCTTGAAGAAAGGCAAGCATAATAATTTTCCACCATAAGTAATTCGATCCATCGAAGATTGGCGGTACGTTTATAGATATAGTGCTTCTTTCCATAGAGTCAGATTGCTTCAAATACAGACTTATGGGGTCTTTAACGTGTTTGCCTACTATAATACCAATTGAAAAAGCGGGGGTACAACAACCACACCCAATATTTCGTTCGGAAATCTGTATGGACTAACTCCAATATAATTCTGAGAGTACCGGCTAATAAAGCTAGCTCATCCAAGAAATGTATCAAAGAGTTATATCTCAATTTCTCAATATAATCTGCAATCAAACAGATAAAAATCTATGAGCCTTATTGATATGAGAAATAACTTGAACGGTACCAAAGACCAATGTTCTTGTCTCAATCAATTTCAATCAACAACCAAAGGTTGGATTTACCAATTGATTGAACTACACACAACCTGTGATATTTCAATTATATAAACAAATATAATGCAGAAAATAAATAAAACAAACACTATAAGTTTTGTTAACGAGGAAACCGCAAATGCAAAAAACCCCTGGGACCTAGTCCAGATTTGAACACCACATTGTAATAAGCCTCTAAAGACTCTAGCCTAATACAAGTTAACTTCAAACTGGAATGTAGTTGATCCCTAACCAAGTCTCACACCTATTAAGGTACAGTCATGTTCCTTAAGTCTCTGAATCCCAGCAGGACTCTATGCACTTGATTCCCTTAGCTGATCTCACCCACAACTAAGAGTTACTACGACCCAAAGTCAAATACTTTATAAATAAATCTGTCTCCCACAGAAAAGTCTATTCTGATAGATAAATTTGTCTCCCACAGAAATACCTACGAAGTTTTTGTTCTGTATTTTGATAAATCAAGGTGAACACGAACCAATTGATAATCCGGTATTATATTCCTAAAGAACAGCCTAGAAATATCAATCATCTCATAATAACTTAACTATATGGTAGTATATGAAGTCATTGTGGAATCACAAAGAATGAGACGAAGAGCTTTGTGATTAATTTTTATATCTTACATATTGGAGATAAATCTCGAGCCAATCTTAGAGAAGATAGTACTCAATATGATAGAAAAATTAAGATCAAAACACGTAACTACAAAGAAAATAGTTGGGCCTGGCTTCAGAATCCCAATAAAAGTATTTAAGTTGTTAACCCATAATTGTTTTAGGAAAAACCTAGGTTAAAGGGGAATCGACTCTAGTCGCAACTAGTATCACAAACAAGTGTGGGGATTAGGTTTTCCAGTTACTAGAGTTCACCCGTATATAGTATTTCAAATCGGAGTTTGCATTCTAAGTTAGCTTAGTAACAAAGCAATCAATATTCACCGTTATATGAAAACCTGATTTAAGATTCAAGCTAAGTTTTCTTAAAACCAAAGCGATATCTCTCCTCCATTATATGGTCATAGATTGTTACACATAAATGAAATATACCTTCATTTAGATATGGGTTACCGTATCTAAATGTGTAAATTGATTTGGCTCAACAATAGTTAACGGAAGTTAGCCATATGAACACTTTTATATTAACCATATTTATCTAACACTTCTAGATCAAATGATAATCAAATAAATCTAATTGTGTTACTCATAGAGTTGTTTAATTGTTTATATTCTCATAGAAGTATACAAGACACAATTGAAGCAAAATCGGATTTGATTCAAGAGAATTAATTCATGAACATTTAGCCACGGTTTGCAAAGATTGTATTCCTTAATTTATAAATGTATTTGTTCATGAGTCTGAAATCAAACTTAACCAATTTTAGAACTTAACAAATAAATTTTGCAAACGGGTACGCAAACTTAAGTTCCGGACTTTGGTCTTGTCCGACAGTTCGCAAATGGGTACGCATACTATTGTTCCGGACCTAACTCAGGTAAAACCATTCGAATATTGGTATGCGGACTTGGTTCTCGGACTTTAACTGTTAAAATTGTTTGCATACTGGTATGCAAACTTGGTTTCCGGTCCTGAATCATATTACAACAGTTTTCATACTGGTATGCATACTGTGTTATATCCAGATGATTAATTGTTCTAAACTCTCATTTCAATCATTGAAATATTCTTAGAAGATGACAATAGCTGTCTCACACAAACTATTAGCTTATAAGTAATTTTCAAGTGATTAAATGATAAATATGAAACATTCCGAGTCGACATCAAATGACTGTCTCACACAAATCATGTAAGATGTTTCAAGGCAATTTTCACATGATCATCTTTTGACTTATTATTTAGTTTCCAACAAATAAATTGTTTCCAACTAAACTCGTCAAGAATAATGATGAACATAGTTAAAGCAAAAAGCTTTCCGACACATATTTTGAGAAATAGATAAGCGAGATAAATTCGGATAGAAATATCAAATGTGTATAATGTAAAGTCTATATAGCTATACGACTTAGTCTTAATATGAGATAGAATAGAATATACTTCTGAGTGATAGATAAGTTTTAGAATCCACATACCTTTTGTTGATGAAGTTTCTTCAAGATCTCATCAGTAGATCTTCGTCTTCAATCGATGAATGTTGTGAAGTCTAAATCTCAACTACACATTATATCCTAATCCGAGGCATAGCTATAAGTAGACTAGAAATCAAGAATTATAGTTTTGATCACCTAAACTCGACAAATAAACTTGAGATAGCAACGCTTGCGAGTTCGACCGAGCAGTACTCTTATAAGAGTGTATATTCTGTTATGTTAATCTCAAGTCAAGTTTTTCATGTAACAGTGATTATTGAGCTTGATTCGAAAGCTGCTTTACCTTAAATCCAAAGCAACCTTTACCTTGAAAGTCTATATAAGTAGAACCTCTAAGAACTGGGATCTTTGAATCCATGATACTATTCTTGTGTGTCCTAGTTGTAAACTAGAGTCGTCCTCTCCTTCAAACCCTTATAGGGTTTAGCGACTAAAAAGACTTCACCTAGGGATTCGTGAATCCAGGTCCAACTATCTTTATCTTGATATAGTTCGTGTAACATGATCTTGATTTGATTGTTAAGCTTACTCCAACAAACAAGATAAAAACAAATCACAAAGTTTCTTCGTCTCATACTTTGTGATTCCACAAGTTTATACTTATGAGGTGAATAATAATCTAGGATGCTCTTCGGGAGTCATAAGACCGGATTTTGATGTTTTCTAGACTTTTTCTATTGTAATCGATTTCCTACCTCACCTTGATATTTGATCAGAACGAAAATCTCATATATGCTTATCCGTGGAAGCCTGATTGGTTTAAAGTCTTCAATTGAGTTGAAGCAACTCTTAGGTTGTAAAGGACGTCAACTAAGAGAATTAATTGTGCGGATACCTGCTGGGATTCAAGAGGCGTAAGGAGCGTGACTGTAACTGAATTGCTGTGACTTTTTAATTCAGTCTCAACTACATTTTAGTCTGAAGTTTTAATAGTAGGCTAGAGTCTGTAGCAGCTTAATACAGTTTAGTATTCAAATCTGGACTAGGTCTCGGGGTTTTTCTGCATTTGCGGTTTCCTTTTTAACAAAATTTCTGGTGTTTGTGTTATTTTTTTTCCACGTTATTTTCTTATCTTTATAATTGAAATATCATAGGTTATACGTAAATCAATCAAATCAGATATATTCATCCTTGTTTGTTGGATACGACTTGATTGATCTTGGATATTTATCTTTAGAATAGTCCAAGTACTCTCACAGAATAATTAGGATCACAGACTTGTTTCTATTTACATTATGATTGTGAGAGCGAGAGAAAGAGATATAAGCTTTTCTTATAATGTCTGATTGAGATTCATTAAGTTATAACTCTCGGAATTGTAATTGAGTTTGATCCATACAGGTTGCCTAAGAAAAAGTTATTGGTGTATTTTGGTGCCTCCACGATTTCAGGTACTCCATATGGTCTTCCGGTTTTGATTTGTATTCTCATTTTAAATTATTTATATGACATATTTATTGGATTTACCAACAAAAAAAATTGTTATATAAAGATTTCACATTAAAAAAATAAAATAATAGGAATACATTTATCATTTGGAGTCCAATGTGAAGTATCCTTGTTATAGCAACTTGTATTCTTATCTTCTTTATTTTCTCTATTGTTTGAATATCAAAAGATTTAGACAGTTTTTCCAAATCCCAAGTGTTTTGAGTAGTGAACATATCACTGACTTTAGTTAGCCCTTCAGTCCCTAGATGAGGTTGACGTATTGGTGGCTCGGTATTTGGGATCCAAAAGTCATCCCATATATCTGCATTTCTTCCATTTCCAAGTTCCCAAAAATAATATTTTTGTATTTGATTAATTCTAGTTGGCATGCATTTCCAAATCCAATGTATTTACTATTTGGAACACTATTTATATGAAGCACATCACAATTTGGGTAATACTTAGCTTTGAGAATGGAGGCACAAAGGGAACTAAGATTCTCTTGCAACCTCCAATCCATCTTAGCTATCATTGCTAAGTTAAAACTTTAAACATTTTTTATTCATAACCGCCTTGATATAGAGATTTACGTATATAATTGCAATATTTAAGAAATATACCCTTCTTACTTTTCTCATTAAGCCACTTATCTTTTTTTCACCACCAATAGTCTCTCTGCAGTAGTTTGGAAGTCATGTACTTGGTGAAAATCTCCTGGTCAGTCCTGTAATCAATCCTGCTTTTACATCGGAGTATCATTATCAATATATATATATATATATGAGGCTTGCCTATTTTCTAAGAATAAAAAAATCGCCTTGTGGGTCCGGGAAAACAACAACAATATTTGACCATAATACAAGATTTTGTATAACTTATATCAGGTCTAAAACTCCAACGTGGCTTTGCAGTTTTTATCTGTATGGATCAAATGTGGTTGATGATATTCGATACAATCCTCTAGCTGATCTGGCCCTAAGATATGGTTCCATTACCTCTACAATATTTGTATGTTGAAGTAGTTATATCTTTTCCCATATACTAAATTCTCGCAGTGTTGAGATACCTTTGTGAGGTGTTTTATTTTGAATCTTTTCCCATGTACTATGAGAAACTTTTTTTTTGTAGCCAACTTAGTAATTAGGATGGAACATAAATATCCATATAAATACTCCAATCCCGATTTAAGACATTCATACCACTGCATACCACTATCACATTCATCGCCACTGCCTCCATTGCCATCATAGTCGTTTTGTGTACATTTTAAGTCACTGATTAATTTATGTGCAAGACGAAGTATGTTTTTTATCACTGGGTTAATTGTGGTCATAGGGTACATTTTAATTTTTCGGACACAAGATTGCATAAGGTCATTGTTGAGTGGTATCACTTAAATGGATGTATTTTGGTATGTGCATAATGGAATCTAGGTAGCCATCATAATCTAACTAGTCATAATCTAAGGGAACCCTCTTTCTCCATACTTATGGAAATTTTTTCTAGACTTCTTAAGATCCTCCATGGTGTTAAAGTCGCACCAAATAGTGATCATATATGATATCCTTTCTTTCCAGATGATTGCCTCATTTTGGTTAAATTAGATTTTAATGAGTGTAGAAATCTCCTAAATATTATTGAAATGTTTAGTAAAGCATCAGGACAGTTGATAAACTTCGATAAATCAGGTGTTTCTTTCGGTAAAAAAATACACCTTAAACACTATAAAATGATGCCAAAAGTTTTAAGGATTAAACATATAAATCTAAAAGATTCTTCTATTCATAGATAATAGATCCAAAATAAAAACCTTTGAAACCATAGTTAAAAGAATAGAACAAAAATCACAAGTTGGAAGAGTAGGGTCTTTTTTTTGGAAAATTAAATTAAAGCAAGAACTTCTCAATCCTTAGGCTAGATATCCATTTGAATTGTTCAGTCTAAGAAGTAGTGACAAGATCCATAGTGTTACAATTAATACAATACATAACTAAACATATAATTAATAGTAAACGAAAGTACAATACATGATAATAATAGTGAAGATCGTCACAATCATCGGCCGGAATCACAACAAACAAACCCATATCAATACCTAACGAAACAACCACTTCCATATGTGCTACCCCATGAGATAAATCTATCAAGATAAGAAGGTTAACAGACTTCAAAGAATTCATATTAACCTGAAGATGATCCCTGGCCTTCCTAAGAAGCCTCCATGACAGAGAGTTTAAGCCGCTGGGGATCGAACCAGTCTTCTCAACAGAAGATCGGTAAATTTATAACTTTGCAAAGCCACAAACTCGAATAATAAAGTTTTTTTGGTAAAGGTCCAAAGACCCTAACTGAACATGGATAGCAACAAAGGACAAGTATGTTTCAATATGTAATTGAGCTGAATTTGAAAAACTGTGATACCAGAAAAAGAGCGATAAAGTAGGAAGATGATAAGTTTTAATCCCTCTCAATCTTCTACCTCTCCAGCGAATATATATGTTACCAAGATGAAAACCTTTTAGCTGTCGGATAGAATCGCTTCCAAATTCAAGCCTACTGATAGTAAGAACTTTAATTGCTATGAATCTTATTATTATAAACCTAATCCTTGTACGAAACATATTACTATAAAGAGGGTCCTGATATCTTGCAGTTAATATCTTGTAGTTAATATGGAAGAGTAAGGTCCTTGAGTGATGATTGCAGCCATGGAAAGAAATACATGACGTCAATGAGGTAATTGTAATTTATCAACTAGTCTTTTGTCTGTTTGTTTATTTTGGATAAAATGATACGACTTTTATTTAGAAATAAGAATATACAAAGCTAAAGTAGAAAAAAAATTAAGCCTAAGGGTCGCTAATTACAAAGATACAAGGACCTAGTTGAGGACAGTCTCAGAAAAGTTTAAATGAACTTCACTACTGAAGGAAGCTTATTAAGATAAAATTAAAATTTATTCTACTAGTTGTTCATACTTACTAGCTATTTATTCGACATTGGCATGTGCCAAATGCAAAATGTGCATGACAGCATTAGCTAGAAGTGTGAGATCGCAAGTTGGAAAAACTGCATATGACCACTTGTATCACAAGGAGCTGATTTACTAGCAAGAATGGCATATGGTTGTGGTTGCATTTTTAATGTATGAAAACTAGAAAAATCCTTTAAAGCTCTGTAAATTTAATTTACAATTAATTTAAAAAGGGAGGATCACCTCAAACTCTGAAATTAATACTATCTCACACTTTGTGAAACATTTTTTTAAAATGAAACTTAAACGACAACGTGTTTGAAGCTAATATTTTGGGAATATGCTAGTTTTACAAAGCTTTACATACCCATATAAAATGAGAACATTATGGAATAGCAAACCTCACCATCTACCGATCTTAATTTAACATTTGAAAATTCATTGATTTTCTGATTTTTAAAAGTTGTACGCGTCGCAATATGATCACTTTTTTGTGTGGTTATGTGCGTAGAACTTCATAAGATGCACGTATCCCAAAATATTATCTTCAAATATAATTTTTATATATAAAAATTAGTTCCCAAAGTGTAAGATGATGCAAAAATAGGAGTATGAGGAGATCCTTCTTCTAGTTTAAATGACGAAACGACTAAAAACAAACTCAAAAAATCGAGACACGCATATCCATTTTATTTTATTATCCATTTTATATTTTATCTTTCACGCTTGAGATTAAATTTTTCCAAATTCTTTCTAAGGTTTTTTTGTCTTAGAAATTCTTTACGTTTTCTTTCTAAAGTTTTTTCTCTAAACTTTTTCTTCTCTTTAATCTAGAAATTATTGGAGCATCTTTAAAGGTGATTGGTACCTAATTTATTTTAATGGTAAATGTTGGAAGTTAAACCAAGATATGGTGAAGTTTGGTTTTGGAAATCGAGTTTACTTGAGAAACAAGGTGTTTTGGTTCTAGAGAGATCTAGAAGAGTTTTATTTTAGAGTTTGGTTCATGTTAGGAAAGTGTCTTTGTTTAAAGTTTAATCTTTGTTAGGAAAGTGATTTGAGTGGTCGTCAAGTTTGTGAACAATATAAATAGGTTGTTGAGCCATGAGAGTTTGTACACCGAAATTGATTATCAATGTAGTCCTTTTATGCTTTCGCGTTGTGCTCTCCTCTTTCTTGCTCGTTCCTACATTTGGTATCATATCAAGGTGAGAGGAAGAGAGAGGAAAGAAGAAAGATTCGAAGAAATATCATGTTTTTCGGTATCACAGAATTCATGGTTCGTTGTTTATTGTTTTTTGTTACTGTGTTAAGCGTGAGGTCGAAAAAAAAAGTTCAACATGTTGGTTAATAGAACGTAGCTGCTGGGTCTATGAGGGTATGTTGTGGGCTGAACAAAAGTAATGCAATAAGTTGCTTGAATAAAAGTAATTGGGGATTTTAATAAAGTGCCACACATCCAATTAGGTGTTCAAGAAAATGCCACCGTTTTTTCCAAAGTTTATAAAATGCCACACTGTTGACCTTTTCCATCCCGTTTTTTTGAGAAAATGGTTAACGGAAGTTAAAGTATACGTGTGTTGATGGTGGAATTCTATTCAGGGCTAAAATTGTAAAATCCAAATTCTAAGCTGACGTCCTGCAAGGGATAAAGCCTTCATGCGGTGAATATTCTCGCCATATTAATTCATTGGAGCATGTGCAACCATCCCTGAGAATTAAAACCTACCCAGAGCGGAGCATGTAGCAACCATCCCGATTTTCTGTAGGTTTGCAGCATTACAATTAATGCCCTACTCAAAGCCTTGTGTTCGACATGCAAACACCCGTAGGCTACCTGACGGCGGGTTATATTAGCCCCGTTGAACGCATGCAAGACTACCCATGTTAGTCTCACCTGCTGAAAACAAACTTAAAAATAGATCCCATCCGTCCAACTTCGCATGCATGGTTGGACGGCCTAGATCACGCGGGACCGAGTAGCACGCACGCACATGTTCATGTTCACCGCCGGCCTACCTTCCTAATGGTGCAAACGGCTTCACCATAGGAGCCATGGGCATCGATATGCGCTAGTATGAAGCTGCGGCTCACAAACCCTAAAATTAGGGTTTGCTTACAGGTTGTGACCAAGCAACTTTGGGCATGCACGCATTAACGATTTCGAAGCACAACTGCCGGCCGACGATGCCTGTGTACTCACCATGGGACCGGCTACATGGCCAGCCAATCGGCCACGGTCGGTTGCAGACCATCCATCTCGAAATTCGTTCCCAAAGGAAGCATGCGAGATCCCTTCTAATCTCGACCATCCGTCATCGCAGGCTAGAACGGGCGACCCAGATTGCTCCGATTGACTTCCAGCTGACGTGGACGTGTAGAATGGCGTCCCACATACATGCAGGGACAATCGACCACTCCATGCACGCCTACCAAGGCATAAAACCGTTAGGGTGAAAGAGGAAGCTCGCAAGCCTTCCAAACCCTAATCCAACGGTTATTCCTTCATCAATCTCGTCCGTCCAAGTTCGCATGCTTGGATGAATAGCCTAGGAAGGGATTTAGGTGGAAAACAAGGTATCACCGTGATCACCATCCTCCACACTTCCCCATGGCATAACCGGCCAAGGTGGGTCCCGCTCATGTGACCTCCAAACAATGCCTGAACATAGCTAGTTGAGTCACTTCAACTTGCAATCTTTTCATCAAGGTTGTGTAGGCTTCAAGTATGTTAAGCATATTTAATGCACCGCATACAATATGCGCCTACAAACAACTTGATTATTTTACCTAGCACCGTTTGCTACCTTATGTGGGTCCCACGACTCACTCGAGACGTTAATCACGTCACAACTGGGGGATACAAATTGGGGTATTGGTCGGGCGGTTTACAACGTGCAGCGTGCAACACCCTATCACAAGATCGTGTCAGGAAAACATGGGCGGTTAGCGATGATAGGAAAAGTGGGCAAGCAACCGTGTGACACTAACACACAACTCCACTTCCTCCATCACTCCACTTCCTCCACTTTCCCACGAGAGACGTGATGAAGGCTTATCGACTTGTATAAATAGGTTCTCCTCCCTATTTCCAACGACACAGAAAAACCAAGTGTTAATACTATCGTATTCAACACCCAGAGCCTGCCTGCAACATTTGCTATCCTGCTCAACCTTCTGTTAACAAGTCATCAAATAGCCTTCATCTTCATACTCTCAACACCTTCTTCGCTTCCCTCCCTAAGATCAACCTCACATCCTTCACCTGTGACCGAAACAAATCTGGAATGGCCGTGTCTTCAGTTTAGGCCAGAATTGTACATATTATCTCTCGAATCAAAAGTGATCATCGTGCAGCACATTTGTTGAAGGTTTAAATTCACTTCTCATCCACACACACCCAAAATTACCTAAACCTGCAGAAGTAGTTTTCTCCCACAAACAACGTGGCAATAATTCAGCCTTGTTAAAAGACATCAAAACCCTCGAATTACTCAACTCGGGCCTAACTAAATCAGCACTCAGTAACAAGTTGACTGGACCTAATTGAAGATCGTTCATCTTCTTCGCAAACATCCTAAAAAATGTAATCAATTAAGAGGTAGAGATGGATATCATGGAACAATTTCCAAACCATTAAAAATCACCGCAACTTAATGATCCCATTCTTATATCTCTAGCACCACCACCAGCTTGATACATCTTAATAAACCAGATTAAGAATTCCTTCCCGTGAAACAAAATGGAATCAGAACATAGTTCTGCTGTCATAGCCATTACTAATAATTGCTACAATACATAAAGTCATAATCCATTCATAACATCAACATCATACTCCCATCTTATCAACTTCAACTGCAACTTATTTATTCCTTCCTCATAACAGCAGCAAGCTCTCTTCTCTGCAACACCACCACAAACACAATTTTTCTCATTCTTTCCTGATTTCTCTATCAATTACACACTCTCAGATTCCCATTCTTCCATCTTAGCATCACTGTCGTTCAAACCCTAACTTCTTATGTAGCTCTTTCCTGCTTCAACCAAGCCTAAATCGTCATCAATTTCTCCAATTAAATCAATCCAAAATCAAATCTGAGTTGAACCCATCTTTTACCGACTAAAATAGTGCAGCTTCATCTTCTAATTCCACCAAACAATCATCTCATGCTTCCATTACCATTACAGGAAATCATGAAACCCCTCTTTCTGATTTTACAACCTTCCAATTGAAACCCCTTATGTAATAAACCCTAAAAACATCTTCCCCCATTTTTTCCCAATACAATCTGATTAGGAACAGATTTACCACTTTCGCAAGGAAATTGAAGTAATCAGTGAAAGAGAAAAATAAAATGGTGATTCTAGTGGTGGCCGTGACTGTAAGAAGAAGAAGAAAAAGGGAAAAAGAGGCGAGAAGAGAAGATGAAGTGAGTGTCTCTTAGTTTAGGGTTAGGTTATTACATGTGTGATGAAATAGAGGGCTAGGATTAGAAAATTTTATCAGATCAATGGTTAATAATATAATCGATTTATCAGTTTGACTCAATCGGTCGCTCGGTCGGTCTTGTACAGCATTGTTATGAAATTGAGATGGCTAGTTTGGTAATAACGCCACATGTTTTGGACTTTTTCAATGACAGTTGACTAATAGAGTGGGCATTAACAGAAAACTTAACGTGTGTGGCATTTTATAAACTTTGGAAAAAACGGTGGCATTTTCTTTAACACCTAATTGGAAGTGTGTCACTTTATTAAAATCCCCAAAGTACTTCAATTTCAGGGCTTCAAACTCGTGGAAGATTGAATTGTTGTTGTTGAGTTCGAAGAGAAGGAAGTACAATCCGTGAAGAAGTTCAATCTAAAATTGAAGAGATGATGACTGTGAAGGTTGAAGAAATCAAGTTTAGTTGTTTTATAAAAGAAACTGTCGGGTAAGAAAGTTCAATCGTTTGATAAAATAAAATGCCGGGTAAGAAAGTCGTTTTATAAAACAAACGACTGGGTAGCTTATTATTAAAGTGAGAAGCAGGTGAGGAAAGAAGAATCATGTTGTCGTTTGACATCAATATGAAAATCAAGTTTACGGCACATTAGAAGAACAAGGGAGAAGCTAGCGTAAAAAAAAATATTTGGCAGAAACTATCAAGAATGTATTAGCAGTAGATGGTGAAGACCATTGATGAAGCTTGAGAATGACTAGCTTGTGATGATTGTAGCAAGAACATTGAATAATTGGTAAACCAGGGAAGATGAACTAGGAGTTTGTGGTATCTTTGAAGTAAGTGGTGATGATTATAATGACTATGAAAGGTAGTATTGCAAAGAACAAGGGTTGTTGTGGCAGAGCATTGAGGTTTCGCAAGAGGAAGAACTGATGCCGAGGAGACGGTGCGCGGTGCTGACAGATGGGTTAGATGGTATAGAGAATTATCAAGAAGGTATCTCTACCATCCATTGTTGGACAAATCTAGTGTGTGATGGTTGGTTACAGTGGTTTGTTCTAAGGGTTACTACCTATTCAAAGTGGTTATGTTTGCGTGTTTTTGGTAAAGAAGTGTGGTTGTTTCGAAGGGTTAAGTTATGGATTCGAAATAAACGCAATAGAAGATCAAAGTTGGTATTGCAGATGGGAAAGCCTGGTACAGTTTGATTAAGTTGATCGAATTCAGAGACTTAGAATGACAAGGAATGTTGGGTGGATATGTTTGAGCTTAAGTGATGATGGTAACATGTTGGAGTTTTAAGCTTAAACATGTGGGTGACAGAAGTGTGGTTGAAGAGTTTGTGGCAGAAACTTGGAATACCTACAAAGTGTGGCAGACTTTGTAAAGAAAGGTTATAGCTTGTGGCAGAAGCATAACAAAAGAAAGATTGTGAGAGAACTTTTAAAAAGAAAAGAAGAAAAGAAAAGAAGAAACAACAGTAAGGTTGTGAAGAAAGATAAGTAATCATCAGGAGGTGATGAGAGAGTGAAGATCAACAAGAGGTAGGCAAGTGAAGTCTATGAGTTGTGGTAAAGCAATCCCAGTGTGCGATTTGAATAGAGAAGTGAAGTAATTCCAGTGTGGAATTTGAAGAGTGAGATAGAGCTATAATGCTTGTGTGGAAATCATGCATGTAAAGTAGGTTACAAATTGCGAGTGAAGTAGTTTGTATGAGATGAGGTTGAGCTACAATGCTCAGTGAAGAAAGTAGAAAATGAGCTACAATGCTCGGTGATGAGTTACAGAATTTGGTTTCGTGTTTGGCTAGCATTTAAGGGCTAGTTAAGAATATATTGGTTTAAGGGAGGATGTTGGAAGTTAAACCAATATATGGTGAAGTTTGGTTTTGGAAATCGAGTTTACTTGAGAAACAAGGTGTTTTGGTTGTAGAGAGTTCTAGAAGAGTTTTATTTTAGAGTTTGGTTTATGTTAGCAAAGTGTCTTTGTTTAGAGTTTGATCTTTGTTAGGAAAGTGCTTTGAGTGGTCGTCAAGTTTGTGAACATTATAAATAGGTTGTTGAGCCATGAGAGTTTGTACACCGAAATTGATTATCAATGTAATCGTTTTATGCTTCTGCGTTGTGCTCTCCTCTCTCTTGCTCGATCCTACAATAAATAAGCTGTTAGAGACTTTAAACGACAAAAAAAGAAAAGAAAAGAAAAAGAAAAAACTACCTGTAACATTGTTTTCTTGCATCGAAATTTTGCTGAAAATGTTTTTCAGGCGAGCAATGGGGCTTCGGGAGTTTAGTTTACTTTAAAAAGTTCCTAATTAAGAAACGATGAGCAATTAACCAAAGAGAATCCATCCTAGCAATGTACGATAAAATTATGCGTCATTCCACTCTGCATGTGTGTCTTCTTTAGGGCTCGTCATAAAGGCGGCAAGCCAGTTGTTGAACTCTTATATTTGCAACTTGCAAGACCAAAATATATTTAACGTCTCTGTAATATTTGTCTGTTTTTTGAACAACCCATACCAGTACCAATTCAATGTTCTCATAATTGATCCTGTGGGCGTACCGTACGGTCATAGTCATGGTCATGGTCTGCCTCAGCCTCACCATCCAAACATTAAAGGGCATCAAAATCTACGGCCTAAATGAAAAAATATCTTTTGAACTTGAGGCAACTCCATGGCAAAATGATCAACAACAAACAGAAACAATTTCGATCTCGAAATATGTCAAAGTTGAGGACCATCGAAGTTGGTTCATACTTCTTAGCCTCAACTCTTGTTGTACATGCAGCTTAAAAATGTAGTTGGCATTTAACGAAAATCAGTTGTATGAAATTAATTACGATGATGCAAATCTATAAATCCCATTTAATTCTTTCAGCGGTATATTTAGCAATCCCCATCCGCATTCTTCCTTACAAATCGGGGAATTGACATACATAATTACATGTAGGTGCGCGTTTCTTTCGCCGCTGCATATCTACTAAGGACTGAGGAATAAATGCTAAAAAGATAATAGTACTGTAGTAGAAATTACTAAATGTTCACCTCGATGTCTCTCAGGTATCAACATCATAAATAGTGATGTAAATAAATTTAATCATGAAAATATAGCTATGTTCATTCAATACGGATAACTTTTGCAATAGTCACTAAACCAACTAGCTAGATGGTAATTGCATCATTTCCAAAATCCTCCCGGTTTATCTTCTATAGATTTTAATACATTTCTAGTTAAATTGGTACCCATCAGTAGTGTTGCACTATTATCTACCTTCATGCATCATCATAAAATAATTTCGAAAAGATAAATTTTATATTAACAGATGCAAAAATTATGGGTAAGCAAAGCAAGTGTTTTGCATTTGCTATGAGATGCAAAGCACAAAAACTATCTAGGTTGGCTAGCAAATTCAGAAGCATGCCTACCGCGACTTACAAAATATAAATGCCTTGTACGTACTCTCTTTCTATAAATATTTTTCTACAGACATCTTTCCCTTCCAGAGCACAAGCACATAAAAACACAAACAATAATCTTCTTATGCATCTAGAGCTTTAAGGATATAATAATATGGAGCTGATTCATGTAATCATGGACATTGTGGTTCCACCCATCATTCTAATCTCCCTCCTTATCGCCATACCTCTTAATCTTATCAACAATTTGGTCTCTTTCATCCAGAGATCATTTTCCCTTGAAGACTTATCTGGAAAGGTTGTTCTAATTACCGGTGCATCTTCCGGTATCGGAGAGGTGTGTATAGCGCATATTTAGTTTCTGCTAATACATTGATCAAATGTTAATGCCTGCAGACAATCTGTACTAAACTTCTTGTTATACATTGTATATGTACAGTTTCTTGCATATGCTTATGCCAAGAAAGGAGCTCGTCTAGTACTAGTTGCTAGAAGAGAGAATCGTCTTCGAGAAGTTGCAGAAAAAGCTAAGAAGCATGGATCACCTGATGTTTTGGTTTGTGCAGCTGATGTCTCCAAAGTTGAAGACTGTAAAAGATTTGTTCAAGATGCCATCGACCGTTTCGGGTGTCGTAAGTTCATAATTCAATATATTTTTCCATTAGTCATATCCCTTTTGATTTTATTTGTACCAGTATCTTATATATGAACACATTTTGATGTATATATATATATATATATATTCAGTGGATCATCTTGTGAATAACGCCGGCGTGACTAGTGGTTACACATTTGAGGATACGACCGATATCACCACACCTATGAACCTCATGGTAATTTTTTTTCTTTCTGAATCATCAGTGTCTGAATTTTTTAAAATGAATCATCAATATCTGAATATATTTTCTGTAGAACGTGAACTTTTGGGGATCGGTTTATCCAACTCATTTTGCCGTTCCACATTTGAAAAAGAGTAAAGGCAAGATCGTGGTGATTGCATCTCTGGCGTCCTGGTTGTATTCTCCGCAGATGATCTTCTATGGTGTACGTCAAACTATATCTTATAAATTCATTTTAGAAAAATATTTCACTTACGCTAGCTGCTAACTCATTTGTTGCATATTTTTTGGCATCTACATTGTGTAGGCTAGCAAAGCTGCAATGATGAACTTCTTCGAAACACTGAGAGTCGAGTTAGGTTCTGCGATCAAGATAACGATCGTATCTCCAGGGTTTATAGAATCAGAAATGACTCAAGGCAAACACCTTACCAATGATGGTTCCATGCAAGTTGATCCAGAAAAGAGAGATGTAAGTTCATTACATGTTTACACAAATTTCATTTTATTCTTTGTTAAATATATTTATATTATTATTTTTTTAATCGGTTAAAAATTTGGTGAATCATTGTTATTATCACTCAATAACTTTGTCACCGTACTATAATGACAACGGTTGTATTTACAAATGCATGTGACTGCATGACTAATTGGTTGTTATTTGACGATGAGCAGTCTCTGGTGGGAATGTTTCCGGTACGAGGAGGATTCGAATGTGCCAAGACAATCGTCCATGGTGTTCGTAGAGGGGACAGAAACATAACGGATCCGTCATGGTTTAGAATTCTGTACATATGCAAAGTATTTGTGAGTGAGGTGGTGGAATGGTTTTTCAGTGTGTTGTTTGTACCACAACCGGGAGTAACCGAAAACAGTACCTTGACCAAAAGGGTTTTAGACTTCACCGGAATGAAGAAATACATCTATCCTGCTTCGATTGACTCGTCGGCGACACCATCTCCAGCTGATGTCAAAAGAAAATGACAATGATACTAGATTCATCCATGAGTTTCAAATTTGATTGTTTTGCTCTTAATTTGTAGACTAGTCAATCTATTAGTCAATGTCTTAGCATAGTTAATGTTGCTTAAGTGGATGTTTTTATTTTGGGCTACCGTATTAAGCCCATTTTATGGTGTTATGTATCGCATCGCATTGACATGCTACATTTTGAAGAAGTGAAATCCGTAGTGGCCAACAAATTTGTTAGGTGAGAGTAATCTAACCAGCTACACATGTTAAATCCTAATTTAGTACAAATTAAGATTATTTTCTTAATTGGTTATGAGAAGAGTGGTATATGGCATACCCCACATAAATCAGTGGGTTGTTAATCATCATAATGTAAGCAGAAGCATCAAATTAGGGATAGACAAGCTATGTGAATTTCTATATGTATGAGGAAAAGAATTTAGGTTCAGGGTTCGGGATTTCGGTTATAGGTAAAAGGGAATACTCTATGTTGCTCGCTTAGTCCAACCTCTGATCTCATTTTTTTTCTCTGATTTTGGTCAATGACTCCTTTTCCGCGTCTGATCTTTTTCAGGATATTCTTATCTCGGATTTAGTAGAAACTCATCTTACTATTCCCCAGTTACTCCTTTCCCTTAACCAAAATGCTAGGGGTTTCATTCGACTCCCTAAACTCAATTGCTTTTTTAACCTCGATATTTAGTATGGAAAATACCATTCCAACACGTTGTTACCCTAGATTTCTTGTCACTACCCCTAATTCTCATTCTCATGGTTTTAATCCGAGTTTTTAAATTTCAATTCCTGAATTTCCGGGTGTTTCCTTTAATTCCCTTCATGCATCGTAAAATCTACATCCATTAATGAAGAATTATTATCTCTCGGTATATGTTTCATTAAGAGTGTTTGGCACTGGTGGAATAGAGGGTGGAATGGAGCTGGGGTAGGTAGTTGGTTGGTGTAGTTCATTTTACACGTGTTTGGCACAAGTTTTTTAGGATGTATTTTGTTTTCCAGTCAACTTATTTACCCCCAATAAGTGGAAAAGAAGTCGACACCTATCCCATGGAAATTCAAATTTCATCTTTCTTTTCCGCCCATATTAAATTTTATTCTCTTTCCTTTTCCTTTTTCATTTTTTCTACTCTTATGAAAATCTCTGCCATAGACAAGAAACTTGCTAACCTAGTCGACTTAACTCTCAGTATTTCTCTTATGTTTGCATCATAAACTATGATCAGTTATGGTTCATTCTTTCTCTCATGTAGTTGTATTGATCATCTTTTGATTGATTCATCAAACCCTATATTATTTCTGAACTTGAAAAATTAGGATTTATATATGAGTTCTCTAGAAGAATTAAAATAAAAGAATCTTTTTTTTTTGTTGATCTATCCTCTTCTATATCGAAATAATTTTTTCGGAAAATTTCAGATAATGAGTATTCTAATCTAAACAAGTCGATTGCTCAAGACAAGAGAGAGTGAAGTATAAAAAGAAGTAACTTGATTGAGATGGCTTGTTACAACTTTTGTTCTCCTTCTTACTTGATCTATTGATGAAGATAATAAAAAGGCCATTGATGATTAAATCAAGATTTTGTGGTTTATGAATTTGATTCTGGAGGGAAAGATAGGGGAGGATAAAATTTCATTGAAAACCAAATTCATAATTTACTTTCATATGTACTGAATGGAAGGAATCGGGTTAGGATTTGATTTCATTGATAACCAAATTTGAATCTTTCATTATTCTTATCTCTTGTGACGAACCCTTGCTTTCACTAAGAACTACATCTTGAACCCGATTCCACCCATTTTGATTCCAAGCAACAAATATTGGATAGAGGTAGTTGATTTTCTAGGTGGTTGGATTTCTAGGTTGTTTGAACTACCTAGAAATTGGACTCCACTGGTGCCAAACGTGCCCTAACTACCCCATCGAAGCAACAGGATGAACTACAAACCAATTAATTTCTAAACTTTCTATTCCAATTTTTCGCATTTGTCTTAATTCTCCACATCTTGCAATTTACATGCTAGTTTAAAGTCCTTTGGTCTAATTTATCTTGTCTTGCGTCCCTTAGATTCATTTTAGGTTTCATTTATTAATTTAGGCTTCCTATTTCTTTTCATATGTTGCTAAAAATAAAAATTATTGCTTGGAATGTCCAGGGTTGTGGTAAAACCTTCAACAAGAACCATCTAAAACAATTAATTAATGTCAATAAACCTGAAATATTATTCTTGTTTAAAACTGAATGACAGAAACCTCTAGTGAAATATTTATTGTCTTCTTATCCCAGTATCCCAATACCCTAAAGACATGTTTATTGTCTTCTTATCCTAATATCCCAATACCCTAAAGTCTTTAGTCAATTTAGATCCATAGGGTTGCGTAATACAACTTATAAGATAATAACAAAAATCCTAGTCAAGAGAATCAAACCTTTTATTAACAAAACCATATCCCTATTTCAGTGTACATTCGTATCCTCTAGAAAAATATCTGATAACATCATAACAGCTAATGAAATTGTGCTATTTCAAAATAAAAAGAAGACAAAACTGAAGTCTAGGTGTCACAATTGACATGTCAAAGGCATTCGACGGAGTCAATTTGGATTTTCCGCCTAAAGCTCTTAAATCTTTTGGATTCATTCCTGATTTTTGTTCTCTTTTAGAACAATGCATCTCTACTGTTGATATATGAAAAAAAAAAACCCTTAACGGGCCAGGGGTGCCCCTAAAAGGAGAGGTAAACCTAGTATGAGATATGGAGACTTGGGGACTAGGCCCAAGTCCGTCAAAGAAAAACCCTTGAAGAAGAAAGGACAAAGGAGAGATTAACAAGTAAAAAGGAGGTTATGTTAAGGAATGTCATTAAAAGTAATTAAGGAGGGTTAGGACATGTGTCATGATGACATAAAAGGAGGGACTTTTGGGAAAGTCTATGAAAAGAAGGACAAGGTACAATGGAAATGCAACTCTCTCTCTTATTATTCCTAGAAAAGTGTAGTCATTTGGTGTAGTTAGGACGGGTAGGACCAGAACTAAAATCACCTTTCAACATTTTGCGACCACACCCGGAGGCTCGTGCCTAACTCACCATGACACGCTTAGGAAGCGCTAGTTCAGGCGCGATAGAGAACCTTGCGACCAATCAACCTATCAACCTCGACGAGGTGACAATGGAGGACGATGACAACGAAGAATAAACGCTAGCCCAGGACACTATAAAAAAGCGGCGAAACATGAAGATATAGTAGCAACACAAGAGAAGAACGCACGGATAACCCAACTACCAAAGCACGCATCACCAGCTCTGCAAAACATGCAAAAGGAACTAGACGAACGCTCACAAAGAATACAAGAGCTTGAAGATTGGAAAGCACAAGCAGTAATAGCAGGGAAAAACATTCCCAAAGAGATGACGAAAGGCGAGAAGCACCAAAGCGACAGGACGGTGTCAATGTCCTAGGAAGAAATGGCGAAATACTTAGAACATAATTATCATGTGGTAAAACAAGACAATCACTATCGTGTAAGCATCCCATACCCGGCAAGCATCCAAGGATACCAGTACCCTGAGGATTACACTTCTCCTAAGATCAAGACATACGTTGGTCAGGGGAACGCGCGAGAGCACCTTAGCCGATTCCTATCAGCGATGAATGATAGAACCTCCGATAAAATATTATGCCTGAAAGAATTCCCTAAATCACTCACAGGCACGACATTCTCTTGGTATGATTACTTCAAAGCAGAAAGCGTGGACTCCTGGTCAGCTATGTCCACACTTTTTCTCGGGAAATTTTATTCTGCTAAGAGGAAGATCATAGTGATATACTTGAGCAAGAAAGGACAATGGATAGCAGAAAAAATAGGAAAGTACATCCTGCGCTTTCGGCGTTTGGAACTGGGCTGTCATGAAGACATCAATGAAGATACGCTCGTTGAAATTTGTGTATGAGGAACAACTACGGCTTTTAAGGGAAGACTGATCAATTTTAGATTCCAGACTTTCGTTGAGCTGGAAGAAGCGGCCGAGAGGATTGCCGATTACATAGAAGTAACACCTATGGAATCTGCCTGGCGCTATACAGTTAATACCGTATCTGGAACATCACGCAACGTAAGACCCAATACTAACAGGGAGAAGAGAGACCAAGCTCAAACTGGTGGGAGCCAGGGAAGAATCAGATGGGATAGACGAGACTCAAACCCACCACCACCCATACCTTGCAGCAGGGAACGCGCAATCGAATTACTGAATCATTGGGTCATGAGAAGAGAAATCCAATTGCCTCTAACAGTGGTAGATGTAAACAAGATGTACCAAAATGCGACCAAGTAATGTCACTATCATCGGAGGTTGGGACACCCAACGGAAGAATGTTTTGCTATAAGGAGCATATTCGAACGAAAGCGCGCCTTTGGAGAGCTCGAGGCAGATAGGAAGGCAATCGAGCGTAACCCCTTTCCCCGCCATTAAAGCAAAATGAGAGGAAGGATTAGGGTATGAAAGGTGAATTACAAATTGTAAATAGTCCTCCCCCTTGCTTTCACGGTAGGAATAAAATTATTTTTGGAATTCGTGTGGAATATGATGAAAGGTCACATGAATGTCAATGGCGCCTGATCGACTGAAAAATTTACAAAAGGCTACAGGTACGTCAAAGGCGGCTGAAAACTAGATTGCAAGGTTAGGATTGCCCAAGGCTTATTAAGCATGAGACCTAGGTTTCCCTAGGAACTTCAAATTTTTTGACCATCCCTCATTTGACGATCATATATCGTCATCTCTTGTGCATTGGCTTTCGTACAACTTTTATTGCAGTGGCTATAGCAGCAAACTAAAAAGTAGTGTTGGGCGAACTCTTCCTTTACCCCCTAAGCAAATTTCTAGACGTATAACATATTTGGATATAAAAAGTAGAAGTGTTTTTTTCTTTTCAAAAGCAAAATCCAATTTCCGACGTTGCAAAATGTTATATTTTTTATCTGTATAAGTCTTTAGTCTTTATGAAATAACATTTATGGATACAAAAAGTAGAAGTGCTTATTCTTTTCAGAAACAAAATCCAATTTCCGACGTTGCAAAATGTTAACCTTTTTATCCATATAAGTCGTTATGAAACAGTGTCAACAAATTATTTTCTGCTTTTTTATTTGTAAAAGTTGGACAATAACTTCTCAAGATATATCCAACCATCTCTTGGCAATCATGTGTTAAAGGTCGAAACATGTTACATTTCGAAGAGGTGAGAATCCTAATGTCCAACAACATTCGAGTTTAGTTTCAGCTTATATTTCTAACCTAGAACCCTTTCTCTAAATTTTAGTAAGTGTTAGGTAGGACTCATCTAATTACCTACACATGTTAGAACCTAATTTGGTACAAATTAAGGTTGGTTTCTTAATTGATTACCAAAATCCACTAAGAAGAGCAATCTATGCCATAGAGTCAGTGGGTTGCTAATCATCACAATGAAAAGCAGAACCAACATATCATGGATGGACAAAACCAGGATAACTGAATACTTTAACATATCCACAATGGTAGCTTAATTGGGTGACACTTGATTATGATAAATAAATTTAGAGCTTAATTATTTGTTAGTGGAACAGGCTCTATTTAAGCAATCAAGGCTAAGTATTGTCGGGTCTTATAAATACCCTAAACCCGAGACGATTCAACAATAAGAGTTAATTGTGGGAGGCAGTGATTACTTCGATTTCTAAGTATTAATTGTTGCTATTTAAGTGAGCTAGATTTATAAAAATGGTGATGAAAAAACATATTATCGTGGTTATAGCCATGGTCATGGTGTTGGTTTTCACGGTTTTGAACCTCGGCGAGTCTGCTTTTGGGGTAGAACTTGACCATTGCACTCTGGCTCAATGCGTGGCCGCATGCAAGAAAATCCTCGGCGACAAGTACATAAGTGGGGCGTGCATGACGGGGAACAATCTGGGGAAGCTATGCCTTTGTTTAGGTTGATGAAGAAGATATTGTATCATCTCATCACGTGCTAAAAGCTACTAAGAATTTCTATATGTTGCATCACTTGCACTTTGATCGTACACTTTGATCGTAGTGGAAATTCCCATGAACTTATTTGCTTGTGTTTTTATAATTAATATATTAATAATAATAATCTGAACTTTTTTCTGTTTTATAATAAAAGCCTTTGAGGGACCTTTATTATAATAATAATATTATGATTTCAAGTGAATTTTCTCAGTTGTGGTTAAAATTAAATCAAGCTCGATTTCTATAGTTTATGGCCCCACCAGAGAATATTTTTAAACCAATAAAAAATTGTTATACAAAAATTAGAATATATAATAATAAATTTCTAGAGTTTTGGGTCTCACATATAATATTTAGACCAATAGGAAATTGTTTTACAAAATTATGATTTCAGGTGCATTTTTTCTGTTGTGATTAAAAGTTGAATCAAGCTCGATTTCTATAGCTTCTAGACCCATCAGAAAATATTTTTAGACCAATAGGAAATTGTTTTACAAAATTTAGAATATTTAATAATATTTACGCGGGTTTAAAATTATCTCAAATCTAAACAACGGCACGGCCTATGTAAGTTTAAGACTATGACAACTAATCTGATCCGAGCAATGCATGGGTGCACATCTAGTATTTTTAAAATAAGATTTGTTGATCCGGATTCCAGTGGGATAAATCTTAATGGGTATTTACAAAAACAGTCACCCTTTACTATTCCGGTTTACAAATCGATCCTACTGTTACAAAGTCTTAACAAAATGGTCACTAGACATGTAACGGCGGAGTTATGTCACATGTCAGGCGTCTGTCGGTCTGTGAAGTTACCTAAATACCCCTAATCCGTGGCATTTGCACGTGTGAGATCGTGGTACAAATCTCTAAAAAATTTGGTTCGTTGGATCGAAACAAAAGAAATTGTTAATCGATCGTGCTACCATTCCCACCTCATTTCTTGCATGTTTGATACCTTCTTCTCTGAAGGAATGGAGAAGATGTTGGCGATCCCATGAAACAGTTACCGATCTTACAATTTCTTCACATATTTGTTCAATATCATTTCCTCTTCATCTCGATCTACTAGAGTTCTGAAGCGAAATACGAGTTCACAGAACCCTGAAGCGTCAGTTATCGAACTGTGAAGAGTTATCGAACTGTGAAGATAATCAGTGTTAATTCATTATCAAGATGTTTACAAACATCACCAGGTAAATACCTTTCCTCGTTATACTTTTTTTTGTAGATTATCAACTCGATTCAGAAACCCTAATTTTCTGAATTTTGATTTTTGATTTTTTACTGATAAACCCTAAATTTCTGAAATTGGGGATTTCGTGTTGTTTTTATAAAATTTGTGTTAGGGTTTGTCTTCATTGTTAGTTCAATTTTGTGCAGGAAGTATGTGAAGTACCCAACTAGGAATTTTAGGGTAGAATGGTTTTGGACAAATAAGGTTCAGTATTTTGATAATGTGGATGTTAATTCTGGTGGGTTGAAGGCATTTTGTGATAAAGTTCATGCTTCTTTTAAGTTAGCACCAATTAAGAAGGTTGAGGTGATGTGGATTAGTAATGATAAACCAGAATATATGGTTAATGATTCACATTGGTATGAGATGTGGGATAAGGCTGTTGCTGAGGAAGGGTATGTAAATTTATGGTGCAATGTTAGTGATAGGTTTGTGCCTCCTGGTGATGGATGTGCTGAGAGTTCTGGGATAACTGACAAGAGAGACTCATCATTCTCCAAGGTAAGAAGTAGTTCAGTAACAAGCATTAACTATGCTAATTCACCAGTCAGACTTGACCCAGAGATGTTTGCCACACCTAAGAAGAAGTTTACATGCACCACATCACCAAATTTGTTCAGAAGGAGTCCAAGGCTACTTAAGAAGTTTGTTGATGCAGTGAGTAGGATTAGTGGCAGTAAGAAGAGGTTATTTGAGAATGTGGATGAGTATATGAATGTGGATGATGATGATGATGTTGTATTTAGTGCTGAAACAAGACAAGATGAGTTGGAGTATGAGAACATTCAGCTACCTAATGATGCTGAAGATGTATGTCATCCAATAGATGATCCTAGAAGTCCGGTTTCTGATACTGAAGAAATGGGCATTGGTGTGTACTGTGATTTGTGAACAATTACTTTAAGGACCACAACTGGGTTGACCTTGTACATCCACAACAGTATATGGAATCAGTCAATGAAGTACAAGCAAGTGGTGTGGAGAAGGTAGTTCAGCAGGAAGATCCAAAAGGAAAAGCAATTATTCCTTATGATACTGAGGGTAATGAGGATTATAATAGTGAAGATCAAAGTTCAAGCTCAGAATCTGATGGTGAAGGTAATTGCATTATCTAACTTAAATGCAGGTCCAGATGTGTATGGATCATTATGCAGTTTTCTTACTTTACTTTTTAATAATTATTCTTTTGTGTTTATTTTCTGTAGGTGTGATAGAAGTCCAAGGACCCAAAGAGTGTGATAATGAGCCAACTCATCAGAAACCACATCCATGGTACAACCAGTTTGAGCAAGTGTATGGTTCAGATATTGATGCAGATGGCAATGGAGAGTTGTTTCCTGATGCTGATGGGAATACATTACTCATGGTTGATGTTGACACAATGTTTGTGGGAATGCAGTTTATGGACAAAGATGAATTCAAGAAGCACCTAAGGGGTTATGCCATTAAGAAGAGATTCCAATACAAGCTTAAGACAAATGACAATGAGAGGATAAAAGTTATATGCAGGTTCAACAAATCTCAAGACTGCAAGTTCTTTATCTGGGAAAGTGTTACAACTGGTGAACCAACTTTTACTGTGAGGAGATTCAACTTAAAGCATACATGTTCAAATCAACTCAAGAACATGAATAGAGCAGCTAATGCAGAATTTGTTGCTGAGTATTTATATGACAAGATAAAGAAAGGAGATCCAGTACCACTGCCATATACACTCAAGGATCAATTCTTTACTACTCAAAATACCAATGTTCCATATCATGTTGCCTAGAGAGCAAGAACAATAACATTAAAAAGACTCAATGGCAGTTATGATGAATCATATAAGCTTGTTCCATCCTTTTGTGATATGGTAGAAGCAACAAATCCTGGTTCTGTTACAAATTACAGTTTTGGAAGGTAAGTTTCCATCTGACTTTATTATGTTATTTCTTATAGTAATTTTTTTCTTATGGTAATTTATCTCATGATTATGATTGTATGTTTTGTAACAGTGAGGACAAATGTTTTGAGTCAATGATGATTGCATTTGCAGCACCAATTCAAGGATGGAAGGCTGGTGGTAGACCATTCATTAGGTTTGATGCCTGCCACTTGACTGGAAAACATGGCGGATGTTTAATGGCTGCTACTGGCTTAGATGGACAGAATGGGATTGTGACTCTAGCTATAAAGGTGGTCATAAATGAATGTGGGGAGAATTGGCACTTATTCATGAAAGAGTTGAAGCCACTAATTGAAGACCATCCTGCTGGGAAGATAACCTTTATCTCAGAAAGACAAAAAGGTCTCCAAGAGTCATTGGATGAGGTTTTCCCAGAATATTTCAAAAGATACTGCCTTCGGTAAGTCTTACAAAATTTGATTATTTAAAGAAAATCTTTTTACTCTTCTTTAAATTCTCTTTAGGGTTCAAGAACTAGTTTATGAAAGAAATGCTCTGTTTTTCAACCAGTCATATGTTCAAGAACTTGAAGACACACTTTAAGGGATCAAAGCTGCACTACCTTGTATACAATGTTGCAAAATGCTACAAGGAGAGGCACTGGAAGGTAATCTGTCTTTCCTACTTAACTTTTGTGAATTGTTTTAGTCATGTGAATGATGGATTTGAATTTAATTAGTCATGTTAATGGTATGTGTAGGAAAATATGGATGATCTGATAAAGTTGTCCCTAGCTGCTGCAGCTTACATGCTGAAGGAAAAACCAGAACAATGGTCTAGGGCTTTCTTTGACCCATCTGCATGTTGTGAACACCTAAACAACAATTTCTCAGAGTCCTTTAATAACTTGGCTAAACCTATGAGGGACAAGCCTATTTGTGCACTTGGAATGATGTATGGCCAGCTAATTATGGGTACCATGTTCAAAAGAAGAAATGTGAGTGCAAATTGGGAAAATGGTAAGTTGGTGCCAACTGCACAAGACTTGATAGATGAGATGATGAAATGTTGTGGAGCATTTAGGGTTAATGGATCTATTATTGATAAGTTATATGAAGTAACTTCAAATACCAATGCTATATTTCAAGTTGATGTGGTTGAGAAGACTTGTTCCTGTGTTCAATGGCAACTTAGAGGATTTGTATGTCAACATGCAGTGTGTGTGCTCATGGACATGAGAATCAATTGGGCAGAGTAAGCTTTCTCAACTATGTTCACTTATTTGTTGCACTAAATATAACATTGTTGCATCTGTTTCAGTGGTTGTGCATTTATTGTTAGTTGTAACTGTTGGATGTGCAGTTGTTGTTAGTTGTAATGGTAATTTTAATGCATCTGTGTGTGTTGATGCAGTTATTGCAGCAAGTACTATCATGTAGAAGCTTACAAAGCCATTTATGCACCTGATATGGGGTTACTGCTTGGTAGAGATGATTGTCCTGAGGTGAGATGTTTTTTAACTTTTAATTTTTTGTCCTTTTTTCCTTTGTCCTTTAATGTCTATTTTTATGTCATTTAACTATATTATTGTAGGGAATCTTTTGCTTTTTTGGAAAGCAATATTTTAAGATTAGGGTTTCTTTCTATTTTTCTCTTTTACTTATATACTTATCTTATCTTTATTTTGCAGCCATTGGTAGAAATCAACCCACCCATAGATATGAGGAAACCAGGGAGGCCTTGCAAGAAGAGGAAGAGAGCACATGATGAACCTCACAGTGAGAAGGTGGTCAGAACATGTAAGAGATTCAAGATGCCTGGTCACAACAGCAGGACATGTGCTGGTGCACCAGTTGGATCTAATCCAAAATCAAAAAGACAAAGAACTATGGTGGAAGGAGGAAGTCAGAAGACTACTTACCCAGATCCTGCAGAGATGAGTACCAATAGAAGGGAAAGTAAGAGGGGAAGAGGAAAAGGATCTGCATCATATTCTCAGCCTTCCACTGCATCAACTTCTCAACCTGCAACTGCATCAACTTCTCAACCTGCAACTGCATCAACTTCTCAGCCTACCACTGGATCATCTTCTCAGCCTACCAATGGATCATCTTCTCAGCCTACATTTGCTTCATATGGATCTAGAGGTGGCAGGGGTTCAAGAGGTAGAAGAGGTTCTATGGGAGGTAGGTCTAGTGGTAGATATGTGCAACAAACACTGAGCCAGACCATCAGTGGTGCTGTTGGGTTGTCCCAGACTCTTTCTCAGACATTCAGAGTCCCTAAACAGAAGAACAATGTGACCTTCTCTGATACTCAATGAACACTAGTTGTGTTTAGTTCAGTTTCAGTCCTTTGTTATAATATGGTATTTTGGGTTTTTAATCTTGTTTGAATGGATTTCACTGCATATGTTTGCAGTTAACTTAAAAGACTTATATTAGTTTTTAATAGGTATTAATATATATGTAATTAACTTAATGTTCTTTCTTTATTGATTGTTCATTAACATGTTTTCATTTTACATATTTAAATTGCCTATATGCTTGCATAGTTCTGTCATCTTCAGGGTGGCATATTTGGTTTGATGGAAAATAGCATCAGAAAGCCATTGAAACTCCAGACAGTTGGTACATTTCAGGTAAGATATTCCACCATTATGTTCATTATTTCATATATATAACTTGGATCTTCCCTTACATTTCTTCTTCTTGTAGGGTTTATTTCCCCATGGACATTTTCTTTTTGCATGGCTTTTGTCACCACAAGCAAAGCATGAAAGTGGAGATGGAAGCTTAATTTGCATTGCTTTTCCAGGTGTTGTAGCATCTGAAAACCACTCAAAGTATGAGTATATGGAACAAGTGAAGAACTTATCACCAGCATGATCATCAGTTTCTGCTTTCAATAGCTTCCTCAAACCATTGCAAGGTACCATTTTGCATCTAGAATAGATCCATGGACAGTCAATTGCCTCATGCATGCCTCTTTTACACATACTACAGTAGTTGTTGCTACTGATCTTTTGCTTGCTACTTGATGTCTCCCCATTGATGCTACTGCACCATTCTTCCATGTTGCCACCACCCATTCTAAACATATTGTATGAGGATTGGGAATATATGACTATGTGGTGGTGTCTGCAGGTGTGTGTGTGTTTTTATAGAGAAAGAAGAAACATATCAAGTCGTTGGTGAACGGTCATATTTCCATCCACATATTTTTTGCCACGTGTATCATTGCCAGGTGGATTGCCACGTCTTCAAACGGTCGGGTGATGTGTCACTGCCACTACTGCATAGAGGTGACACACAAACATCATTTAACCATGGTTACAACAGCACAAGGGGTAGATTAGTCCTCATATTTTCCGTTTTATTCATTTTGTTAGTTTCGGATGGAGAAAGATCACTTTGTCAACACTAATTTAAAGTGTGACCAATCTGTAAACCAATTAGAGAAAGGGTGACCATTTTGTAAAACACCCAATCTTAATTTGAGATAAAGTAATCAGCTGCCAAGTCTTGAAGCAGACAAATCTTTACATCCCCATTCACCTGACAGATTGTTCAAATAAGAAGGGTGTTATTAGGAGCGCCAATCCAGATATGGGGAGTTCAAATACAGTTACAACCCCAATTAGGCTACATTGTGCAAAATGTATTACACTTCTTTGAATGTTCGTCTATTGGCATTCCTATCCCAAGCATCTTCCTCCCTATATTTCAAAAGACTATCTGGTCTGGTAAAATTCTTCCCAAATTAATGTCAAATTTCAAGCATTTTTTTAGAACTCGATTATTGGGTTGCTCCCCTTTGACTTTTTGGGGGCTAAATTACTTTGGGGAGCCAAAAAATGGTTAGGGGGAGATTTCAAGTGTTAAAAAGTCAGATTTACCCTTTCTTAATAAATTAATTTTAAAAACAAATCTTATATAAATAAAACCTAATCTTAATTAAAACCCCAAAAATCAAAACCATTTCATTCTTATTTTCTCTTCTCTTCTTCTCAAAAACACTCTCCAAAACCTCTCAAAAACTCTCCAAAACCTAACAATATCTCCCTTTCTTCTCCACTGATTTATGAAGAAGCTCTAGATGGCAGCAAGATCAAGAGTGACAAGATCCGGCCGATTGAATCCTGATTCTGAAACAGGGAAAGTTATTGATGTTCCTTTTAATGGAGATGTGGTGAACCAATCTGTTCAAACACCTTCGAATCCTCCACAAATGAATCCTACTAGGTAAGAATCGAAAAACCCACCAGTTATTTTGCCATTAGATTGAAAAACTAGGTTCGATTGATGGTTTTAGGGTTTCCAGAAAAGGTTTTCTGAAGAACTTACGACTGGGAACTCATATCTTCCTGGCCGTAATTGTATATAACGGTTGGGACGTCAAGAACTCCCAGCCGTTAATGTCTTAAGCGGTTGGGAAAATTTGAAAACCAAACCGTAAGTGTATTTAACGGATGGGTATTTCCCATCCGTAAGTTATCCTGTATTTGCAGAGTAAAATTAGGTGATGAGTATTTCGGCTGGGAGTTCTTGACGTAAATGAAATTTCCTAGCCGTTGTTTTTAATTTCCATCCGATATTTTGTTTACGGCGAGATAATCCGCATATTTCTAAGCCGAAACTAGGTTTACGGATGGGTTATATGTTATTTCCAAACCGTAGTTTTATCACTCCTTGTGAATTGGTCGTATCTTCTGATATTTTTTTCATAATTTTTAGGAGGAACTCTGAAAAGGAGAAAGAACCTCAGGAAACACCAATGTATGATATTACTACGATGATGGTACCAATGTGTGATATTCTTTTGTTTTTGTATACGTTGCTCAAATTATGTACCACTATTAATTGAATGGTGTGAAAACAGGTCAAGAGAGCTAAGTGGATTGCCAGGGGACTGATCCGTAACATTGAGGATGTTCTATATTTGGATTGCGACCAATAAAGAACACTGATTATGAGGCTTCAGGAGTTACATAATCCAGCCAAGGATGATCTCTATACTAACGACGAGGATGACTTTCCCAAACTCCCGACAGTTCTTCATCATCTTCTGAGGAAGTTCCTTCGATTGTTGGTCGTAATGGATGATTGTAGGTTATGTACTTGTTTAAGTCAGACTTTTAACATGTTTTAGGTTATGGATTTGGGTGATTTACTTTTTAGACTTACTTTTCATTATGCAAACTTAAGTTTGAATGAATGGATACTAGTGTTTTGATTCTTAATGTATCAGATTCTTGTTTAAGTATAATATTATATTAATTACGGCTAGGATTTCAAGCCGTAAACCTGACTATACCCATATTTACGGGTAGGAATACTGGCCGTATTTAGTTATACGGTTTGGTTTCTCAGCCGTAAATAAGTATAATATGAAACTGAAATTCCAGGAAGAGTTACGTCTAGGATTACCATCCGTGAAACTTATAGTACCTATATTTTACAATTTGGTTTCCCAGCCGTAACTAAGTATAATATGAAACTGCAATTCCATGAAGAGTTACGACCAGGTTTATCAGCCGTAAAACTGACAATACCCAGAAATACGGCTAGTATTTCTAGCCGTGAGTGACCTTTCGGTTAGGTTTACCAGCCGAGTTGCAGACGAATAGCTTAGTAGGGTCATTACGGCTAGGTCGTGTCAGCGTATGACCTGGCCGTAAATACCTCTAAATAACCACATTTTTATCATATCATCATTACAAACACATAGTAAGAGTAAAACTAGATTCTTCACATATATATATATAATGAGTGATTCATAATACATAGGTTCACACCACATTGTGATCATATTATCATTTTAATTACCACCCTACAAAAAACATTGTTATCATATACCTTCACACGACATTTAATCATAGTCATCCTAATCAGAACTCATTAGTACACACAACGGGCCATCCCTCGACAACTGTAATGCCTCCCACAAATGAAATCTTTCCTCGAACCTATGGCACGGTATTTCGTCATCACATTCGTCTACCCTCTTTAATGGAGGTAATGGGCATCCATCTTTCAATTGGAGGCCGATATAATGGGTCATCATCACGAACCCCATGATCACTATCTTTCTAGATTCTTCTTCAGTAAAAATGCGTCTTGTTGGTGCGTAAGTAACACTATATGCATAGGATATGGAATGAATAACGCAATGGAATGCGTTGGCGAGTAGATGGCCACATATTGGCATTCTCATCCAATACTCACTTGTCAATGTAGTGTTTCCCATTAAACACCGTTCAAATTCTTTGAACTCCTCGTTTAGCATCGCCTCCGTGTCATTTCTTTCGAATCTCATCATTTCCTTGTAGAAATCAGGGAAAATACGTAGTTCAAGCAAACATTTTTGCCTTACATAAGTAATTTGGTCGCCACCCCATTCTTTTGCCTCCTCAAAATGTCCAAGTTGATCTACGAACACATGGTAACCACAATTTCCTTCGCCCTCAACATCGTCGGTGGACTTGACGTACTGATGAATAAAATATGGTAAAAAGTGCATGTAATTTTTGTATATCGTGTAAGTAGTTCGGATATAATTACCTTCCTCATCTATAGGGGGTGATTTCATCGGACCTACATCCAAGTAAACCGTCTCTTTCTCACCGTCAAGATTACTAACAACTCTTTGTGGTTCGACCATAGGTGCTTTTCCTTTGACATCATTACCTCGGCTTCTCGCTAATTGCTTAATACCAACCGCACCACCAACTTTTCTTTAGACACTACTAGCTTCTTTTGTTGCTGAATCTTGTTGGGATGAAACTACCGGGTCTTTAATTTTGACTCCACTATCAACTTTTCTTTTTGAATTATCTTAGGATGCAACAACCACATTCTTCTTGCGGCTTTTTACCTTTGTTCCACTAGCTCGTCTTGGTCCGCCTTTTTCCATTTCCTTTCGTTTAAGGGTGTAGAGCTCGTTCAATTTCTCAAAACCCGAATTATCTCTTCGCATTGAAGGAGTCAATTGTGGACCCTCCTAAACCTTTCTCCTACCTTCCGACCTTTCCAGTTTCTTTGTTATCTTCTTCGAAGGCCTACCCTTGCCTTTACCCTTGTTAGGTTCTAAAATATCATCTCTAGTGCATGGACGGGTGAATTTCCGCATTTCATACAACCAAAGTTGTCTTTGCTCCGGTAGTAAAAAAGCATACTTTTCAAAATGTTCCTTGTGTACCTCTGTGTCGCAAAACACGTCCCCAAAACCTTCATCGGGTGATGGATCTTTAAATTCTAGTTGTTTCCAAAATGGATCTATATCTTGGATCGGAATCATCCTTGTGGGATAATTTGCTACCGCATGCCTACATGGGAGCCCCATAGCCGACTTAATGGGACAATTACATCTCATTCCCGGTGGATAATTGTGTTCCTCCCAAGCCTCCACTTCCGTTATCATTTTTAGGATTTCCCATTGAGAAACATATAAACTTATTCCCCGGAGCCAATGGCTTTCCCACTAGTCGACAACCATTCTAGATCGGATCTTTCCAAATAACCCTTTAATTCTATGGAGATCACGCTTGAAATACTCAACCATAGCTTCAAAAACAACAACGAATCCACCATCACAACCATTTAGCTTACTCTTGAACCGATAATGAGCCGACTTCACCGTGCTAGTGGCTTGATTGTCATAATGTCTATAACGGTTTACCCATGCACTAAAAAAAATTTCTTTGTGAGGAGCCAATAACTCGTTCTTCAAATATGTTATAACATCCGGGTAGGTTGACCATTTTTCCATTACAAAACTCTCCCTTTGGAAATATAGTGGTTCCGTGAGCGACCATATTAGTTTTTCCCAATCTTTTTGAAAATCCGCCCAAAGCACCTCGGCTATCTTGTCATTCATCTCGAACTTTTTTTTTTCTGGTTGTTTCTCCAACGGTAGATTTTTAATCCTCTCCATCTCGGTCTTCTTTGCTGGCCATATAACCCTCTTGCAATTAGTTTGCACATTGTTCCATATATGAAACGTGCAAAGATGATGACGCGCGTAGGGGAAAACACGGGGTATGGCCCACATCAATGCTTGCTCCTTATCCGTAATCAACACCTGTGGAGTATAACCTTCTTGATACAATAACTTTACCTTTTGCAATGCCCACAAATAACTTTCCTTCGTCCCGTCTTTCAAGAAACAAAACGCAATGGTAAATGTCGACTTGGTAGATGTTTGCCCAACAAAGTTCAATATCGGCATGTTGTACCTGTTAGTTTTATACGTTCAATCCATAAACAAAATTTTATGAAAGCATCTTGCTAATTATACACATTCCGGATTGGCGATGAAAAGATATTCCACTTCCTTTTCTTCATTCGTACCATAGGCGGTAGGGTACTTTGCCTCCTCAAACAAAAACAATAATCGTTGCATAAGCACTCTCTCTTTCCATGACTCTTTTCTAAATTTTTCTCTTTCGTTATAGATTGTTGACAATGAGGATGAGTTTTGGGGTTTAACACCTTAACGGCACTAAGAATATCAATAGGTCTTGTTTTTTTCTGGTTGTTTCTCCAACGGTAGATTTTTAATCCTCTCCATCTCGGTCTTCTTTGCTGGCCATATAACCCTCTTGCAATTAGTTTGCACATTGTTCCATATATGAAACGTGCAAAGATGATGACGCGCGTAGGGGAAAACACGGGTATGGCCCACATCAATGCTTGCTCCTTATCCGTAATCAACACCTGTGGAGTATAACCTTCTTGATACAATAACTTTACCTTTTGCAATGCCCACAAATAACTTTCCTTCGTCCCGTCTTTCAAGAAACAAAACGCAATGGTAAATGTCGACTTGGTAGATGTTTGCCCAACAAAGTTCAATATCGGCATGTTGTACCTGTTAGTTTTATACGTTCAATCCATAAACAGAATTTTATGAAAGCATCTTGCTAATTATACACATTCCGGATTGGCGATGAAAAGATATTCCACTTCCTTTTCTTCATTCGTACCATAGGCGGTAGGGTACTTTGCCTCCTCAAACAAAAACAATAATCGTTGCATAAGCACTCTCTCTTTCCATGACTCTTTTCTAAATTTTTCTCTTTCGTTATAGATTGTTGACAATGAGGATGAGTTTTGGGGGTTTAACACCTTAACGGCACTAAGAATATCAATAGGTCTTGTTTTTTTCTGGTTGTTTCTCCAACGGTAGATTTTTAATCCTCTCCATCTCGGTCTTCTTTGCTGGCCATATAACCCTCTTGCAATTAGTTTGCACATTGTTCCATATATGAAACGTGCAAAGATGATGACGCGCGTAGGGGAAAACACGGGGTATGGCCCACATCAATGCTTGCTCCTTATCCGTAATCAACACCTGTGGAGTATAACCTTCTTGATACAATAACTTTACCTTTTGCAATGCCCACAAATAACTTTCCTTCGTCCCGTCTTTCAAGAAACAAAACGCAATGGTAAATGTCGACTTGGTAGATGTTTGCCCAACAAAGTTCAATATCGGCATGTTGTACCTGTTAGTTTTATACGTTCAATCCATAAACAGAATTTTATGAAAGCATCTTGCTAATTATACACATTCCGGATTGGCGATGAAAAGATATTCCACTTCCTTTTCTTCATTCGTACCATAGGCGGTAGGGTACTTTGCCTCCTCAAACAAAAACAATAATCGTTGCATAAGCACTCTCTCTTTCCATGACTCTTTTCTAAATTTTTCTCTTTCGTTATAGATTGTTGACAATGAGGATGAGTTTTGGGGGTTTAACACCTTAACGGCACTAAGAATATCAATAGGTCTTGTGCGTCTTTTACTCAACACGTGTACTAACTCATTCTCTAAAGGGTTCAGCCTTGCCGAATAAGGATGGTTGATCAAACTCTCTGGAATAGGATGAGTATGATAACCTGAGACGACTTTAGCCATATACCACATTTCCGTATCGGCGTTACATTTAAATTGAAGCTTAAAAGGGCATCCACACTTCTTCGTATTATATACTCTCTTCTTCCTTGTGGTTTTTCGTATATACTCACTACCTTTTTTCCAATGGATCTCATACTTTCCACTACACTCGCAAACCATTTCAAAGCGGTCGGATTTAACTTGTTTATTCTGGACTATGATGCACATCTTTTTCAACCCTTGTGCTCGAGCCCACTTCTTTGCATCTTCCTTATCTTCCCACTCATAGTTGTTTGCATAGTGAGCACTTGTTTCCTCGGAAACTTGCATAGGTTGGGGTTGATCAATAAACACCTCTTCATCTTCCATATGCACCTCTTCATCTTCCATACACACCTCTTGGTCTTCCACCAGAATGTATGGTACAATCTATAATAGAATGACATATGTCACATAATTATTCACAGAAGAAATTTAAACACTCAAAAATATCTGGGTAAACCAGTGATATTCCAGCCGTCATAGAGTTAACGGCTGGGTCGATAAGTTATCTCCCAACCGTCATAGATAAAACGGATGGGTCAAAAAGTATAATTCCGAACCATAACATTGTTACGTCCAGGTATTCCAAGACGTAAATTGTCCTGTAACTGCAAGAGTTGACCTACGGCCTAGAAAACGAGACGTAAAATAGGTTACGGCCGGGTAACCCAACCGCCACCAACAATATTAAATGCTTCCCATGCACGTAGAAAAACCTGGCCGTATTTTTTAGTAACGGCCAGGAAATTTTATCGTCCCAGCCGTAAATATTTGGTAACAGATGGGAGTTCATTAATTATGAGCCATAAAACAGCAAAACGGCCAGAAGTTCTTGGTTTCCCAGCCGTTATTACTCCTAGCGGCTTGAAACCTATGGTTTTCGGAAGGAAAATATCGGAAAACTGAGCTTAAAAACTGAAATTGGAGTTAGAAAAGAGGTATACCTGGTAATCTTCAGCATTGATCTCTTCGATTTCTTCTGCTTCTTGGGTTGGTCCTTCAAAATCATCGTAAGGTTCATAAGGGTTAGGTTGAGTTTGAGAAAAAAATTCTTGATTTTCTGAAAAATCAGCAAAAAACTGATCGTTGTTGATGGGTATTAATATGTTATCATATTTTGAAGATGAAGGCTCACCTACATCAAAAGTCTTGCTTGAATCACTCATTTTCCAAAACAAAATCCCAAAAAAAAATTTTCCTCTCCTTCTTCTTCTTCTTCCTCTTCTTCTTCTCCTCCTCTTCCCTCTGATATTTTTTTTTTGGTTTTCATTTCATCTACACTTAACTTAAACACATGAATTAGTCTTAATTCATCTCCTAATCATGATTAATAATGTTAATCAAGTTTATTATCTAAAATCATATGGGGGCACTTTAGTCATTATATAAGTATTGGATAGGGGGTAACCCAATTGCTATTTGGTGATCCAAAATAGCCCCAATTGACAAGACTTTTTCAGCCCCAATAATAGGGTTCTTTTTTAACGAAAAAGATTAAAGAAAAAAATAAACATAACCGGTATTCTACATCCAAACTCACATATGATTTTTAGTAATTTTAATTTTACTCGGAGAAAATAGAAGAAAACTGTGCTTGAAATCTCAAAACGCCGAGCAATTTGGCAATTTGTTGATATACTATTAAAAGTTCTCCGCCAATACCATTAAAAAAAAAAAGAAAAAAAAGAAGACTATGCTGCCAAGAACACTTTAAAAAAAAACAAAATGATCTGAAAAATAGTTCTTGTGATAAGATAGCGGAAAAGTCTAAGGGACGACCAAATGTGTTTTTCTGAGTTACCCACCATGTGTTCTTGTGATAAGATAGCGCAGGACTCACTGTGAGCGGCGCATCTTCTCAGTTACCCACCATGTGTTTTTCTGATTTTTATTCTATTTTCTGGGGATCAAATTTTGAAGAAATCCACGACCAGCCTCAATCATTAACCTGATGGATATACTACTTACTTATTCACACACTTTTATTTTAAAAGAGTTAAAATTCATACCTGAAAATAGGGATGGTTATTAAAATTAAAATGAAAACGAATTTTAAAATGTAAACTTTTTTTTGTCATGGTGGGAGGATTTCAAGGGATCTCTTGTCTTTATACTCATGGTTTGTTATCATGATCCACTGAATCTTAGGGTGCTTTGTACTTCCATTGACAAACTGTGTTTTGGACAATACCTCCATTAGCCTCTCTTTATATCCAACCTCTCTACCAAACTCTCATGCATCCCAAGAAATATTTCAGACCTATTTTAACCCATCTCGCAAGAAAAGAAAAAAAGGGGACTGTTTTCCCGCTTTTATATACTATTGGAACTTGGAAGCATTCTGTGATTAACTGTTTAGACATACTCTACCATATTGTTTTGTAGGCGGCCTATTGTGCCATACGATAACCCTTTAGACCATTAAAAGCGCAACTGTAAAAAAAAAAAAATCAAAATAAAAAAAAATAATGCAAGGGAGCTAGGACCTGGTAACTTAATTACCAAGGATTGATCGGGGCCTGACAAATTTTGTTGACACCCAGGGGTGTACCAATAGTACAGATGAAAATACTGTTTTACCCTTTTTGTTTAATTTTTTTTTTTAAATCAAAATTTTTTTTTAAAAAAAAAAAAAATCAAAACTTTAAAATCAAAATCAAAACATTAAAATCAAAATCAATTTTTTTTTTTTCGATTTTTTTTCCTGCTCAAATGTGTATGAAAAATCGTCACCATTTTTTAAAAAATATTAACGAATGTTCTAGAGTCGTCATTGTTGTTTGACGATTCTAAACAGTCGTTATTATTTCCAAAACGACTCTCAAGAGTCGTCATTGTTTCAGTGACGACTCTAGACAGTCGTTAATTTAAAAAAAAAAAGCATATGACGACCCTTTTATGTATTCCGCCATTAATGAATCTTTAAAAAAGGTAACGACTCTTTTATAAGCAATAACGACTGTCTAGAGTCGTCAAAGAAACAATGACGACTCTTGAGAGTTGTTTTTTGAAATAATAACGACTGTTTAGAGTCGTTAAAGAAACAATGACGACTCTAGACAGTCGTTAATTTTTAAAAATAATTGATGACGACTTTTCATACAATTTGAGCAGAAAAAAAAATCGAAAAAAAAATATTATTTTGATTTTAAAGTTTTGATTTTTATTTTATTTTTTTAAGTTTTGTTTTTGATTTAAAAAAATTTTAAAAAATAAAAATAAATAAAGGGTAAAACAGTATTTTCACCTGTACTATTGGTACACCCCTGGGTGTAAACAAAATTTTTCAGGCCCCCAATTAAAACCTCTGGCCTCCAATCAATCCTTGTTAATTACCCCTTTTGATCATGCGTTAAGAAGATGTAGCATGGGAATGGTGAGTGTGTCACTATCCATATTAAACTGTATAACCATTATGAATGCACGATTCCAGTAGAATTCACATGTTTCGTAAAATTTATGTGCGGATGAGTTTCGAACTTAGATTGTTGGTATGGTTTACTCAATGATATTATAATTTGTACTTCATCTACTGTAACTATTCAGAAATAATTTTCGAACATTTTTTTTTATGATACATGATAAATGTTCAACAATTTTAGGAACATCTCCATTGTTATTTTACCAATGTGTGAGTCCTGCGCGCATCTAGTTCGGACGCACTGATGACTAGGATTTGACGCGTTTTTTTTCTTCTTTTTATTTTTATTTAAATTTCTTTCTTTATTTTTACTATTATTAACTAAATAAAGAAAGACAAACATTTTGATCAATCATTAAACCAATTCATCTGGTTAGAATACAAAATAACGAGCTTAAGGAAATGTAATCGAAACATTAATTAATTACATTATATATCCATGTGTTCAACAATGATTGATTGCTTGATCTTGGCGTGTATAAACAAACAATCTCTTATTTTCTATTGAAATTTATACAAAAAAAACATATTGTAGCATCATTTTATAATTTTCAAGATTGAAACACTTGACTTTGCCGTATAAATACATGATTGTATATATAAATAATATATAGATAAAATATGTAAATATGTATTCGCGTCCTATCTTTTGAGAATTTACTAGTGTTCGCGTCCGCGTCGTGTCGTGTCTGTATCTACACGTCTGTGTCTGTGCAACCTAGATCCCAAGAAATATTTCAGACATATTTTAACCCATCTTGCAAGAAAAAAAAGGATAATTTTTCCGTTGTTATATACTATTGGAACTTGGAAGCATTTTGTGTTATTGTGTTAAACAGTATATAACATACAATATTGTTTCGTAGGTCTATTGTGTGATACAATAACCCTTTAGACCATTGAAAGCGCAGAACTGTAAAAAGAGAGAGAGAATAACATATAGTTTTGCACAAGTTGATGCAAGGGAGCTAGGACTTGGTAACTTAATTACCCTCTTTGATCATGCGTTAAGAAGATGTAGTATGGCAATGGTGAGTGTGTCATTATCTATATCAAACTGTACAATCATTATGAATGCGCAATTCTTATAGAATTCAACTGTTCTATAAAATTTATGTGTTGATGAGTTTTGAACTTAGTTTGTTGATATGATTTACCGAATGATTTTATAATGTGTACCTCATCTACTGTAATTATTCAGAAATAATTTTACGAACATCTTTTTTTTATATTTTTTTAATAAAGTGAAGTTTTATTGAAAAAACTAACAATTGTATGACAAAATATTTTTCAGATTTACAATACCATCCAAAATGTTGTTCTTTAAAACTACACAACTGGAGTCATTCTGAGCATAAGACTTCCTTTTCTTCCGACTCCATTTTGGTAGCTTATCTGCCTCCCCTTTATAGTTTGTATGAACATATGACAGGCCCATGGTAAATGTTCAACAATTTTAGGAACATCTTCATTGCCATACATAATACTTGTTATTTTTCCCATTCCTGGATTGGTTACAAATCCTAATAGTTGCAAAAATAAATAAATTACAGTACCTTAGTGCTTCTTTTATGCAATCCTTACTTAGAAAATTAGAATCTCCCTTGGATGTTTTCACTGTCCATAATGAGATGTTGGTATACAAAGCAAAAACAAAAATTACACTCTTAAAAGTCATGAACCGAAGGGTAAAAAAATGATGACATTTGACATTAAAATTCCCCAACTTCATTGTAGCTTGTAATAACATCAACAAATCCCTTTTCTCTCCACTCAATTCCATGGCTGCTAATAGGAGTACCATTTTGATTGGGGGTGTACCACTCCCTTATCAAAATATATTTTGTCTTTTATGTAATTTGGTACACCCCCAAGTAAAATGTTACCCCGAATTAGCAGCATTGCTCAATTTCTTGTGATGATTTCAATTTCTCCACTCATTTATTTTTAAATGGAATGCCAAGTGTAGGTAGCAGCTCTTCTGTTATAAGTCATCAGAGGAGGAGAAAAAAAAACTGACACTTTTTTGAATATGTCCTGTACTGTATAATTTCAAAATCACTCTCAAGTCACAAGATATGATGCTGTTTCTTGATTTTGACATTCAATGAAAAAATAAAATCATTGTTTTATTTTTATTTTTATTTTCACTGTGGAAGTTTTCAAAGTGGCTATCAAATCAAGAACTCTATTAGAGAGGCAGATCCCAAAACCCAAAATATATAAAAACAAAAACAATTGAAAAGAAAAGAGCATAATAGCCCCTTCAAGTACACGACACAAAGTGTAACAGAGACCGGACCAGTAGTTAAAACCCTGAGTAAAAAATTTAACTTGGTTAGTATTATTTTAATGGTGCTGTTTGTATATTGGGATCTCAACTCTTTATTTTCAGTTGTTTTTTTGAAAAGTATTTTTTGCCAAAAACAGTGAATACCCATGAAAGGTTAGCCCTTTTTTCTTTGTTTCAGACTTTGATGAAAAAAACAGAAAGAAAAAGACCAGTTTTTTTTTTTTTTTGAAGTAGTTTGAATGAATGGAACCTAGAGAAGGAGGAGGAGGAGGAATAATAAACATAAACCCACATTCAAAATCAAAATCAAAACAGACCCAGATTGTTGAGATGGAAGAAACCCATAATCATAAAGCAGCATCAGAAGTTAAAGATTTCAGTATAGTAGTAGCAGGAGATCAGAAAGATGATCAGCAGCAAGGAAGTTTAAAGAAACAATTAGCACCAAAAAGAAGTTCAAATAAAGATAGACATACTAAAGTTGATGGTAGAGGTAGAAGAATAAGGATGCCAGCTTTATGTGCAGCTAGAATCTTTCAATTGACAAGAGAATTAGGTCATAAATCTGATGGGGAAACTATTCAGTGGTTGTTACAACAATCTGAACCATCTATTATTTCTGCAACTGGTACTGGGACTATTCCTGCATCTGTTCTTGCTGCTGCTACTGCATCTGTTTCTCAACATGGGATTTCTGTTTCTGTTGGTTTAGGGGGATTAGGAGGAGGAGGAGCAGATATTCATGGTTCTGCTAGTAGAAATCACCATTGGAATTTAATGGCTTCTGCAAATAGATCTAACAATAATACTAATACTGCATCTGGTTTATGGCCTCATCATCATCATACTGTTAGTGAATTTGGGTCTGGTTATGTGCCTACTTCTGGGCCATCTACATCCAATTTAGGTACTGAAACCTCAAATTTTGCACCCAGAATTGGGTTTCATGGGTTTGAAATGCCTGGTACTAATCTGGGGCCAATGAGTTTTAGTTCAATGTGGGGTGGTACTAATCAACAAATTCCTGGTTTGGAACTTGGTCTTTCTCAAGATGGTCATATTGGGGTTCTAAATCCTCAAGCATTGAACCAATTCTTTCAGCAACAACAGCAACTTCAACAACAGCAACATCATCATCAACAACAACAACAACAGCATGAGCAGCATCAACAGCATGAACAGCAACAGCAACAACAGCAATCTTCTAAAGATGATTCTCAAGATTCAGACAATTAGAGATGTAGGAAAAATGGGTTCTCTTCTCAAGTAGGAATTTTGTTGAGTTTTCCAAACTCATTGGAATGAAGGTGCATTTTCTAGGTTTTTTTTCGTGTGTGTGTTTTTCGTCTAGAAAGTTTTGTTTTTAGTTTTTGAGTAGATTCTTGGTTCTTTGTTAAAAATGTGCAGGTGAATCTATTGAAAGCTGAATCAGCTTTGGGATTGGACTTCCCTTCTTGTTTATTTCAGGTGTGTGTTAAAAAAAATAGTGTAACCATCATGTTGTTGTTGTTAGAGCTGAATGAATTGCTTTGTGAAAGCTTATAGCTGTCGATTCAGGTTTGCTAGCATTTTGGAAAGCATATCTTGTAGTTTTATTGTCTTGATCACAATGTCTCATTTGCTGCTTCATGAGCATGTTCTTAGTGTTTCATGGTTTCGTAAATGCAGATCTAGTCCAAGTCCTAGGGTGTAAGCCAACCATTGTGATGGAGATTGTAGGGACCTTTATTATAGTCTAGCTCTAGTAAAACTTAGAGAACCAACCATTCAGTTGGTCGATTGAATTTTGCTTTAGCTTCTTAAGGAATTGAACCATGGTAAGTGGGAAGTTGAAATGGCAGATAGTTTGAATTTTGCTCGAGCTAGATCACTCTTAGACCAGAAGAAATCGAAATTTCTTCCAGAAAGACACACTAGAAGCTCTAACAAAGACTAAACCGCCATATATCTTTGTCAGCGTGTTGGCTGTTGGGTAGATGAATACAGACCCAGTGAAATACTTGCTTGGATAAGTACAGAACTTAATTCCGCTTGTAGTTCTAGTATCACATATATGATCTTGTATTACATATATGTAATCTCAGCGTGAGCACCTTGAACACGAAATTAGTCAGAAACTTGAAGAAAAAAGTTCAAGGAAATAGACATATAATTGGAATTTCATGAATCAAAACCACTTGCAGGATTCATACGGTACATACCTCAAAACAAGGTTGCAACTCTTCTTGCTCTCAAACACAAGTTTACAACTCTTTATGACAAACACAAAAAACACTGATCAGGAAATACATACACTACATCGACCGGGTCACAGTTTTTAATGGGCTTTTTCTCATATGAATTTTCTAAGTTCTGAGCCCAACTAAAAGAAGCTTCGGGTAAGGTGAGCATGGGCCGGTATGGATGGGTTTTTACCTCATCCGCATCCGATCCAAATAGTTACGGATTTCAAACTTTGCATTCGCATCCAATCCAACGGAGCACGGATGAACAGATTGGGTACGGATAATCCAATGGATTTGTTTTAGTTAAAATTTATAATGAAGAAATAAAGACAACATAAACGACTTCTTATAGAATTATTACACATTTTATATATGCATATAAATATAAAAGTGCCATGGACAACACTCCAAGCAAACACCTTAAGAATTCCTAAACTATCTATATATTTTCTAAAAAGTATATGAACGCCTTTAATCTAACGGTTATGGATGTCCTACGGATTTTCAAGGTTGCATCCGGACCCAATCCGCAATCCGTTGGATTCCAAAATTCACATCTACATCCAATCTATTAGCGAACGATTCAGACATCCATCCTCAAAAATACGGTTGGTCCCGGATAAATCCGTAAATTTCGGGCCAAATACCCCTACTTCGAGATGACAAAGGATCAAGAGGTTTGGGAAAGTAGAAATTAAAGTTTAGGGAAGTTACAAAATCGTCCCACTTTTTATAATCGGGGAGTTTGCAAATAGATCGAACTTTTTTAACTTTCTTTACAAAATAGAAATTTAACCTAATAATAAATTACAAAGTTAAAAATTACATACTAGGCAAGCGAGCGACAAGCTGTGCCGCTAGCCCTTTTTGAATAGCAAAACTTATCCTATTAAAAATAAAATCTCGTGAGCCAGGGGTCATTACATTGTCAAAAGGTTTTGGGGTTATGCAAGCGCATGACTTTCTCGGACCCTCTTGAGTAGTCCAACCGCTTCGAGCCAAATAGCCAAAAGTATCAAAAGCAAAGGGGACGAAAGCATGCCCATTGTCAACACATGCTTTCTCATGCTTCGATATCTTACCCGAGGCAGCCTTTTAGCGCTGCCTCGCCCGATCGTAAAGGTGCCATGTCCAATTCCTACCAAAGGAGATACCCTGAGGTCAACACATGTGTATTTCCCATTAGCCCATCCAAAAATAAGAACATCAGTTGGTCTTAGTGTCGATCTCCCTTCAAGTGGGTCTGGGAGAAATGCACAGGTGCTTCTTTCTTTGCCGAAATGCCAGACCTCCACAGTACATCATACAAAATATCCCTCACATGATCATGTTTATATTTATAACCAGGGTCTACTTTACAATGAACTGCATGTTCACCATGTCTATATTTACAAAATGGTTTCTTTCATCCAAAATGGTTTTTTTCTTTTCCTAAAGTACCCTGCTCATTTAATTAAATTGGTTGAGGTGGTGGTGATGAAGCGACACTGGTGGTGGAAGCTTAAACAGCAGCTTCGCTAAGCCCCATAGGCAAAGCGGTGAATCCCAAATGCGAAGTAACGATCTTGATGCATGTCACGATCCTGAATATCACGTAACGAACTTGAATGCGGTATAAAATTACGTATCAAACAGCACTACCATCAAATAACAGTAGTGGGGGCAAAATTCTAAATTACGTTTGGGGGTATAAATAGGTAATCATTAACATTAACATATTTAACTATAACTCACTACCCATCTCTCTTCCTAACAGAATTATGATCATATCGTAAATAGTTTGTAGCAGTAGGATCGTTTTGTGAATGGGTCCTAATACTATAACCATTACTTACAATACTCACGTTTTAATTAGTCCCAAAATTGTTTTTTTATGATCGATAATGAAAATTTCATTGATCGGAAAGGAGGTACCAAAGGTTTGAACCACCCAAATAGAGGGGAAAAGAGAAGAAAAAAAAAGACATGATTACAAGAATCAAAGTCAAAACCGAAAAACAACTCCAAAAAAACTAAGGAGGATCAAAATATACAGTGTACCAATTATTTATAACAAAATCAAAAAATACTTCTTCAAACTTCTTAATAGCCAAATCCCACTGAAATAAGTTGTATTTGATCATATGAATGACATCACCAGAAGTATGAGCCTTGCTAGAGATGACAAAAGCTTTGCTTTCCGTCCAAGTGCACTGTAGAATCACTGCGGCCGATAAATTCCAGATCTGCACTATATCAAAACTGATCTGCTAGGCTAAAAGAATAGCAGGGATAGTTGCAGGCATAATAAAAAAACAAATGAAGTTTGTCCATCAAATGCTGCCAAATTTGAAAAATAAACTCATATTAAAGAAAGATGTGAACAATGGATTCATCATGAGAGCAGAACAAGCAAGTAAATGGAGTCGCAATACCTTTCTTGAGTAATATATTTTGCTCTAGCAGCGCTAGAGCATTTTTTTGAACCAACAGTTTTGTGGCCGTTGGATACTATAGATGTATTGTCAGCAGAAGAGAAGAAACATGCCATGCCATCACATTTATAGTATCCAACGGCCACAAAACTGCTAGTTCAAACGCTGCTAGAGCAAAATCGTCTTCCCTAGTTCAAACTGCTAGAGCAAACGCTGAGAGAGTCTCTAGTACCATATGAAAAAGCCGACCTTAGGAGGACAATTTTGTTGCATATAAAAGTAAATAATTCCCTAGTTGCTGAAAACCTAGAAGGGACAAGCTTGTTGTAACTAGACTTGACAATGTAACTTTTCTTTAATTCAAATTCCAAAGAATACATCTTCAATATCCAGGCTTGATTGTGGTATACCTAATAAGACAAAGCTAGGTCATTTTGAAGTAAAAGAAGCCACCCCTTAACCTTGTATTTTCTAAATGGCTAATATGCCCTTGTTTAATTAACACATTTTTTTATTAGGTTAACTAATTGAGTTTAGATTAAATTTTCAAATTATGAATTCAGTTGATTAAACCTTTAATCCGTCTTATGAGTTCGATTTCGATCAAAAAATTTGGTTTTGAAATTGTGAAAGGTCGGCAAGGTCTACCTTTGAATAAGGTGCCGGCTAGTTTTCGCCGGCATAGTCTGCATTTGAATAAAATGCCGACCAAGTGTGGCCGGCATTGTCCTTGAATGAAGAACACGTTGACCCTTTTTTAGGCCGGAATGGTCTTTGAATGAAGTCGGCATTGACATAATTTATAACACTTCTGGCTGACCCGTAGCCGGCATGTTAAGTATTTATAACCTTGCCGACCTGTACTTCTACCAAACAGAAAACAAAATATGGGAAGATGTAATTCACTTTATTCATGCAAATTTGGTTACTACATTGATTGAAACATAAAACCTAACTCCTTGTCGACGGAAAAACGAATGCACTAAGCATGTGCTTCAAGCCTTTGAACCCCTGGGTGACCCTAGTGGACGAGTTATAGTCTCGTGAGGGTTTACATAGAGGTCTACCCACAAGACCTATACAAAAACTTCTAAATATATCAATCTTCCTCCTCCGAAGACGATACAACATCCAAGTAGTCCGGGTTATCCTCCGGGATTCTTTCTGCCAAGAAGTGATAGCTTGCATCGAAAGCGAATGCTTCCCCCTTTTCCTCCAAGTAGCTCGCTTTCACGACTTCATGCTACAAAAACACAAAAACAAACTTACATTTGTTAGTGGTGTTTCATTGGAAGATAAAATAACATGGGTTACGTAAAAAAAAAACCACAAAATTACTTACAAATTGTGCAATGGACAAGGTGAAGGGGTGAGTGTTAAAAATCCGAGGTTGGAGAGCCAAAAAAGAAAGTATCGCTTTTTTGATGACTAGGTGCCTAACGTGGATTTGTTGAACACTTCTTGCATTAGGATTCCCAAACTCTTGGATAAATTTGTTGTGTACCCTAGCCCAAAAGGTTGTGGAATCCTCCCTTTCGGAGGATTGATGTCTAAGTCGATTTTCCGCATACCATGCTTTGGTGATTGCCAAATCTTCATTTGAATCAAATGATGCCATTGTTGTTTGTACAAAGCTATTGGGTGAGTTAGATGGAGTGTATGATGATATGAGCTTTGGAGAGTATATGGAACTATTTGTATGTTGTTTTGTAAAGAGAAGTAGTGTATTAATAGGATGGTGTCCAAATTTGTCCGTTATAGTGCCCAAGTACAAGTCAATCAATGAAATTGTACTTGCAAAAAATTTGAATTTTGAATTCGCCGGCAAGGTTTGTTTTCCCCGGTATGCCGAATAATTATGGCCGGCAGGGTGGGAATTTTGTTACCATGCCGACCTTATGATGATTTTAGGCATCAGGAGAACATTTTTTTTCTGTGTATCAGCCGATAATGTATATGGAGATTTGTCTGCCGGTTATGATAAGGTCTTCAAGGTATAAATTTTTACCATGCCTATCTTATGACTTTTAGGCATCATGAGTTCATGCAAATTTCTGTTAAACCGTCGGAACGATATTTATTCACTATCGTGCCGGCTATGATGTGGTCGGAAAGGTAGAAATTTTCTTACCATGCCGGCCTTATGAATTTTAGGCATCAGGAGTCCATACAATTTTCTGTTAAACCGTCGGAACGGTATTTGTTCACTAGCGTGCCGCCCATGATGTGGTCGGCAAGGAACATAATTTATAACCATACCGGCCTTATGATGATTTTTGGCATCAGGAGAAGGTATTTTCTGCAACATATAGCTGGCAGGGTCGATAACATAATACCATGCCGGCTGTATCACAGCCGGCTTGGTATTGATTTGATTACCTTGCCGACCCTGGTATGCAAGCATTTTCTACTGTCAGGGTCGGCAGTCTGACACTTCAAAACCTTGCCGGCCTTGGTTTGGTCGGCAATGTAACTTAAAAAAACATGCCGACATAAGTATTGGAACTTTACGTATCTAAACAAACCATTCATTCAACAACTAGAAACCCAACACTTGTTGTCTAGAATATGAAAACATGTCCCATAAACCTTTGCGCTCTTGGCTTATCAAGAGCAACATTCACATCCAATTTGATGTAGGAGTTAGCTTTCACCAAAGTAGGGAAGTGCTCATATATCCAAGCCTATGCAAAAAAAAAAGTTTAGTAAGAATCTTATCTTACGAGAATTTTGTAAATATAAATGATTTAGAAAATACAATTACCTGGAAGAGACATATGTTTCCGTTAACTTGCGCAATGATTTCCCTAGAACCCTTTGTCAACTCATTGTTCAAGAAGGCGACCACCGCAGTACCCCAAGAATACTCACGCATCTTATCTAAGGGATCCAAAAGTTGCATATAACTGGCGTCGACAAAGCTTCCGAAACTGTCGGGGAAGATACATTTGCCCAGGACGTATAACAAATAAGCTGACGCGGTAGCATTGATTCGCACCGGGTTCACCCTTCCTTCCCTATCAAAGATTTTCTTGGTGTCACATAATGTGTCCCTCAACTGCTTCAGATTAAACTTCTTGGTTAGACGACCATCCTTCTTCACAAGCATAGACTCCGTTCTCAATCTGATTCCAACATAATAATTTCCGGCTTAATTTGTAAATATCCTTCAAAGAAAACTTATTATCGAAGCCCTCACTGACTGCTTTTCCCTCAACCTCGAGGCCTAGAATTTGATGAGCATCATCAGTAGTTATCGCCATCTCACCGAATGAGAATAACATTGTATCAGTCTCTTCGTAGAACTTCTCACATAATGCAGATACAGTAACTCTATCATGCTCAATATTTGAACTCTCCACCGCAGGCCCCAACCCGGAGTTCTTGACAATCACTTTCACCTCCTCACATTCATCCTTAAGATCCCAAGTTTTAGTTATTGAACATGAAGCTTGGCGCCTCATGATACGGGCGGCATGCTTGTGATCCTAAATACCAAAAAGAAAATATATACAAAAAATACAAACACTTAACACAAATTTAAGATAGTTACACACTTAAATAAAAAACAAAGACGGATTAAGACTACTTACGATAGTATTATGGATCGTACATGCCCATGAGTCTTTTTATCCAAAAAGAACATTTCCACCATCTTTTGGGGCCCCCCTTGGAGGCTCACCTTTTTTCAGTGTAACCGTCAAGTGAGGGGGAGGCATGTGGGAATCGGCTGGTGTAGTGATCACCCTCTTCTTCTTTCCGGTTTCAGTTGAAGTTGAAGCTTCAGTTTGTTGAACATTAGCTTGAGTTTGTTCTCCATATCCTTCTTCTTGTTGTTCTTCTACTGCCTCTTCAACAATTATTTATTATTCTATATCCTTATTTTTATCTCCATTACCATCATCATCATCATCCTTACCTCCTCCAACATTAGGCATGTCTTGATCACCATCGTCATCATTATTATTACCTCCTCCAGTAGCCGGAGTTCTTTCATCAACATCATCATCATCACCTCTTCTACCAGATGGAATTGATTGGTCTTCATCTGGAGCCTCGTCTGAACAACTGGGTTCCGATGGTGGTTCAAAATCATTCGGTACACGGATCTTGAGCATTCCCGACATAACGTATGCCCCTCGATGTGTTAAAGTCAAGAGTTTTTCACCAATATGAGGAGGTCTTGAAGGAGTGTAGTTGCAGAATAACCTACAACTACACCCTCAATAGAATTAGTAAAATTTAAGAAGTTCTTGATGATGAATAACAATTTTCTTATTAATGTTCTCAATTGATTACAAAGAAGTATCTAAATGGAATTAGAATAGTTACAACTTTCTCTATTCTCTTTCCTAAGATATTTTCTAACACTCACTAAAAGAACCTCCCGAATTTTACATTTGAACTCCTATTTATAGTAAAATTTATACAGCTGTATATGAGTTGCGAAGTATCGCAACTCATACTCGCAACATCATTTCATCCTCGCAAAACTTCATATTTCTCCGCGCTACTTCTATCATCGTATCATTTTATAATTATTTTCTCCTTTATTTATTACGATACTCGTGAACTATTATCCTGCGATATATTCAGTACCTACATCTTGCCTCTTCTCATGTCAATTCTACGAAGAAGAAATGATCGTGAGAACATAACCGTTACTTAGTCTTTTAAAATTTGGACACGTCTTTTGTAACCGTTCTTTTCTAGTTATTCCCTTATATAACTCCTTTGTATTCTCTTCCTTTTCTTCTTCTTATTTCCTAAATTCTATCTTCTACTCATACTCTCTATTACTGTTTTCTCTGCAATTTTTTCTTCTACTATATCTTCATGAGTTCTCCAAGGTAATTTCCTTCTATCTATGCGTATTTCATTTGTTCTCCTCTTTAATTTCTGTATAATTTGTTATCTGATTTTGGTTTATTTCAGCAAAATAACTCCTCGATGAAATCTCAACTAAAAATCCAAGCCCTAATCCACGAAGAAGAAAATCTGAGAATCAAAAGGTAGTTAAAATACTTTTCCTTCTTTCCTGAACAATATATTGTTGCCTCAGTTTTTAATCTACATTTTGATTCGCAGGTTGGCGAAAAACCAAACCCTAGTAAGAGATCTCGAATAACTAAACCCACACCATTAATTCCGATTGATGATTTCCTTCCTGAAGTTGATAAGGAATTTTCCTATCCTCCTCGTGAAAATGCTTCTTCACACACTCCTGCCTCTACTCCATTACCTACCTTTCAATCTCCCATCAGTGTCAATTTATCAACACTTCTTCAAGATCAACCCTCACAAAATATTTCTTCAACTTCTTCTCTTGAAAAACAACCCTCGCAAAATATTTCTTCAACCTCTTCTTTTGAAAAACCTGTCTTGTCCCCAAATCCTTTGAGTGCTATTTCTCCAGACAATTTGCAACTTGCTATTATTCCTTCAAATTCTTCTCCTCTTCCTCAGGAAATTCTCGATGGAATTTATTCAACTTTCCGAATGTTATCTGAGGTTTTGACCAATACTGCGAAGTCTACTAATGTTCGTTCGCAATATGAGTTTTGCGAAATTCTAAATAATTTCGTCAATCCAAACATTTCTTCTTCACGTCAATCCTTGGAAAAAGAAATTGAATTGCTTCGCCAATCTTTGAAATCTTCTCAAGCAGAATGCGAGGATCTCCGTAAAGAAAATCATCATCTTCAGAATAATTCTCTCGACTGTGCGATTCTTCGCAAAAGAAATGATGAATTGAAAGGTATGATAACTATCTTCATATTTTCCCTTTTATTTACTTATATTCTTTATATGCTTGAAACATCCATTAAAACCCATTCCCCTTTATAGAATCCATCCAGAAATGTAGAAGATTGGTACTTTACCATGAATCAGATGCAACAGAATATCGAACCAAGCATGAAAGCCTCTCAAACCAATTCTCCCATTTATCTAATCTTTACTCGTGTGCTCTTGACAACTCTGATGCTCTTTTTCAAGAGAATACTCAACTAATATATGATCGAAATTTTTTGAATGATGACATATCTCAACTTTTTTCTTCCTTAACTAAAGCTAATTTGAGAATAGAAACCTTATTAGAAGAGAACAAAACCTTATCAGAAGAGAAATGTTCGTTTTTGAATACAATGATTGTTTCTTCGCAAGAATTAAAGACTCTTCAGAATAAATGTTGCGATCAAGAAAATATTCTTTCTTTGTTGAAAGGTGAACTTGAGGAATTAAAGAAGTCTTCAGATGCTGAAAGAAATTCTTTTGTTATTGAGAAGAATTCCCTTATTAATAAGAATATAGTCTTGAGTGCTAAGAAGAATCAACTTGAAGAAGATTATTCGTCATTAAAAAGTCTTAATGCCAAACTTGCGAAGGATAAAAATTTTCTCCTTTCTAAAGATCAAAAGCTTCAATCTCAACTTAAAGGATTAGTTGGTGATGGTTTTGATAATGCGATGAATCAGATGAAGAACTGTTGTCTATCTTTAACTCAATCTCTTACTTCGCAAAGAGAAGGTAGTCATTAAAATTTGACTTCCTCTGGTATATCTTTAAATTTCGTTATACTCGCAAATTTTATTCTTTGAACTTTGTTTTATTTTCAGAATATGAGAACAACCTTCGTCATGCGAAAGCTGGATTAGAAGCCTCCTGTTCCGAGCTTCGTAAGAAAAATGCTTTGCTTTCTACCCGCTTAATCAACTCTCGTGACCGTGCTACTCGGAGATTCAACTATCTTGCTTATTCAAAAGATATCGAAGATACCAATCATCAAAAAGCTATACTTCGTGAAAGTCATCTGAAATCTCTAGTCTTTACGAATAACATTCTCTTATCAAGAGCCTTGCCTCCTGTGAAAATTACTCCTCTGAAGATATCTGACGATGAAGTTGCTCGTGAGCCTGATAATGATTTCGATTATGAGAGTGATGATGAAGATCTTGATGATGAGAAAGAATCTATTCCTCAAGGAGATGTTCCTGTTGCATATTCTTCCAAGGATGATATCTCGCAAAAGTCGAAGGCTGCTAATGACCCTACGATCTTAAAGATCCAAAGACAGAGTGTTGATGAAGCATGATAACATTCTTTTTTTTTTCAATTTATCATTGACTCTCCTGTCCTTCTTTCTTTTGAATTCCTTCCCTTAGTTACTGTTGGTTTTCTTTTTGCGAACAATTCTATTTTTTTGAGAAGTACATCTGATATTTTGCGAAGATGATTTATCCTTTCTTTCTGATATTTTGTGAAGATAATTTAACCTTTCTTTAATTAAATTTGCCCCATTTGATCATATGAAGAGAAATAATATATAATTCACAGATAAAGCTTAGTATCTCCTTTTCCCCCTATTATTTCTCTTTAAATGATTAAACATTGTTTGAAGTATTAGAATATCTGCCTCAATTTATCTTACAAAGTTTCAACTTGTTACGATTGTAAATAAGAAATCGTTCCTTTTAAGTATAAAAAATAAAAAATATGAAATATCCTTAATAAGTATACTACATATACAATACCTTTGAAGAAGTATTAGAAGTACCAAATCCGTCAAATGAAGAGATATAAGAAGTATTAGAAGCACTCGATCCACCAAATGAAGAGATATAAGAAGTATCAGAAGTACTCAATTCACCAAATGAAGAAATATAAGAAGTATTAGAAGTACTCAATTCACCAACTGAAGAAATATAAGAAGTATTCAATCTGTGAATAATTACGTAACATATGACGAAGTATAATGATTATTTAACCTTCCCCAAATGAAATATCCGTTAAAGAAGTATAATAAATATGAGATATTCTTGAAGAATTATAAGAAGTATTCAACCTTTTGGAGAAATATTCAATATATGGAGAAGTATAAGAAGTATGTAATTCTCGTAAACTTTTACGAATATGAACTTATCTGTATTTGATTGCTATCAAAATCGCATCTTTTGTTAAGTCTTCATTAAAATTCTTCAATGATGTTGTCTTCTTTGATAGGACTTCTTGTAAAAATTCTTCAATGATATTGACAGAGCTGTCTTCTCTTCAAAATTTCTTGATGTATATTCTTGTAAAATTTCTTCAATGATATTGACGAAGTTGTCTTCTTTTCAGATCTTCATAATGTATATTCTTGTATAATTTCTTCAATGATGTTGATGCAATGAATTTCATTAATTTCTGTGGTCTTATCATGCCTTCCTAAGTAAAGGTCTTATTTTGCCACCTCTTTTATAGTAAATTTTTGTATTTGCGATAATATGACAAGTCTGAACATTCTTGCGAACATACAACCTCGTGACATTATCGTCTTGCGATGAAATCGCAGGACGTTCTTACACTTTCATGCAAAAACCCATTAATCTCATCTTAACTTCTTTGTATAGTATTTTAGCCTCTTTAGGAAGTGTTGCGACAATATGACAGGCCTAAATATTCTTGCGAACATAAAGCCCCATGACATTGCCGTCTTGCGATGAAATCGCAGGACGTCTCTACACTTTCATGTAGTGACCCATTGATCTCATCTTAACTTCTTTATTATGTTCTCATGAGTTCTTTATTCTTTCTTTTCTTTCTTTTTTTTTTTTTTTTTTTTTTTTTTTTTTCGTGAGAACTTCATTTGTTGCACAAATATGACAAGCCTTTATGTTTTCGCAAACAAGAAGCCTCGTGACATTTGCGTCTTATAGCACGTATCAGCTCCCTAATGGAGGGTGCTGCCCTTTATCTTCCCCCTGATTGCCCCTTCAAGGAAGCGTACATCGACCATACAAGGTTATCTCTTCCCATCCGGTTCGCCAACAACCAGCTTTTGATCGCAACCTCTTATCCTTTTTGCCTATAGAGCTTATAGTTACGAGGTTGCACCCTATGGGGTATCTTTGGGCCAAGTGCATCATTTGCCAAGACTTGTCAAAAATGGCAGATGTGGTTCAACCTCACCCGGCACTCTTGAATCAACCGTGTACCTCGGCGCCTTGATCGTTTTCTGCACTTCTTGGGAAAGACAGTATGCCTTAGTCGCCCAGCCTAAATCTTCTTACACCGCATTTTATATTGCGTAATGTCGCTAGATTAGGTGAGAATCCAAGGTGTCTAACCCGGATAGGTACCCCATTATTGGGTTGTACCCCTAAATTTTTACCATGTACTAAGGGCCCTTGGTGGTGTTCCGGTTACCCTTAGCCACGTTTAGGTACCCCCTTAAATGACGTACTTTAGGACTTTGCCTCTTACGAAATATAGCTTCGCGAACTAGGGTGTACGCCACAAAGGTTTGCTTGTATAAAATTTTCTGCGGCTCTCTTTCTTTTTTTGAGGCTGATCACAGATTGCGGTCTTTTATTCGCAAATTAATGAAAGTTTAATCGCAATATAAATTTTGAAACTCGTAACTTTTCCCAATTTCCTGCGAGTAAACAATATTCGTAAAAAATTTCATGAGTTTTATGGGTAATACCTTTTCAAATATAGTCTGTTCCAAGGTCTACCAAGCCTCAAACCCATGTCTCTCCCTTCTGGATCCACCAGCCGATAAGCTCCGCTTCCTACAACTTCTGGTTTATATTCACGTTCAATGACTCTCTTGTTGTATTCTCGAGCTAATCGTTCCTGATAAATCTTCATATGGTGCAACACCTTTTCTCTTTTTTCTTCCAAATCATCCAATTCACTTAATATTACTCCCGCACTTAAATTTCTTTCCCAAGCTTCTTTCTTTGTTGTCGGAATTACAACCTCTCAGGGTATCTTCGCTTCTACTCCATATGTTAGACAATAAGGAGACATTCCAGTTGCTTCTCTTCTAGTTGTATTGTATGCCCAAACTGCGCTAGGTACTTGCTCGCACCACCCTTTGAGGTGTCCTTCTAATTTATTTTTGATTGTATCTGCGATTGTTTTATTTGTTGCTTCTGCTTGTCCATTAGCTTGTGGATATAATGGGGTTGACTTCCCACATTTTATCCTAAAAGCACTGAGTAACATCTCTATATTCTGCCCCTCAAATTGTTTTCCATTATCGATACTAGTTGTGCTTTGAACCCCGTACCTGCAAATGAGGTTCTCAAATATGAATGTAAAAACATCTTTATCACGAATATGTTGTACTGATTTTACTTCTGCGAGCTTCGTGAAATAATCTGTTGCAACTATCAAGTATCGCCTTTGTCCAGATCCAGGTATAAATGGTCCAACAATATCCAACCCCCATTTACCAAAAGGCCAGCAGCTTGTTGAAGAAGTTAATGTGGCCCCTGGTGCATGAATTCTTTTACCATGTCGTTGACATTCCTTGCATCTTCGTACGAACAATTTTGCATCTGTATGCATATAAGGCCAGTAATATCCTTGTATCTTTGCTCTATATGCTAGAGATCTTCCCCCACTATGATTGCCAGCTTCTCCTCCATGTAACATCCTCAATATTTTTTCTCCTTCTTCGCGAGTTAAGCATCTGAGAGGTGGTCCATTGAAAGATTTTCTATATAAAATTCCTTCTCGCAACTCATAGTTTGTTGCACAACTCTTTAATTTATGTGCTTCTAGTCTGTTCCTGGATATTTCTCCTGTTGCGAGATATGCATGAATTTCTTTTCTCCAATCTGTGATGTTGTTTGATAACTCTCTTTCTACTTCCATCGCAACAACTTCCTCAATTTCTTTCTCTTTGTCCACTGATGGGTGTTGAATTGTCTGTATTTGAATATTTCTTGTATTTGGATTTGCCATCATGCTTGGAATAAATGCAAAAGCATCTGCGAGACGGTTATATTTTCTTGATATATGTCTCCATTTTAATTTTGGTATCTTCGCATATAATTCCTCAACGAGTTTCTTGTATTTCTTCAAAGAAGATTCATTTGTGGTATATTCCCCTTTAATTTGACAAATCACTAACTGCGAATCACTTGTTATCCTTATACTTTCAAGCTTCTTTTCTATTGAGATCTTTAATGCATGCACTACAGCTTCATACTCTGTTTCATTGTTCGTGGATGCAAATTCTAGTCTGAATGAGAATGATGTTCTTTATCCTTCTGGTGAAATCAACACGACTCCAATTCCATTTCCCTCACTATTGGATGATCCATCCACTAGAATTTCCCATCTATCCGGTTCTGTTAACAAGTCTTTTGGATTTCCAAATTCTTCTTCAACATCCATCATTTCCTCTACTGCTTCATCTTCTTCCAAAGGAAATTCTTCCAAAAAATCTGCGACGACTTGTGATTTTTGCGATGACAATACTTCGTATTTTATCTTGTAATGGTTTACTTGTGCATTCCACCTTTCTATTCTTCCTGACCTTTTTGTGTTCTTCATGATTGATTCAATTGGGACTTTAGTTACCACTTTTATTACATGTGCTTGAAAGTATATTCGTAACTTGAATGATGCATAAACCAGGGCTAAGATTAACTTCTCCATTTTAGAATAATTCTTCTCTGCTGCATTAAAGGTTTTACTAATGTAGTAAATGGGCCTTTCTACTCCTGCATCTGCTCGCAACAGAACTGCACTTAGAGCATATGGAGTTGTTGCGAGGTATACCAATAATTCTTCGTCTCTCTCTGGTTTCTGTAGTATAGATGTATTTGCGAGGTATTCTTTGATTCCTTGAAAAGATTTTTCACATTCATCAGTCCACTTGAATTTTGCTCCCTTTTTAAGTATGTTGAAGAAATGCTTGCATTTATCTGACATTCACGAAATAAACCTTCCAAGTGAAGCCAAGAGTCCATTTATCTTTTGTACTTCTTTTACCGTTGCAGGTGTTGGCATGTCACGAACTTCTTGGACCTTTTCTGAATCAACTTGTATTCCCTCCTTTGATACTATGTATCCCAAGAACTTTCCAGATGAAACCCCAATTATACATTTCTCAGGATTTAATTTGATGTTGAACTTTCTCATTTGCTCAAATATTTCTTTCAAATCTTGCACATGGTCTTTAGCTTCCTTGCTTTTTATCAACATATCATCTACATATACCTCCAAAGTTTTATGTATCCACTTCGCGAACACTTTTTCGACCATACATTGATATGTAGCACCCGCATTCCGCAAACCAAATGGCATCTTCACATAACAATACAAACCCCTTGGAGCAAAAAAGGCAGTATGTTCTTGATCTTCTTCTGCGAGTGATATTTGATTATACCCCTTATATCCATCAAGTGAAGTGACTCTATCATGACCTGCAGCTGATTCCACCATTTGTGGTATATCTGGTAATGGAAAACTGTCTTTGGGATATGCCTTGTTTAGATCAGTGAAATCTATGCAAATTCTTATTCCTTTATTCTTTTTCGGAACAATGACCATATTCGCAATCCATTCTGGATATTTTGCTTCCCTTATGATCCCTGCATCCAACATCTTTTGTAATTCTTCTTCTATCTGTACATGATAATTTTGTGATATCTTCCTTATTCTTTGTTTGAATGGTCTTATATTTTTATCTATGTTCAATCTATGACACGCCACTGATGGATCAATTCCTGGTATCTCATCTACACTTCCAGCGAAGATATCTTTATATTCTCGCAAAAGATCAATAGTTCTTTTTTCTTCTTCTTCATCCATCTTAGTTCCAATTCGCAAGAATAAAGTCTCCTCTTTGCTTCCGATATTTATTTCTTTAGTTGGTTCAGCTGCAACATAGCTTGGACTTTGCTCCCCCATAGGTGTTGGTTCTTTGATTATTTTTGCTGGTTCCCCTTCTTTTTCTGGAATTTCATTTGGTATACCTCTCCCTTCCTTTGCTCTTATTGTATACACTCGGAATTCTTCTTCTTTTCTTGTTTCCTTCGCAAGTTTCCTACTGTCGTTTCTTTCTTGCTCTTCCTCCGCATTGCGTTACTTCAATTTGATAACAAAATTTTGCACTTATCAAGATCTCCTTTTATTTCTTGTATTCCATTTGGTGTAGGAAATTTGATTTTTTGATGTAATGTTGAAGCAACAGCTTTGATCGCATGAATCCACGGCCTTCCTATCAACATGTTATATGGAGATTCCATATCTATCACACACAAGATTACATGTGTTTCGATTTCTCCTAGTAATATTCGCATCGCGATTTCCCCTTTAGATTTTGTTGTAGATTTTCCTAATCCATGAATAAGACATTTTGAATTTGTGATTTCTTCATCTTTAATTCCCATCCCCTTAAGTGCATGATAGAATATGATATTAATAAACTCCCTGTATCAACCGTAATTTGATTAATTTCCATTTTTCTACAGCTTTCTTATCTTCTAGCATGATCGGCATTGTGATTACCAATGGTGAAGTGTGGTTCAAGTCTTCATTTGGGATTTTTGCTATTGAAAATGTGATTTTCTGCTTTTCCCATTCTTCTAAAGTTGTTACCTTTTCTTCCTCCATGATCTTTTTTCCTCTACAATCTCGCTTGTATATTTTTCCCTTCATATTATTATGAAATTCATCAATCATTGTCTTTGTGATCATATTACATTCTTCTTTTTTGCAATCTCCATCTACTGACTTCATTTGATCTTCAAATTTTCCTCAATTCCCTCAAATTTAGGCTACCACAATTCTCAAGTTCCCTGTTTCTAGCGCCAATTATGTAGTTGCAGAATAACCTACAACTACACCCTCAATAGAATTAGTAAAATTTAAGAAGTTCTTGATGATGAATAAAAATTTTCTTATTAATGTTCTCAATTGATTACAAAGAAGTATCTAAATGGAATTAGAATAGTTACAACTTTCTCTATTCTCTTTCCTAAGATATTTTCTAACACTCACTAAAAGAACCTCCCGAATTTTACATTTGAACTCCTATTTATAGTAAAATTTATACAGTTGTATATGAGTTGCGAAGTATCGCAACTCATACTCGCAACATCATTTCATCCTCGCAAAACTTCATATTTCTCCGCGCTACTTCTATCATCGTATCATTTTATAATTCTTTTCTCCTTTATTTATTACGATACTCGTGAACTATTATCCTGCGATATTCAGTACCTACAAGGAGGACTTAGAGCTTTCAGAGCTTTCTTCTTTGCCTTTTGCAACCTAAAAAAGAACAATTAAGAAACAAAATTATAAGTTGTCAGGGTCGAAAAATATAATATTGCCGGCTACATAACAGTCGGAAGGGTCTACAAAAAAATACATGTCAGCTAAATAGCAGCCGGCAGGGTATGATTCACGTAACCTGTCGGCTTATAACAAATATGAACACAGCAGATATAAGGATTTTTCACCAAACCAGTCGGCAAGGTCCATTACCCATACATTGCCGGCTAACAAACAACCGACATGGTTTTATCCAGATACCATTCCGGTTTTAAAATTCAAGGCATCAGGAGACCAAAAAACTTGAAATACAGCCGGCAAGGTAAAATTTTATAACCAACCCGACTAACAAAAAAAACTGCCGCCGGCAGTGTCTAAGGTTGAATAACTTGCCAACCCTGCAAGTACCAGTCACATTAGCCGGCACGATCTTGAACCTAAGAGCCTACCAGCCAAACCCTAACTATGAAAATTCGGCAAGGTCGATAACATAATACCTTGCCGGCGACAATAACTGAAAATCAAAGAATCGATTTTTCTGACCTAATTTGACATGCAAACATGAAATTGAAGTATTGGAGTGAGTTTAAGTAGGCCCTTACTTTCTTAATCGCAACATTTCTTTGTTTTGAGCGGGTTCAATTTCTTCTTCTTCAACCGTTTTTTTCTTCACTTTTTGTTGAACTAGTTTTGCAATTCCGGGGTTGTATTGATTGGGTTTTTCATTAGCGTCTTTCATACGACTTTCCCTAGGTCTTGGCGGATCCATTGATGAAGATTAATCGTAGTTTTCGGATCGACGATGTTAACGAATTAATCGACGAGTTTCGGTGGTGGGGGATGGAGGAGCATGTAATGTGTTTGAGGAGGAGAAGAAGATGAAATGAAGAGAATGAAAACTGATTTAGGGTAATTAGAATTATAATGAGAAAGGGTAGTTTTGTAACTTACCCATTAGGACCCCCTAAAACCCTTAAAAAGAGTCCCTTTAAAATTAGGTATACCCCAATTAATCTGGGTATACGCCAATCTCGACAGGTTCAATATTGAGATTGAGACTAAAATTAGAGAGGCTCTCTTTAATTATCTCAAACTTACCATCAAGATTTTTAAATCATGAAGCGAATCATCACTATATTTTTAGTTTTAAGAATCGATTCGCATGTTGAATCATGAATCTAAAATTCTTGGTTGATTATTGAATAGTTATATTTTAAGATACATGCCTATAAATATCATTAGTACAACCGTTGCTATGGTGGGAGGGCCGACTGAAGAAGAATCTGAAGATAGAGTTTGTCAACGACTACTTTCGCTCCGTTTTTCAGAAAAAGTGATACTTTCGTCCCGTTTCAGAAAAAGTGATACTTTCGCCTCATTTCAGAAAAAATGATACTTTCGCTCCGTTCCTTTCCGAAACAGAGCGAAAGTATCACTTTTTCTGAAATGGAGCGAAAGTATCACTTTTCCTGAAACATAGCGAAAGTATCACTTTTCCCGAAACGGGGCGAAAGTATCACTTTTCCCTAAACGGGCGAAAATATCACTTTTCCTGAAACGGAATGTGAAAGTATCACTTTTTCTGAAACGGAAAATTAGTCGATCCATAAACCAAAATATGGTTGCATGAGGTGTTATGCACCCTTTGTGGTGGTTTGCATAATGGCTATGCATTCCATTTTCGAGGATTGTGCCTAAAGTGAAAGTATCACTTTTCTTGAAACGTATGGAGTACATCGTTTTATTAGTTGCAACGGAAAATTAGTTGATGCATAAACCAAAATATGGCTACATAAAGTATTATGTATCATTTGTGGTGGTTTGCATAATGGATATATATTTAATTTTCCAAAATTGTGCCTAAGATGATAAATACTTCCGAATTTTTTCGTAAAAACTTTAAATTTAATATTGTTATTTGTACTCATTGCGTAGATTTTTTTATAACGTTTCTAACGAGATAAAATCTGTAAAATTCCAAAGCACGGTTTTTTAGATATGTTATATTAAATTTTGCTTTCCAATTATACCCCTAAAAAATAGGATACATAAGGAGTTATAGTACTCGGACTAAAAGAGAGGATAATTGCATCAAGGTAAAAGGCCCACCATGGACACCAAATCCAATTATTTTTTTGTCAATTGATCACTTACAATTTACAAAAAATTGGTCATATAAAGGTTCTCCCTCGCTTCGCTCGGTCGGCCCAATTAAATTAAACATTCAATATTTAATGTATGAGTATTGATATAAATTAAAATACAGTGGTAAACGGTGTGCTGTAAAAAGAACCTAAGGGCTCTCAGGTTCGACTCTAATCATCCCTTTAAAATTTTCTTTTTCTTAACTTAAATTTAAGACTTTCAATGGAAAATAATTGGTAAAATAAGTTAACAGTTCCAGAATAAGCCAAGATTACGAGTTTAGGGAATTTCAATCCAAAGTTATGATCCAAAACATTTGGCATCATATTTACGTACGAGTCTAAAAACTATGCTCACCATTAGTATTTTCCAAAAGTCTTTTAGGCATCTTAAAATTTTGGAAAAGATCCGACAGAGAATCATGACAAACTTCATCCACAAATTGAGATTTTGACCTTGAGACGCATATAGACGAGGAAAAAGAAAATTTTAACTTAAATTTAAGACTTTTAATGGAAAATAAGTGGCTGACTTAGTCAACGGTTCCGGAAAAATTTCAGGTTACGAGTCTTGGGAATTTCGATCCAGAGATATGATCCGAAGCGATTTGGCATTATATGGCTTGTACGAGTCCAAAAAAATATGCATACCGTTAATATTTGCCGAAAATCTTCTAAGAAACTTAAAATTTTGGAAAAAATATGACAGAGAACCCGGGCAAACTTAATCCACAAATTTATATTTTTACCTTGATACCGCACATAATGAGGAAAATTGTTACAAATTGCATCATCTAAAATCCACTTGTCTTCCTAAAATCTTGATCTTTCGCCTTTATTAACCTTGAGCTGAATTTTTTTCAGAAAACAATCATTTCTCTCTACATAACACCCTTCCACACAGAATTACCGTAAGAACCTTTAGGTAGCTTAGACAATCAATGTACCTAAGAAACACCATATTTCTCTTTTATAATACATCTCCAAAGAGCATCAATTCATTAGAAAATCTTCATGACCATTTAACTAACAAAGCATTGTTCATGGCCTTTAAAAAATTTAACACCAAAACCACCATTTCTTTTCCTTCTACGTATAAAATCCCATTTAACAAGGTGAATTTTTCTGTTTCCTCTAGCACCATTCCATGGAAAATTCTTTTTAAGTATTTCTAGTTTCGTTTCAGTAAACTTAGGTATTTCAAATAAAGACATGAAATAAATGGGTAAGATAAAATCCTTCGTGATTATGACTTTATCTGATACTCTAGTTTTGTTGACATTTAAATTGTCTAGTCCCTCCCTCTCTAACATGATACTAGCATGTCCTGTTTTTTTTAATGCATAGATATTATAGTATTTTATTTTATGAGTTGGTCCTTCTTCTTTTTTTCGAAAAAGAGGACAACCTCATTGCATTAAAAATTGGACATCGTTTGTTCCATAATTGGAACAACGATTCATCATTACAGATTCATTCCATTCTTGAATGTTTAGATAGTGTAAAATCGCCACAGGCTGTGATCCACCCAATTATGTCTGATCCTATACTTGTTACAAAAAGTAGCAAGTCTTGCTTCCCAAATAACATTTTATGTCCTCACTAAAGTAAAGTCTTGGACTATGAAATGTTGGAAAACAATTACTAAAAACTAATCTTTAAGGTTTTAATAAAATTATAATTTAATGTTTTCTTTTGTGAATGAAAAACTTATTAGTCCCACATTGTGGAGTTACCACTTTTTAGTTGTTTTAAGAGACTATATAAGTTTTTTAGTCCCACATCGGGGAGTTCCTCTTCTTAAGTTGTTTTGTTCCATTATATAAACAAATTCACTACTTTTGTAAAATCAATGGGAAAGGGGTTGCTCTATATTTTAGAGGGATCCCCAAGGGAAGATATTTTATATGTTTTCTCAAGCGTTCGCGATTTTCCTTTATGGTTTTTCGGAGTTGCCAAGCTCAAGATTGAGCATCTACTACATATGCTAGTAGTAGGTGTATTAGGGTGTTTTATCCTGGAGATATCCGTCCTGTGAGGGCTATAACATCACTCTTGAGTGTAGCCGGGCGCTAATGTCTTAAGGGCAACGTGTTGAACACGTGACTCACTCTGTTTTTTCAAAGTTTTGCCTTGTTGTTGTTGTGGAGATATGAGAAGCTCGCTCGTTTCGTCAAATCCATCACTTCCATTAAAAGGAGCTAAGTATCAATAACTTTTGCTTATTTGATTTTTCTTTATTTTGATTATTGCACCCAACAATCTTAAGACATTAGAAATTTGTAATAATCATGGATGTTAATTATTGAGTGAAAAACAAAAAACGAATTTTTGGTCAGCTGTAGAGTTTCGAATTTATCTCTCAACCTAGAAGGAATTTCGATGAACCCTTTTGACACAACGTAGTGGACATCCGGATAATTACCCACGTAAAATTTCAGAATATTTGGAGTTGTAAAAGTATTTTTTTGATATTTTACAAAACAGAGAAACGTTCTTAAGAAATTCTGACGGGCAGAAATTTGTTGTTAACTAAAGTAGTTTTTATGGGGTAACCATGAGTTTTTTGATATGGTGGTTCAAACGAAGTTTGTAAATCTAGATATTATCTTCAAAACTCATATTTTATATTCCGTTTCGGAACTAAGGTTTGTGAGATATGGTGTATTAGGTGATTGGGAAATTACCGTGACCGTGGTCAAAGTATAAACGAAGATTGTGCATGAAATTGAAAAGGAACATGGCTACCAGGTGCATGTGGATGAACACAAGTCTTCCTAAGCTGACAAAGGCGAGAACATCAAACACAACTCTAAGCGTAGTCTTCATAAGAAAGGTATGTTTAAGTAAGAAATCGAATCTGGCATTACTTTAATTAAGGGTGATTGTTATGTTTGTAAAATTCCTGGCCATACGGCAGTAAAGTGTAGACAACATAAAACCTTAATAAGTAGAAAGTTAATGCTAATTTAGTTGAAACATTTTAGAACAAGTTCATTGACAAGATGTCGGAAGTTATTTTAATAACCAATGTGAGAGACTGGTGGGTGGACTCTGGAGCCACTAAGTATGTTTGTTGAAACAAAGACCTGTTCACCTCTTATCAGAGGATAAGGGATGTCGAGAAACTCAATATGAGTAACTCATCTGCGACAGAGGTTGCATAAAATGGAAAGGTCGAGCATTAGCTCATATCTGTAATATTCTCACACTGTATGAAGTTTTCATGTTCCAAGATATGCAAGAATATAGTATCTTGTTCTCTTGAAGATGGTAAAAGATTGAAGATCTTATAATTAAATGTGAAAAACTTGTTATAACTAAGGGCTGTGTTTTTTAGGCAACAGTTATAGGACTTAGGGTCTATATAAGCTTAAAGGAAAATCTGATGGAGTAAACATAGTTGATTCTTGTGCTTTCTTTTGTGTGTCTTTGAATGTTTTGCATGGTAGACTTGGAACCATAAAATTTAAGTCAATGCATAAACTGGCTAGCATAGACTACGTACCCAAATTTAGTTTGGATTTTGAACACAAAAGTGAATTCTATGTAGAATCAAAATATGCTATAAAACCTTTTAGAAAAAATGTTCAGAGTAATTGTAAGCCCTTAGAATAAATTCAGTTAGGCCTAGTTGAAATAAGTTCAACCCAAACTAAGGTGGTTTGTAACTTTCATAGATGATTGTACGAGGTACTCTCTTATATACTTGATTAGGGGTAAGGATGATTCCTTAGAAGCCTTAAGAGTATAAACTTGAAATTGAAAGCGAAGTATATGTTACCACTAAATTGGTTAGGTCTAAACATGATGGAAAGTATGAATTTCATATAGGAGAACTTTACTTGTTAAATGGCATTATTCATGAGATCGCATCTCCTTATTCACCATAGTCTAATGGTATAGTTGAACATAAAAGTAGAATTATTAAGGATATGATTTATGCCATGTTGTTTAAAGGATAACCCAAACTTGTGGGGGGAGGTAGTTCTCTAATTTTGTTATATCCTGAATAGAGTAACCTTTAAAATTCATATGATTATGGAAAGATAGACAACCTTTTTATGCATACATCAAAGTGTGGGGGTGTTTAGATAAGGTTTCATGAGTACCCTACTGCATATAGATTTTTGGTTGTGTGTTCTGATTTTTCAGACTTCGGTGTGATTTTACTGACATTGGTGTGAAGATTATTACGGAATCTAGGGATGCCGAGTTCTTTGAACATGTTTATTTTGAAACCTGTCTCTTCTTAGGGATGTGTTGTTGATCCCCTAGATGTCTTTCAACTAGTCAGAATATACCTTCGAAAGAAGATGAACTAACGTTGATCTTAGGAGAAGTAAAAGGATTATAACTGAGACTTCTTATAGACATAACTTCATAATTTTCCTAGCTTAGTATGAGTTCCAGACTCGTAAAGAAACCATAACATTTATTGAAATCCCATTCTTGTAAGAAGCTTCATTTAGTGAAATGGACTCAGTCCGTCAAACCAGACTTGGGAGCTTGCTAGTTTACCTCTAGGGAGTAAGACCATATGATTAAATGAGTCTTTAAGAGGAAACATAAGGTAGATGGAACTGTGGAAAATATGTGGCTAGGTGGATATCTAAAGGCTATAAACTAAAAGAAGGTGAAACAATTTTCTTCTTATTCTACTGTGACGAGAATTAGTTCCTTTGAGATGCTAATTGATTTTGCTGCCATAAACAACTTGGAGATACATCAGATGGATGTTAAGATAGCTTTCTCAAACTGTGAATTAGATAAAGAAATTTACATAGAACAACCTGAGGACTTTGTAGTGAAAGGTTATGAAAACAAAGTTTGTAAGTTGAACAAATATTTGTATGGTTCCAAATAAGCACGTAAAAAGTGACATGGAAAATTTGATCATGTAATAATGTGTAGTGGATTAAAGTTCATGAATCTGACAAGTATATTTACAAGTAACTTGTTAAGGATGCATGTGTGATTGTATGCTTGTATGTTGATGATTTGCTTATACTTGATACAAACATAGATGTGATTAATTCCACTAAAACATGCATTGAATGAGAACGTTGACTTGAAAGACTTAGGCCCTTTTGATATAATCTTAGGGATGAGGATAAGAAGATAATTAAACATTCATAGTCTTAGTCATTCTCATTATGCTGAATTGTGCTTAAGAGATACAATCAGTGTGATTGTAAGCCTTCTTGTACTCCGTACGATTATTCTTGTATACTCAAGAAAAAATAAGGGTAGTGGAGTATCTTAACTTGAATACTCAAGAGTTATAGGATGTCTGATGAATTTTATGAACTGTAAGAGTCCAGACATTGCCTATATTGTGAGTAAGTTAAGTTGATATAATTGTAGTCCAAAGCAAGAGCATTCAGATGCACTGAGTAGATTATTATGGTACCTAAAATACTCTATTACCTTTTATTTGATATATGAAAGGTGTCTTGCTGTCCTTGAGGGACTTTATGATGAAAACTGGACAGTTGACTCAGAGGAGTCTAAGTCTACGAGTGGATAGTTTCACTATAGCATGAGGGTTTGTTTTTTGGAAGATTTCCAAACAGACATATAATGCTCAATTCATTATGGAATCTGAGATTATTGCGTTAGATAAAACACGAGAGGGGGCCGAGTGCCTAAGATGCTTTTTAGAAGACATTCCTCTCAGGCATAGGCCTGTGCCAGCTATATCTATACATTGTGTTAGCCTAGCTGTAATAGCTAAAGCTAAAAACTAACTAATCTCAATCGGTGTTATTTCCATTGATTGGATAGAGTCCAAGGAGAATATCGCATAACCTTTGACGAAAGGTTTGTTTAACGAGATAGTTAGAATTTCATCGAAGGGGATGGGGCTAAAGCTCAATAATTAAACTTTCCATGAAGGATACTCAACCTTGCTGACTGGAGTTCCCAAGATCAAGGTTTCGAATGAGACAACTAATTTATGGTGGGTAAAGGTAAACACTATCAGAGAATTTAATTCTCTGTCCCTTCCCTATGGTGTAGACGTGATAGTGTGACTGCATGTGAAGGATGACTTTTAAGAAGTCTTAATGAGTTCTATAGTTTCAATTTAAGTTTGAAGTGGGGTGTAGCAGTAACACTCTTTATGGAAACTCACCTATCTGAATGAGAAAGTGGGGCCGCTTCCTATGAGAATATGAGCTTTTATTCTCTAGAGCATTCTGAGAAACAGGATATGTCCAGGGCCAAATTGGACAAAACGGCAGAGCTTGGCAGCACCCTAGGAGATATCATCCGTGGTAGTTATCGCGAATTACATCAAATGCTAGCAGTTCAAGACATAGTTCACTGTATCTAGCAAGTAATTCCGGTAATAGCTCACTAAGAAAAGGTTCAAGACCTCATGGACACCTCTGCCTAAAAATGGTATTTCCTGCGCTTTTTATGTGATTTTCGTTTTGATGGTTTTGGTATTACTGGAACTTAGGACCAAAGGGTCACTAAGGGTTCACTAGTTCATGCTTTTTCATTTTGGTGAAAGAACCTTTAGTCTCACTTGTGGGGAACTAAAGATGAAAGCTCTCTATACTTTTTGATTTTTCCAATCCATAGTATGACCCTGGGGTCAACACATTGTTGTGTGAGGGAGATGACGTTGGAATGGCTAGTATGACTTCAACATGCACGATTTGTCTGGCTGTTCAGTCAGTTCGGGAGATTGGGTTGTTGATTTACCAAGATCTATCTGTGTTTTCATGTTTTTATTGAGTTTTCATTCATGTGGGGGATTGTTGGAAAACAATTACTAAAAACTAATTTTTAAGGTTTTAATAAAATTATAATTTAATGTTTTCTTTTGTGAATGAAAAACTTATTAGTCCCACATTGTGGAGTTACCACTTTTTAGTTGTTTTAAGAGACTATATAAGTTTTTTAGTCCCACATCGGGGAGTTCCTCTTCTTAAGTTGTTTTGTTCCATTATATAAACAAATTCACTACTTTTGTAAAATAAATGGGAAAGGGGTTGCTCTATATTTTATAGGGATCCCCAAGGGAAGATATTTTATATGTTTTCTCAAGCGTTCGCGATTTTCCTTTATGGTTTTTCGGAGTTGCCAAGCTCAAGATTGAGCATCTACTACATATGCTAGTAGTAGGTGTATTAGGGTGTTTTATCCTGGAGATATCCGTCCTGTGAGGGCTATAGCATCACTCTTGAGTGTAGCCGGGCGCTAATGTCTTAAGGGCAACGTGTTGAACACGTGACTCACTCTGTTTTTCAAAGTTTTGCCTTGTTGCTGTTGTGGAGATATGAGAAGCTCGCTCGTTTCGTCAAATCCATCACTTCCATTAAAAGGAGCTAAGTATCAATAACTTTTGCTTATTTGATTTTTCTTTATTTTGATTATTGCACCCAACATGAAATTGATTTCAAATTTTTCTTTGTTCCCAAAATCTTCACTGATTTTATATCTTTGTTGGCGAGCTTTTGCATACATTCCTATCAACAACAAGGTTGGTTCTGAATCGCTCCTGAAAGAGATTCTGTGACCGCTCCACTGAGTTGCCCGTTGGAAGGCCGCATCTGCTCCCACTTTTTCTAACTCATCTCTGGTAGTATAATCAACATAGAATCCTCTAGCTTCTCTGACAGTACCTGTTTGATCTCTGGTAGTATGAGTTGGTCCTTAGTTGTCTCTTATTCCACATGTTGTTAATGCTGAGTTTCTAATTCGATCTCCCACACTACCTAATTCTTTTTTTGCTCCTTCATCAACACAAGATTCTAGTGATAGGTATCCATGTCCTAGACTTCTCACTTTTCAGAAAATAATGCAACCTATCCAACACCATGGCCTTCCGCATCGTTTACCAAGTTAATATAACTCCGTCAGATAACAAAATTTATCGATAATTTTACCGGTATCTGATAACCTTAACGAAATGAAATTGGCTAGGATTTTGAGAATTTCACCGGAAATTATCAGTATCGATAACCAACTAAGCCAGTTACCGTTTCGATCAGTTCGGTTGATATTCTTAACTACCAGTTAAATGTGTATTCTAAATGGACCATCGATTAAGTATTTATATATGCCTAGGACAAACTAGTAAACTTTCCTAATAAATATGGCTCTACCTAATGGTTAAAACATAGAAAGATACCTATTGAAACCTTATCGTCTTCTTTGAGTCCTAGGAGAAAATAATTATTTTCTTTTGTTCATGAGGTGTTTTCCATGCTAATTCGTGAGCTTTTTTAAAACAGTTAATTCACTAATTTTTATGTCTTTATTATTTATATTGATAACGGGCCGCAAGTTATACTCCGAAGATGTCACTATCCATCCACAAAAAACCCATCAAAACAAAAGTAACACAAAAACCCAAAAGGTGTTTTTGCCACCACTAACTACCACTACTAGCCACCAACACCACATCCACCAACAAATACTAGCACTACCATCACCGTAAAAAACACCACCACTAACTAGAAACAGTACCACCAATATTTTGTTTTATCATAAACTTACTGTTTCATCATTAAAATCTCTGGTTTCATGATAAAAAATAGACAAACATAAGTTGAAACCAAATTTGGTTTGATCATAGAATTTGATGAAACCAATTTTGGTTACATCGTAGAATTTGATGAAACCGATTTTGTTTGGTTTTTATATCAATTTTGTTTCATATGGAGTTTTAATGGATCCCAACATTCGAACGGAGTTTTTGTACTCCAAATTTGGTCACCTTGGTGTTTTACTACTAATTCTGTATTGATAATGGTTATAAAATCCCAACCAAACTTATTATACATTTATATCCACCAAGACCTTAAAAAATAAATGGAAAAATGGACAAGAAAAGAAAAGTATTATCATAATAAGTACAGGAAACATGTGGGCAGATATATACTAATATGTGCGGCGTCAATCACTATCGATGCATTTTGTTCTCGTCTGATTAAGAAATGAAAACAATACAACCTACATGCCTGAGACTAGGTCTCACGATATTTTTACTTGGGGTATTCAAGCAACAAAGCATGGCCAAATCAATACCAACAAAGCATGGCCAAATCCAATGTCCCAAAGTTGGTTTCTTATCATGAAATCAAACTTTAAAATTCAGAGGAAAATGTGTAATGGTTTATTATCATGAAATCAAATTTTAGAATTCAGAGGAAAACGCGTAATGGTTTGTTAAAGATATTTTTTCTTCTTTTCTTCCGTTTTGGTGTTTTACTACATATGGCTCTCACTCTTCTTAACTTTGACTTTTTAATTCCATCTGATGTGAAATTAGGCTCCACCTATTTGCCACCCTCACTTTTCCTATTTGCCACTCTCATTAATTGCCATCCCCATTTCTCTTATTTGCCACCTCTATGCTTTCTCATTTATCATAAATACTATCTTTTTGACTTTTCGTTTACATCCCACAAAGAACCACCCCAAATAATAAACTCTAAAAAAAAAAAAAACCTAAATTCTATTCACGGGAGGAACTTCTTCTCTGTCTCTTCCATCGTTCTCCAGATATCTCTCCCACCGATTATCAGTTTCATATTTTCTTTGATTTCTTCTTCAGACTTTTAACTTCATATCAAACAAATGGCCCCAAGAAAAGTAGTGAATGTTCAATCAAACCCAAAATAAAAAAAGAGGTAAAACAAAACCTAATTTACGATTCTGAAATTCAATTGTTATCTCAAATTGTTAATTTCTTATCCTCAACTAAATTTATTGGTAGTCTATACACGTCGATTCCATAGCAGGCTCGTATGCTAATGATGTTCATATGTAAGCTTTGCAGTCGGTGGTTGGAAAGTCAAGCAATTTAGAGTTGGACATGACTGACATGGAGTGAGATGGTTCTGGTAATATCGTGGTTAATCTGTTGCAGCCAATGGGTAACGTGATGGAGAAATGAAATGTCAGAGAAGTACGAAATGGAGATGAAAAGTGACGGAAGTTGGTGGCTGCTGGTGTTGGATCGTGATGGCTGAAATAATAACCGGCAGTGGTGATGTTTCCTAGTACTCTATATTGGAGCTCGGTGAGATGGAGATACGAGAGTTAATGGGGAGTTGTGAAGACAGTTGGTGGACATTGCAGTAGTGAATGGAGATGTTGAGAGTACTGCGACAATAGTGGTGCGAGTTTGAGATGGATATGGGTTGTTTCTTAAGGTCGTGAGACCAGTGAAGACACAAAGATAGACTGGCTGAAGGATGATGTTCATGGTTGCCGAAATTCCTTTTCCTAGACAATTTGAGTGCACATCTTTCTACAATTTATGGCGATAAGAAATGGGTCTGAGGTTGGAGCTAATTGAGAAATGGAGGTGTATTTGCTGTGTGTGGGAGTGAAATGGTACCTACTGATGGGAGGTTATGATGGCAACGATGGACGGAGATGTGGTGTTCGTAATTGTAGCAGCTCTCGGCAATCAGATGCAGGCAGTTTGAGTTGGTTGAATTGTGGCTACTGGTGGAAGAAAATGGAGAAGAAAACAAATTACAAGTGGTGATAGCTATAGTCTAATTGAATTTGACTTGTGTAGGTGGTAAATAGCAAAAAGTAGAATTGAAAAGTAGAATTAATTTAGAAATTATGATGAGAGTGGCAAATAGGAAAAGTGAGGGTGGCAAATAGGTGGAGCCGTGAAATTATTATGTATTTCACACTTTCATTTACTTTCCATGAAAGGTACGCTCATTCTCATTTTGTGTTTTGTGTTTGGAAGCCGGAATCCGGAAGACTTGGTCTCATTCAAAAACTAACGGGGTACAATTTTAAAACTAGTGGAATGAAGACAATAAGACTTGGTCAGATATTTTTTGGCTGAAAAAAAAGGCTTCTCTTAAATGTAGCCTACAGTTTTATTAACAATAGCCAAAAAAGTTTAAATTAAAATGAAAAACCAAACAAGTCTTAAATCCTTCTTACTCAAAATCAAACTAAACCCTAACTTTTGCAAACTAAAAATTTGCTAACAATTAAACTTAAATCCTTCTTGCTCAAAATCAAAATAAACCCTAACTTTTTTCCTTAATCATACTTAAAACTAATTATAATTGTTCTTTTAGTATTTTCACAAATTGAACAATTATATATAAACCCTAACTTACGTTTTCCCCAAAACAAAATAAACTCTAATTCTTATTTTCTCTAAAATAAATTGTTCTTAATCAGGATTACATCAAAATTCATCGGGGTGTATATTCTAGTTTTTCCCTTAAAAAAATTCCACAACAACGTCATTTAAAATGGAATTAACTAAGGTTTTTATTCTTTTCCTAGGACCATTCTCCTAGTTATCCATGAACATAATCTATAAATGCCAAAATCATAAAGATATTAGTGTTCTTGTATAATTTGTAAGAAAATTAAAAATTGGTTTCAGAACTTAACATCGGACTCCATGAGAATAAGTGTACGATTTGTGCTGTTTCTTGGAGCAGCATAAACTGCTTCTTGAAGAGTTGTGAAAGTTTTGGTTCCATTTAAACTCACCGTGATCACAACAGAGACACTATACTGAATGGGAAGAAGAATGAAAGAAATTGAAGGAAAATAGAATAATAATGGAAATGCCAACAACAGAATTCATCTTAATTTCCTTCTGTTCTTTGTCAATCTCTACCTTTCAAATGGAAATGGAGATTCTCATTGAATTGCTTGCATTTAAGCCTTTTCTTTAGCTTCTCAAAGGATGCTCTAGTCAGTTGTTTTTTATCTTAATTTATCTACATTAAGATCACTCCTAACCGCGTTGGCCTTCCTAGGAAAATTATGATTCAGCATGTTGAAAAAATATCTAAGTTACCAATTTTAGATGACTTCATAGCAACTTGAAGAAGTTACCTTTGAATTTGTAAAGGCAAAAAAGAAAAAAGTTACTATGGTGAAAGGTTGCTAAACGAGTCTAGGTAGTAAATTCGCGTATTATTCGAAAATTTTACCATATTACATTTTTGTTTCATAAACGAGGAAAATTTGAAAATTTTACCATATTACTTTTTTTTTTTCATAAATGAGGGAAACCATCAAAACATCACATAATACGATAGCCGATAATGAAAATTGGGAAAAATTGCATTGTTTTTCAAGATCACTACACTTTTATCACATCCATTATATCTCCACCAATTCTTGACTTACTATTCTAACTTTACAGATTTAAAAATCTTTTCAGAAATCCCAAAGTACTAAATTGTCACAAGGCTTATTTAGTTTTGAAGCAAAACTAAGTTGTTTGGCTGCGCAAAGCAGTGGTTGGATATCAAGAACATGTAAGCTTGGCTTACATGAACTAAGTTTTTTTTATAGTAACATGAGCAGTAAATGGGTCTTAGGTAACAAGAACTAAAGTAACAAAGTTTTCTTGAATCAGTTTTTTGTAGTCTGGATTGGAATTTAGGCCCGACTTAGTGATGGATTCTTTGTAACAATTGATATAATTGATGAACTTGTTGATGATCTTGATTTTCCTGTTTTGCCTTTGTTTATTTAGTTGTTGATGTTCTTATTACTTATAGAAAATCTTCAGTAGCCGATAAAGTTGATACTCGTCATAAATAATATTCCTGCCAGAAAGTTAATTATCAAAGATGGATGACAATCCACCCGGAGTGGATCATCACTAAAATTGCAATGAAAATCAAATGAATATACCCCAAGATTCTCGTCTTTAATCACATCTATTTTATCTGATAAATTGAAATATCGCTAGAGGACACAACAAAACTTATTTTCCCATCAGAGAGGATGATAATCAACATTAGAGTTAAGATAAAAGAATAACAAAAAATAATAACAACAAAAATTCAAAACTATAGAAGGGATCACAAGATCCATGGTCACAGGAACTAAGTAAAGAAAGATAAAATCTAGTAGAAGCCTCATAACAGTAGTATAATTTACTAAAACTAAAACAAAAGTCATGTGAATCTAAATCTAAATCAACCCATCAGCAAAGTAAAAAACTGATCTACCGTAGCTGTTAGAGAAAAATCCAAAGCTAAAGTTGAAAAAGCTTCGACTTGGTCAGAGATCAAAGGTGAAAATGTTGATATGGTTTGATTGGTTATCATCAAATCATTAAAAAAATTAACCTTCACACATAGAGGGTCAAAGAACCAAAAGGCAGACAGATTCAAGCCGAAAAACAAAGACAAAAAAGAAACCCTGAAAAGTGCAGGAAATATGGAACATAGATAAAATAATTTGATGAGTTTATTGGTTTTCTCGGATCAGCTTCAAAGAGCCGATCTGAGTTGGGAAGGTTTCAAGCGGCTAGGGTTTGCGTTGATCTAGTTTAGGAAAGAGAAAGAGCCGTATTATATGGATATGCATATTATGCGCGTTTTTGGAATTTCGAACATGACCACAAGTATACTAGAAGAAGTACGGACCTATTAAGGAGTCTGATTTTATGCACACTTTTCTAAAAGATGTACAAACCTATCATACTTATTTTCTATGACTATTAGTTATATTTTCGTAAAATAAATTATTGTTTTTATTTTAACTAATTTAATTCTAAAAGTAATAAAGAGTTTATATCACATTTAGTCATGAAAAAAAGTCCCTAATTATGTAACAAACTAATTATAATCTTACCTTATGTGGAGGATAAATATTCTTTTCAATGTAAATAAAGAAAACGAGGTAAAATATTTGATAAACTAAATTTATATTATTTTACCATAAGGTGAAATGAGAAAGAATGCATGGAATACTCACGGCTATGACATGAGTTGATAAACTAAATTTTCTTTTGGAGCTAATCTGAGCTTGCGTTGCTCTGGTTTAGGAAAGAAAAAGAACTGTATTACATGGATATGCATATTATGCGCATTTGTTTGGAACTTTACACATGACCACATGTAGACCAAAAGAAGTACTGAACTACTCAGGAGTCTGATTTGTGCACACTCTTTTAAAAGATGTACAAATCAATCATATTGATTAACTATGACTAATAGTTATATTTTAATAAAATAAATTCTTATTTGTTGTAAGGATTAATCTTATTTAGCCTATGTGTGCGTCTCATCTATATATAGCCATGCTTATTCCTATGTAATATGTATCTCTCACATCTAATAAATAAGTTCTCTTTCTCTTTCCTGTCAATACTACAACACGTTATCAGCATGACTCTACCAACTGGTGATTTTTTCGTTCGAGATTGGTGAGTAAGTACTTATTGAAGATATTAGCGTGGTTCTGATCATTTTTTTGTTATATTATGGATGTGTTTCCAGGTAATCCCCTTTAACAAAATAATTATGTTCCATAGTATATATTAGGGTTCCACGAATGTATGATTATCAAACATAGAGATTTCATTGCTGGAGTTTTATAAAATTTTAATATGTTCAACCCAATTAGGTATTACTTACTCATTTCAAATTTCAATTAAATTGCAATATGATCCTATCTCCAAAACTTGATTTAAATGAAACTGTCTACGTTTAGGAAAAACTCTAGTTTATAATAGTGTCATATCAACCATTGGATTATGATGTATTTTTGATACGTGTTATATATTATTCCTATTGAGCTACTGTAAAAATTTCATAATGATTAAAGCATGAGAAAGCACACCAAAGTACGTGATATTTCTAGTTGTATCACAGAAACTTTAATTGCAACAATCATATGACTTCATGCATATCTTTTTATCTAGCCCTTAAATTACCTTGAAATTTTATTATGGTTGGCGCAACATCTTTATAAATCTTCTAAAACAATTTCATCATCATCGGTCATGGTGACGATTGTTTTCTGATCACTACAATTGGATGATCAAATTTCCAATTTTAGGTTTAGCAATATGTTTTGGTAAAGATGTTGCAAATGGGTTCATCTGAATAACGAGTTTCTAATAGCTTGATATCCTCCTGGACAGTATCATGGGTATCAGGTTATGGAGTATGAAGAGATTCAAGTGATACCTTAGACGCAATAGGTGCGAGTCCCAAGTTAAGGACTTCTAAGGGTGAGACTTGACAATTACTAGAACTATCACTACCCCCAAACTTAGGGTAATCACTACTCTCAGACAAACCTCTAACAATTTCTTGGATTTATGGATCTTCGAAGTCTCTAAAATGCTCAAGAGCTTATTTTAGTTCCCTACCCCCAAACTTAGGGTCATCATTACTCTCAGAAATACCTAACACAATTGCCTGAATTTCTGGGTCTGTAGAGTCCTTAAAATGTTCAAGAGATTTTTGTAGTTCTAAAGTCTGGTCATCTATCTGACCTAAGAAATTGTCTCATAAAATTCATCTAAAGAATCACCAAACACATTGTCATCCCAATTATCCTGAACTAAATCATGAACTAAAGTTCTAATCATATTCACTTCCTCTAAATCATTGGAAGGTTGTCTAGTAACATTAAAGACATTTAGTTCATTGGTCATATTACCAAAGGATATGTTCATAAGTCCGGTCCTACAGTTGATAACAACATTAGATATGGCTAAAAATGGGCTACCTAAAATCACCGGTATTTGATTCTCTGGGTTAGGGACAGGTTTTGTATCTAGGACTACGAAATCCACTGGATAAATAAACTTCTTGACCTCAATCAGAACATCCTCTATCACACCACGAGGAATTTTTACATACCTATCAGCTAACTGTAGTGTTATCTTGGTAGGTTTCAATTCACCAAGTCCTAGTTATAAGTACACATGGTACAGAAGTAAGTTCACACTAGCTCCTAAGTCAAGTAAAGCCTTCTCTACCCAGTGTTTTCCTATCGTGCAAGCAATGGTAGGGGCACCTGAATCTTTATACTTAGGAGTTGTGGTGTTCTGAATGATCGAACTTACATGACTAACTAAAAAGGCTTTCTTAGGGACACTAAGCTTGCGCTTTCGCATACACATATCTTTAAGGAATTTGGCATAAGCCGGTAGTTGCCTAATTGCTTCTAGTAACTGAAGGTTTATGGTAACTTTATTAAAAACCTCCATTATGTCATTAAAGTTGATTCACTCTTTTTTGGTACTAGCAACAGGAAATGGGGCTCTAGGCATAGAATCATACCTCCCAGGAACCGAATTGGCATCATCAGAAATTTTACCAGTCTCCTCAGCTATGGATAGTCCTGAGGGGTGAGATCCTGAGGGGTGAACTACAGTATGTTCACTATCGAGCATGGTTACCTGATTGTCTACTATTTCACCATTCCTAAGGGTTTTAATTGAATTCAACTGATGTGATGGTTTTGCACCTACTTCATGAACTCCTCCAGGATTGGGATTAGTCTGACTAGGGAACCTTCCGTTATCTCTCTCACTTAAGGTCTTAGCTATTTGGCCGACTTGAAGTTCTAACTTAGCAAGATTCTAAGCATTAGTTTGAAAGTTCTACTTGGTTTCCTGTTGAAAACTAACATGGCTCTGTGCAAACATTTCCTGAGTTTTTTCTAACATCTTAATAGATTCCTCTAAGCTAGTTTTTTTATTTTCTGGTCCTAAAGAATTCTTAGTGTAACCAAAACCTGGGGGAGCATTATAATTACTAAACTGAACTTGACTCCGGCCCTTGAACCATGAAAGGTTCGGATGGTTTCTCCAACCAGGGTTATAAGTTTCTGAATATGGATCGAACTTATGAGAGTTATCGAATCTAGTGTTATTGTAAAGAGAATTGGCTTGCTCTTCCATAGTATGGCCTTCCCAAAAAGGCTCCACTCAGCTACTAGCCCAATTCTAAAGCTTCTAACGTTTTAGCTATTGCTGCAATTTTGGCATCTGATTCATAGCCTCCTTCTACCCGATTAATTTTTCCTCTGCCTAGAAGAATTATTTTCTGGGGTTCCTTACTACTTTCCCATTGTTGGGTCTTTTCGGCGATTTTATTCAAAAATGTCATCGCCGCATCAACTGTTTGGTTTTCAAACCCACCTGTACATATAGATTTTATCGTGGTTGTAGTGGGATAATCTAAACCCTCATAAAGGATCTGAACTAACCTAACCTTTTCTAAACCATGATGAGGACATTGGGATAATATATCATTGAACCTTTCCAAATACCTATACAAATATTCTCCCTCATGTTGAGAAAACGTGCATATTTGCGTATTAATAGACGATGTGTTGTGTCTAGGGAAAAACTTGTTCAAAAAGGCAGATGTAAGTTGTTCATATGTTTCAATTGACCCGAAAGTCAAACTATATAGCCACGATTTGGCTTTATCTTTCAGGGAAAAAGGGAATAACCTAAGTTTCAAAGCATCATCATCAAGGTTTCTAATTTTTAGGGTACTACAAATTTCCTCAGAGTCCCTAACTTGGAAATAGGGGTTTTCATTTTCTTTCCCTAAAAATATTGGGAGCATCTATATAGTCGCAGGTTTAAGTTCATAATTTGCTTATGTTTCAGCTAACCTGATACACGAGGGACGAGTAGTCCTAGTTGGATTCAACAAAGCTTTCAAAGTTGCAATTTCTGGTAATATCGTGGTTTTAAAGGTTTTCTCCTTAGTAAAAGATGGACGTTCAAAACTGGACTCTATGAAAATCGGACTTTCTAAATTAAGGTAATCGAGATTCTTAGAACTACTAGGTTTCTCTTTAATAAATCGACATAGAGCGTCTCTTTTACGTTCATGCATTCAAAATAAATTTCCTAATTGGAAGGGTAAGCAATCACAAATCAAGGCTGACACAACCAAATCAAACATATTGATTTCTAGCAAACAAAAAGCATGATGGCTCCACTTAGATTGTTTCTAGACCAGCTTCTACTCTTCCAAGAGGCAACTAGTTACAATTTTATCAAACCTCGTAGGACGATCCGAATAAAGTAAGTCAAAGAGAAGTAGGAGAAGATCTGAGGAGATTTGATACCCCTACCTCTTTGGCAACACTTCCCTGGGTTACAAGGCGGCTCTAATCGACTTACAGTAATCTTCCTGAACTTTGAGTTAGGCTAATAAGATACCCAATACAGTCCTTTTGAACGACTTTCCTATAAACTCGTTACCTTATCGGTCTTGTTCTAGTCAAAATTTTAAGGCTCAGGTTCGCGTAGGCTACGTGTTCCTAAGGCGGGCAAGAAGAGAACGGTGATGAAATCCGAACCCTAATCTTGTATGGCCAGGCCTTTCCATTTACTAGAAAAATAAATGTCTGTATTCAGTCCTTAACATATATGCATACGAAGGAAGACAGTAACTCGCTGGCAGGGGATTCACGAGTGTTTAGAATCTTACCTACCGTTCCATACGGGGGATAAATCGGTTGTAGTCGACTCGGGCCACTGACTCCTATGTCAGTGTACGAACCCAAGGTGCATAGACAATATCGTAATTGTCCTCCTTCTCTGCAAACAATTTATATTTAAAAGTACCCTTCCATAAGGTAAGAATAAAAATAATGTTCCAAAGTCCAAAAGTCCAAAGTGTCCAAAAAGAAAAGAAAAATTACAAAATAATAAACCCTAATACAATTTTCGAAAAAAACCCTAAAAAATAAAAATAATTTTTTTTCTTCTAATCCTCGTTTCTTTTCGCTTTGTCTTTGACTCCAAGTCTTTAATTAATCACTAAAATCTTTGGCTTAGCTTTCTTTTCAATCCGAGATCCAAAACCTGTAACCAAAAGACAAATACCCAAGAAAACGTAAAATAGAACAAAAGAATAAAAATCACTAAAAACCTAAAAACAAATCTAAAAAAAAGTCCGCGTCGGCGGCGCCAAAAATTGATGTAATTTTAATGTTGTTGTAGAAAATGGTAGTAAGTTGTCGTTCACTCATACTTGTGAAGATTTGATTTTAGATTCAAACTTAATAGAAAACTTAAGAATTTGTTATCAAGATTTTAAAAGCACTGAGACTCGGGATTCCACCAATTATCAGTGATTCAATCTATTAATATCATGCAATTCCTTTCCATTTGAAGTAATTCTAATATTTCAAAAGTAGATTTTCAAAGTAACAATTATAAATCCGAAGCATAGAACATCAAGAACTCTAGGTTAAGCATGCTCTATTAAAAGACATCACAACTATTCAATTATAATCCTTAAAACTATTTCATTCAAGGCATAAAATCATATAAGAAATTGCAAAAATAATTAAAATGGAAATTACCACATAATAATTGGAAAAACGTCTTCCTCCATCGCCTCAGCTAAGGGGTTTAGCTCCTCATGTTATTCACGAGCTCAAAGTAGGTGTTCATAGCTCAAAAGGGTGAAAAACAAGAGAAAACTACTAAAGCTGAGAGTCTGTAACAGATATAATTGTTAAAAAGCTTGTTGTTACAGAGAAGGCTTAACAGAACTATTACGAACTGTAAATAATTGTTACAAGAATTGTGACTAAAGGGATTGAATATGAAAGAAAAGGCCACAGATTCTGCGACTGTCTCTTATTGTTGTTATTTGTTCTTCTTATTCCTCTCGCCATTGTTCTCTGCAACTTGGTTTGTCTGCTCTGCTATATTCCTCAACTCCCGCAAAGTGTACGCAACACCTCCTGGGACTCGAATGAACCTTTTAATAGCCAACAGGTCCCGTATAACTCAAGTTAATCCTAAAAATATCACCTACTTTTCTCCCTCGGCCAAGTCACGAGAATAACTCTCTGTAGCTTCTTTACGCGTCTTCCAAACCATATCCAACGTCCCAGACTTTCTCAAAGATAGTCTTAACTTAAACAGATAATCCTATTTCCTTATCTACTTATATCTTTCCCAAAATCCAAACACCAAACCCAATTATCTCTTCATGACTCTGTTTTGTCTAAACTCGACGGAAACTCCTTATTTTTCGAATATGGCCGCCATACCTTCCCTGTTTTGGACTAACAGGATGAATCTGACCAATATCCAACTCAAACTCCGACTAAAACTCGATCACAATCCAGTCCAAACTTTATGTGATACTCCACACCTCTATTCTGCTCCAACATGACCATGCAGCCCATTCTGATCGATCCAAATACACATACCAACCCTGTTGAGCTCTAACAGGTCCAGCCCAACGAAAAACAACCCTTGAATCTCTTTGAATATCGTTTGAAACTCGAACCATAATTTGCAGGTGTGTTGTTTGGTTTTCCCGTCAAAAACATCGTTTAAATAGGGAAGAAAGTGAGGCGCCCCTATCCAGAGTAGGGGTGCCTTTAGCAGCTGCCTTGGGGTAACCTAGAGGTGCCCCTTATCCAAACTACGGGTGCCAATATCACTTCCTCCGGGTGCTTTAGATAACTTTTCGAGCCGATTTTTCCAAAAATGTTTATTGGCCAAAAATACCTACACACATATAAAACACCATAATAAGTACAAAAATGAGTCATAACAATATATAGAATCGAGACAAATTAGACAGAAAAATGTGTCTATCAATTAGCCTTTGTGATACCATGGAGTATAGGATGTTCTACATTGATTATATTAAACATGCAATAACCATCAAGTCCTTTTGATGTATACTCTCTAGCATTTACAAGGGGTGGTGAGTCCTTACATGTATAATATGTGCTAGTAATTTTCCAAACGTAACATTACTTGGGAACTATAACTACTTCAAAATGTTAAAACATCCATGAGAGCCATAAGTCACTTTAATGGTACGCATTCTGTGTGGATATTTGATGCGTGTCGTAGGTGCAATCAAATTCATATCTTATTTCCACACAATGAACTGGTAATGTAATGGAAGCAATGATCGTTCCCATGAAGAGCATGGAGTTTATTTGTCAAAAAGGTCACAAATGGGGGGTTTTGTTTTAGATTGTAAACAAAGTAAATAAAGCGATTGAAAATTAAGTTGCACGCAATATGAAGAGAGATGATCGAAGAATCCTTCTTCGTTACTAAACCGTCAATGAGTTAATATATTCATCAATTCTTCATTAATCATAGATTATTATCAACCGTGGAATAACAACTAGCGCAGCGCCATCCCCTAAAGTCCTTTGGTCACTGAGTATTGAAGCGCTTGAATATCAGATTATATTCTTCCAAGCCACCAAATAGTAACACACTCAAGGTGTAACTTGGTCGAATGTTTTGTATTTTATGACTTAGGTTAATCTTAGTAGTTAGACTTAGTGCAAGGTCCACTTTCTAATGTTGTTCTACAAGCGATTGCTCCACAAAATCCCTCTGCAAGGTCTCACGTTTTCTACTTGTGTATGGGTTATTCAACAATGACACGGATATCCTAACCCTTTCCTAGCAATAAATCAATCAATAAACTACTATACTTGGCCACCTAGAGCAATCTATTAATCAATCATAGACATTTATTAAAGTAGAAGCAAACAATAATCATATGAAGAACTCAAAATAGATGCATGTATTAATCCTGAAAAAGAGGGGGTCTAACAACCTCACCCAATATTTCGATTAGCAATCTGTATGGACAACTTCGAGTTATTTTCTAGAGAATCAACTAGACTCAATCAATAGAAAATATCTCAAGGAGTTATTATCTCAATCTCTCGATTTGATTTACTCAAGCAAATATGATTCGCGAGTCTTAATCAAATAGAGATAACTTGGATGGTACCAAAGACCAATATCCAAGTGTCAATCGATTTAAATCAACAACCAATAAGCTCAGATATTCTAATCGATTGAACAACGCATAACCTGTATTATTTCAATTATATAACAAAATATAATACGGAATAGAAATAACACAGACACCAGAATTTTGTTAACGAGGAAATCGCAAATGCAGATTAACCCCGGGACCTAGTCCATATTAAACATACACTGTATTAAGCCGCTACAGACACTAGCCTACTTCAAATTGACTTCGGTATGGACTGTAGTCGAACCCCAATCAATCTCACACTGATCCAAAGTACAGTTATGCTCATACGCCTCTGATCCCAGTAGGATACTGCGCACTTGATTCCCTTAGATGATCTCACCCACAACCAAGAGTTGCTACGACCCAAAGTCGAAGACTTTAGCAAATAAATATGTCTCACAAAGAAAAGTCTACAAGATAGATAAATTCGTCTCTCATGAATAAACCTATGAGTTTTGTTCCGTATTTTGATAAATCAAGGTGGACAGGAACCAATCAATAAAACTAGACTTATATTCCCGAAGAACAGCTCAGTTTTATCAATCACCTCGCAATAGTCTTAATCGACGCAGCGAAAAAAGATATTGTGGAATCACAAACGATGATTACTTTTATATCTTGCCTATCGGGGATAGAAATCTCAAGCCAATTATTACAATTGTACTCGTACGATAGAAACATCAAGATCAGATCACACAACTATAAGAAAATTAGTATCGGTCTGGCTTCACAATCCCAATGAAGTCTTTAAGTTGTTAACCTGGTTTTAGAAGAAGAAAACCAAAGGTTATGAGAATTGACTCTAGCTTAGCAAACTAGTATCACATAAAATGTGTGGGGATTTGGTTTCCCAGTTGCTAGAGTTCTCCCTTATATAGTCTTTCAAATCATGGTTTGCAATCAATGTTAGCTTAGTAACAAAGCATTCAATATTCACCGTTATATGAAAACCTGATTAGATACAATCTAATACATCTCAACCGTTAGATCAAAAACTTAGCTTGTCGTACACACATGTACTTGACGATTTTGGGTTTGTGTAACCGTACCCAAACGTGTACAATAGTTTCTTCAATATTAGTCAACCAAATGGTTAGCCAAATGATAACTTTCATATCAACCATATTCTTCTTCCCCATAACTAGTCCAAATGACTCAAATGAACTAGTTAGAGAGTTGTTCAATTGCTATGAGATCTTATGTACTGCACAAGACATAATTGAAGAAAAAACGATGTGATTCACTAGAATCAATTCATGAACTATAAATCCACGGTTTGTAATAACATTCCTTAGATAATTTAAATAAGTTCACGAACATCGTTTTTAGACATAACCACTCAAGTTCGCGGACTCACATAACCGGTTGGAGTTCACAACCTCCAGCAGAAATTCTCGGGTTGGAGAATTTCCGTCAGTTCGCGGACTGAAACCGAGCTACAACTCCAGCAACAATTCTTGGGTTCGAGAACTACGCACGTTCGCAGACTGGGTTGACTGCTCAAGTTCCGGTTTTCACTTGAACAACAAAGTTCGCAAACTTCGGGTCAAGTGCTAAGGACTTATACATATATGTGTGTTGATGGTGGATTTCTATTTAAAGACTAAAATTGTAAAAAGCCAAATTTTGTAAGCTGACGTCCTGCAAAGGATAAAGCCTTCAGGTGATGAATATTTCTCGCCATGATAATTCATTGGAGCATGTGCAACCATCCCTGAGAATTAAAACCTACCCAGAGCGGAGCATGTAGCAACCATCCCGATTTTCTGTAGGTTTGCAGCATTACAATTAATGCCCTACTCAAAGCCTTGTGTTCGACATGAAAACACCCGTAGGCTACCTGACGGCGGGTTATATTAGCCCCGTTGAACGCATGCAAGACTACCCGTGTTAGTCTCACCTGCTGAAAACAAACTCAAAAATAGATCTCATCCGTCCAACTTCGCAGGCATGGTTGGACGGCCTAGATCACGCGCGGGATCGAGTAGCGCGCACGCACATGCTCACCGCCGGTTTACCTTCCTAATGGTGCAAATGGATTCACCATAGGAGCCATGGGCGTCGAGATGCGCTAGCATGAAGCTGCGGCTCACAAACCCTAAAATTAGGGTTTGCTTACAGGTTGTGACCAAGCAACTTTGGGCATGCACGCATTAACGATTTCGAAGCACAACTGCTGGCCGACGACGCCTGTGTACTCACCATGTGACCGGATACACGGCCAGCCAATCAGCCATGGTCGGTTGCAGACCAGCTATCTCGAAATTCGTGCCCAAAGGCAGCATTTGAGATCCCTTCTAATCTCGGCCATCCGTCATCGCAGGCTAGAACGGGCGACCCAGATTGCTCTGATTGACTTCAAGCTGGCGTGGACGTGTAGAGTGGCGTCCCACCTACATGCAGGGACAATCGGCCACTCCATGCATGCCTCCCAAGGTATAAAACCGTTAGGTTGAAAGAGGAAGCTCGCAAGCCTTCCAAACCCTAATCCAACGGTTATTCCTCCATCAATCTCGTCCGTCCAAGTTCGCATGCTTGGATGAATAGCCTAGGAAGGGAGTTAGGTGGAAAACAAGGTATCACGATGATCACCATCCTCCACACTTCCCCACGGTATAACCGTCCAAGGTGGGTCCCGCTCATGTGATCTCCAAACAACGCCTGAACATAGCTAGTTGAGTCACTTCAACTTGCAATATTTTCATCAAGGTTGTGTAGGCTTCAAGTATGTTAAGCATATTTAATGCACCGCATGCATACAATATGCGCCTATAAACAACTTGATTATTTTACCTAGCACCGTTTGCTACCTTATGTGGGTCCCACGACTCACTCGAGATGTTAAACTGGGGTATTGGTCTGGCGGTTTACAGCGTGCATCGTGCAACACGCCATCACAAGATCGTGTCAGGGAAACATGGGCGGTTAGCGATGATAGGAGAAGTGGGCAAGTAACCGTGTGACACTAACACACAACTCCACTTCCTCCATCACTCCACTTCCTCCACTTTCCCACGAGAGACGTGATGAAGGCTTATCGACTTGTATAAATAGGTTCTCCTCCCTATTTCCAAGAACACAGAAAAACCAAGTGTTAATACCATCGTATTCAACACCCAGAGCCTGCCTGCAACATTTGCTAGCCTGCTCAACCTTCTATTAACAAGTCATCAAATAGCCTTCACCTTCATACTCTCAACACCTTATTCGCTTCCCTCCCTAAGATCAACCTCACATCCTTCACCTGTGACCGAAAAAAATCTGGAACGGCCGTGTCTTCGGTTTAGGCCAGAATTGTACATATTATCTCTCGAATCAAAAGTGCTCATCGTGCAGCACATTTTTTGAAGGTTTAAATTCACTTCTCATCCACACACACCCAAAATTACCTAAACCTGCAGAAGTAGTTTTCTCCCATAAATAATTGGCGACCACAGTGGGAGGTTAATCTGTCGGTTGCAAAACTCGAATCTTTAAAGTCTGACAGTTTTTATTCGACTTTGGAGGGGTAGATCTTAGATTTGATTCTATTTTCAGTTCACTCTTCACCAAATCCCAGAAATTCATCCTGAGATGTACTCCAGTTCGTTAAATCCTTCAGAAGACATGGATAATCCAAGTGTCATCGAAAATGTGACCAAGATGCTGGAAGATTCCTTGGAAAATCAAGCAGGTATTGCTAGAGGGAAGAGTGAAACCTTCCGTCTCTTGAACGACATATCGGCTCAGTTACAGGAGGGCTCTGCAAGCAGCTACCCAGGAAATATCACTAATGACGCAAGAAATTCTGAAGGTCAGGTTTTCAGAAGAACTGGCGGAACACATGGCCCCAGAGAGCCCAAAGACGAACAATACCTTTTACCTGGCAATGGAAGCTCGAGACGGATCGACCATCATGAAGAATTACGACGCTTGCCGGATAAAAACAGAGAATCAACTGCATACGAATCCTTGTTAGAATATTTATACCTCAAGGCTCTTGCCAAAGCTCAGAACAATGCCCAACCCGTGCTGACTCTTCATCTAGGGAAAGAAACATTGGAGGAAGGCGAAATCAATCAGAGAGCATATGAACGTAGGAGCTTGCAGCCTTCAAATCACCAGCAAAACAACAATACCATCGTCAGCGCAACGTCCTCCATGTTTCAGCAGAATCACCCGACCAAGAGGGCCGCGGATGCGGTGACACGTGACAACGCCTAAATTCCGTCTCCAAAGCGTGCTTCAAACCGAGACCCAAGGGAAGAGTCACGACACGTGCCGACGCAGGAAAGTTTAGACTCAAGAGGTCCATGATTCCCGTTTCCCATAAGGAAGATTGTGGAGTTGTTGGAGACATCGGTACATGATGGAGAAGTACAACTGCCGCCTGTGTGGCGTCCGCCCACCGATCAAGAGACATCCAACCCGAGGTATTGTCATTACCATCGATTTCTCCATCACCCCACCAGCAAGTGCCACGCATTGAAACGCATTGTCCACGATAATATAAATTCAGAAAAACAACCTTTCCCCTCAAAAAATTAGCATGCGCTCTTTGGGGAGAAAGTATTCGGGAGTGTTCATTCTCATACACGGATTTCGAAAGACAAGTAAGTTCCAGCAAATGTTACTTTAAGATAGTTATATATCCTGCTGGGGACTTGGCTTCCTACATATATAAACAGGATACTCAATGAGCAGGCACCATACATGCTTACCCCCCCTCACCTTTCCCTTTCACACTGCGTTTTCAATTTCACATGACATGGATGATCACTCATCATATAAGATTCAGATTCTATTTTAGAATAATCTTTTCCAAGAGTCAAACATTCATAAAAGCATGTCGTAAATAAACCAGTCCAAGAATCAATCACCCATCAATAAAAAACCTAAAACCAAACTGTGTGAAAGGAAATCCTCACAATCACTCGAAAAGCATCTAAAGAGAAAACACAAGTAGACGACATGAATACTTCAGGGAAAGTATTTCAGAAACACCTCATTCTTCTGAGCAAGAGCACCTTCCATCTTCCGGAGAATGGCTTGTTGCAATTTCAACTCCTCGGCCAACCTACCAACCTTTTGTTTCGGACGAACGACGCATTCAGTGGAAGACACCATACCTTGCTTCTTCTGAATCTCCTGAATTGCATAAAACCCTTTGAAGAACCAAGGAGCATTGAAGTCATACTGCGCAAACACATCCAAGTGGCACTTCCAGTCTTCCATCACGTCTTCAGAAACATCACGACCAATTGCAACGCTCATCTCCTGAATAGCGGGTAAGGCCTCCTGAACGCGATTTACCAAAGAAAGACGACTCATCAGCTTCATGGTGGTGGAAATATGACCATATTTCTTCCATATTTTGGTATACAACTCCTCAAACTGAGACGGCATGTTGAACCCTCCAACCAACACATGATCAGGACGTGGATTATCAAAGGGAAGGTCAAACATAGCACCAGGAACAACTGTTGGCGACAACATCTCTTTAGAAGGAACCATCGCAGCTGATGTCCCTTCCAGACTCCTCGGAGTGCTGGTCCGGATTGCTGACACGGCCTCATCTACAAGCTCACTAAAACTACTGCTCTGGAAGGCATGCACTTCAATCGAGCTTGCACCACCTTCATCGTTATCTATGACAGGATCAGTGTAGCCAGACTTCTCCGCATGAGGATCAGTTTTGCCAGATTGCTCTACATGAAGGTCATTGTTATCAGACTTGTAGGATCAGAATATTGTCACAACAATATTCATGAGAAATGAACAACAGTTCTGCGATACATCGATAATAAATGACTGTTCTGCGATACATCTAAAGATGACTTAAACAATGACGTAATGACTGAAAACGACGGAAACACGAAGAAAGTGTGACATGTCTGCGATATATCAATAAAACCTGCGAAAGATAAAGGCGGTGCTAACTGCGATTTATCGCAAGAACTCAGATCCGAAATTGAAGGGAATCTTAGTCAGAAATGAGTCATCATGAGTCAGAATCCACTATGTAAATACATATATGAAGGAGATGAATGGTTCCAGAGAGGGGGATGAATTTTTGAGTGTTAGGAAAGTTTATAGGAGATGAAAATTCTTTTTTGAGTGTTAGGAAAGTTTATAGGAGAGAGAAAATCTTTTATTAAGTGTTCTGTGTTCTTGATTTTTGTAATTTCCTAAGATCAAATTAATAAAAAAGTGTCTTTAATCTTCAAATTATGTCATAAATATTGATAAATTCTTGAATAGGGTGTAGTGTGGGAATTCCTGCAACTACATTTTGGCGCCCAGAAACAGGGAGGAATCAATTTGAGAAATTTCAAATTACAGCTTGAAGATTTGAAGAAATAAATAAGAACTGAAGAAATGGCTAGGAGAAGAAGAAATACATCAGAACCACCAACAACAGTGAGAAGAAGTAAAAGAATTGCTGGGGAAGGAACATGTGAATTGGAAGGATCTTTAAGGATTAGATAAGGAAGAAGTAGAATGAGAAATGGAGCAGAAAATTCAATCCAACCACCAAATCAACAAATACGAGCACAAAATAGAAATGTGGATTATGATAGAATAAGTGTGCATACTTGGAGGTCGGATTCGGTAGAAGAAGCGGAAAATCAAGAATAGGAAAGAAATCAAGAAATGGATGGAGGATTAATTCATGAAGGACATGAAGTAGAAGATGATTTGAGACAAAGGATACAGGAAGAAAGAAGATTAGAGGCATAAGAACGTGCCAATCTTACAAGACAAAATCATGAATAAATAATGGAAAATTTGAGGTTGCAAAACAGAAGATCGAGAAGCAGCATGAGATCAAATTCGAGATCATATAGAGAAGAAACAAGATAAAATATACAAAATATTGGCGAAAATTTGATAAATGATCGTTATATTCCACGCGGTGAAACTTTAGACATTAGATATAATCAGGATGAGGGAGAAAATCAAGAAGAGAGAAGAAGAATGTTACGTGATGAAGAAATTCGAAGAAATCACAGAATAATTGAAGATGATATTGAGAGGCATTATATTGAGCAAGTACATTTAGCATGAGAAAGAGAGAGGTTGCAAGCAGAAGTAGAAGAACAAGAAATTCAAACAGTGTTGCGTCAGAATAATCACGATAATCGAGAAAGAAGACGTGTGCAAAATCGTAATAATGATAATCTCAATGAGGAATATGAGAGAATTCGCAGAGACATAGAAAGGCAACGAAGAGAAATAGAAAGAGATGAGGAAATTCGCGGAGAGGAGAATGAAAGACAAATTAACTTGGAAGAAGAAGAAAATCGCAGAAGAAGACAAAACCATGATGTTGGAGAAGAAGCGCGAAACATCGCAAGACAAGAAAGACATGAACGCAGACGAAGAGAGGCTGCGTTGAAAAGGCCAATGGAGCAAAATTCTGATAGAAATGAACAAATCTTGCGAGAATTAGCAGAAATGAGGGGAATGATAAATAACAGAAGAGAAGGAGGAAGAAGACAACTTGATGAGGCAATCGAGGAAGCTGCGAAAACTCAATTTACTCAAGAGGTACAATTAGGAGGGATACCTCCAAAATGTAATTTACCGGTGTTGACCAGTATATTTGATGGGACTACGTGTGATGTCCAACATATCAAAGCTTATATTCGATGTATGCTACAATGGGAGAACCATGATGTCGTTTTGTGCAAATATTTTGCGTCAAGTTTAACTGGAGAAGCATTGAAGTGGTTCGAAAGTCTTCCAAAGAATATAATAACTTTGTTCATGCATTTGCAAACTACTTTCTTAGGAGCATACATCAGCAATAACTTTACGCGACCTGGAATTGAAGATGTGTTTGGATTGAAACAGAGAGTTGGAGAGAGTTTAAAGCACCTAACGATAAGATGGAGGACAATGTGCAGTGAAATGGCAGGAAGAGTGGATGAAAGATATCTCATATTATCCTTCATAAATGCTATGTTTGCGACGAATCTATTATATATCCAAGTCTTCAGAGTTAAAAACACAATTACCATGACAGAACTGCGAGAATTGCAGGAAGAATATATTGTTTTGGAGGAAAAACAAAATGAGATGGAGTCTTATCCAATTCACACAGGCACAAATTTAGCCGCAGCAAATGGAAGTTTATTACCAAGGATGATTAATACAGTAGCAAGTACTTCTCAAAACCCACGAGAGAAAATGGAGACTGATAATCAACATAAGATAGTAGCAATGGGGAGTAGAGATCAGGAGGAATTGGAAAAGGAGAGAAATTTTTATAATCGCAATAACAATAATAAGGTCCCAAGGTTTGATCAACCGCATGAGACTTATGGGGGACAGAGGAAGAATTATTCAAGAGAGCAAAGAGGTCAGAGGAATATGTGGGAAGACATCAAATTGCCACCTTTAAACACCGGAATAGACAAGATTTGGGAAGCGATTATTCTGATGGAGAACATACCCTCACTCTGGAACATGGGGAAAGAACCACATCCTAACAGCCAAAATCAAGAGTTTTGTATGTATCATCATTTTCATGGCCACTCTGTGCATAATTGTAGAAATGTAAAAAGAATTATTTTGCGAATGATTGAACAGGGGAAATTAAATCATTTTCTAGCAAGATATTTACAACCGCAACAATTGCCGCAAGCACCAGAAATTCGCAGAGTTAATGTTGCAAAAGAAGCCGAAACATTTGTCATTGAAGTAGAAGCTACAGCAAAAAATCTATTTTGCAATTCAATTGTACATTCGCAGAAAATGGTAGAGGATTTCCATGACAATGTGCTAAGCAGAGTATTTGCAAGGGATATAGAGGGAAGAGAGGTGATGAATATTGCAAAGATTTCTCCGTTAGAAGAATGGAAGAAACAAGTTATTTCTTTTACTACGGAAGAGATACCAGAACCTGGGAAGATGCATGACAATCCATTGGTGGTGAAACTAGAGATAAATCCAAAATATAGAGAAGAAGGAGAAGAAGATGATGATGATGCAGCAAATGATTCTTGGGCAATAGATAAAGTTTTAATTGATACTGGTAGCTCAGTAGACATTTTATTTTATCATACATATCGCACAATGGGTGGAAGAGATGATGAGTTAATCCCTTCAACTTACAAGATCTATGGTTTTAATGGCACTGCAAACAAGCCAAAAGGAGAAATTACTATGGAAATTCCGTTGAACAAGATATCTTCAAAAATCAAGTTTTGTGTAGTGGATATAGAATCTCCTTACAATGCCTTAATTGGAAGGCCATGGCTTCATGGGATCTTGGGCATAACATCAACATATCATCAATGCATAAAATTTCCACTTCCTCATGGTATTGGGATAATTAAAGGTGATTGGTTTGAAGGAAAAAAGTGTTATAAAGTTGACATTAATACTTGCGAAGAAAGGAATGCCCGAAATCGTATTTGGCAACAAAACAGGAGGCAAAATCTGAGAGCTGATAAATTGATGGTGGACAATATAGATTTGCGGGGAAAGGATATACTTCAAGAATAGTTTTGTCCCAAAAGATTCAATGGCGATTAATCATACGAAGATATGGAAAAGTAGAAACCTACATTCTTCGAAGGAGAACAAACAAGTATAAGATAAATAAGTAAAAAGAAATTGCGAATAATCATTCGACACAGAAGAAAAGAAGTGCAACAATATTATGTTGCGAACAAATGAAAAACTCTATTGTGAGAATTAAAAGAAAAACTCTGCTCAAAAATGAGAATTTTTCTATTAAAAAGAAAAAGATGATGATTTCTAATCATATAAGAATTTTTAATGCAAATGCATAAGAAGGGCGCAAATCGCCTAAAAATATATAAGAACGGGACGAACTTTTATGGCGTACACCTTAGTTCGCGGATTCTATTCCGTAAGAGGCAATGTCCTTAAAGTACGTCATAAGGGGGGTATCTCTTTGCATGGCTATGGGAAAGGCTATACCGCTGCTGGAACCTAGTCATTGAGATTTGGGATTATAGAAAATCCATCCAGGAGAGATAACTTGGATTCCCAATTATATAAGGTTATACCCTGGTTGGGCGCCCGAGAGTTTCTCCTAAGGAATGCAACGTATGATCAAGGCGCCGAGGTACACGGTTGAGTTGTGGGTGCCCGGGATGGATGAACCTACCCTGGCCATCCATGGAAAGTCTTGGCTTACGATGTGTTCGGCCCGAAGAAAACCCCACTTAAGGTGCAGTCTTGTAACTATAAGCCATATAAGGCATAAAGGACAAGGCTGTGAAAACAACTGGTTGTTGGCAGAACCGGATGGGAAAGTACTAGTCTTGTATGGCCGATGTATAATCCTTGAAGGGGCAACCGGGGGTGAGATAATGGCGATACCCTCCATTAGGGAGCTGTGTATCAAAAAAGACGGCAATGTCATGGGGCTTTATATTTGTAAGAATATTTAGGCCCGTCATATTGTCGCGTGACAGAGACATCAATGTCATGGGACTTTATATTCGCAAGAGTATTTAGGCCCGTCATATTGCCGCATGACTGGCCAAAAAGCCTAAAGAGAAATGTTAAGATGAGATCAATGGGTTTTTGCGATAAGATCAAAATATGAGATAAATGAAATCAATAATAAGAGGAAATAACTCGCAAAGACGTCCTGCGATTTCATCGCAAAGACGGCAATGTCATAAGTCTTAAAAAGCAAAGAGAGATTAATCTCACAAGATGGCTTAGATTTATCATATTGTCGCAGAAATTAAAATAATGATAAGACAAGATCAATGGATTATTACGTGTAAAGTAAGAATGTCCTGCGATCTTGTCGCATAAAAGTGGCATAATAAGACCTTTAACTAGGAAGGCGAAATAAGACCACAAGAGAAATTATGTCGCAGAAAAATATATATCGCAGAAAAATTTGCGGTGATTCATTTATCATATTGCAGATTAATAACAAGAGGCAAATATGGGAACGATGTATAAGAACAATAAATATTGTTATTCATCATTATATGATAAATTCATATAAATAACAGACATATAGAGGCAAAAAAGGAATTTATATATATTGAAGAACATCAGGAGTTACAAGTATCTTGCAGAAAGAATGATACAATTCGTCGCAGATAATTATCGCAAGAAAGAAAGATAAAAATACAGGAGAAGATCAAAAAGAAGAAGCAAAACTATTGAGATTTATCTTCACCATTATCTTCATCTTCGTCTTCATTATCTTCATCATCAGTTTCTTCTTCATCTTCGCTTTCATTCTCATTTATATCAGCCTCACTGTCAGAAATAACTGGTACTTCAGAACTGGCTGGGATATTTTCCAAGAGGCAAGGATATAGACTAAGAGGAAGATCATTATCTTTGCAGACTTTCTCAATAGCATTATTACGAACGGTGAGAAGGTTACTACGCAAATTGGAGTTGGATATCTTTATTTTCTCTCGCAGTCTAGTGATTTTATCATTGCGGGAAGCCAGATTATTCGCAAGACCACTTTTTTCTTCTTCAAGTTCTGCTATTCTTGTAGAATGTTTTTCTTCAGATTTTGCGATGATACAATAACAAGTTAGAAATTTATCAAGAATCTACAAAAAATATAAAGATGTTATAGGAGCAATAAATAACCTTCTCTTTCATGAATCATTTCTTGTATCAAGGTTGCTTGCTCGGTATGAAGACTGACATCTATTTCTAAGTTTTTCCTAGCATTATCGAGAATTGTCGCAGCCCATGCGAATTCATCATCATTTTGAATGAGAAGATGGGAACGGATTTGTTTTTATCTCTTAAGAAGTTTAATATTTTCATCCTTAAGTCTATCTCTGTCAAGCTCAGTATCAACAAGGGTATTGCGAAATTTTGATAGAGCTTCAGCGCCTTGAAGAGTAATGCGTTCTTTATCCTTCTCAAGTTCACTCTTCTTGGCTTTTAAGACTTTGATTTTTTCCCTAAATTTATCTTTGCAAGTTTTTAAACTATTGGACATACTCAAGGTAGATCTATAGTCCATTCTCATAAGGGAAACATGATGTTTAAGCTCATCAAGAGACAGAGTATTAATTTTATCGTCAGAATAATTATTTAAAGCGTCATTAAGACGCTGAAGAAGAATGGTTTCATCTATGGGTTCATCAAAAGAATTGAGAATAAGAGCTTCATCAGTAAGATTATAGGCATCTGCAAAATGGTTGCTCAAATAAGCTAAAATAGCGAGAATAAAGAAAAGTAAAAAAAAAAAAAAATTAAAGAGAAAAAAGATTTATACCAATAACTTGTTTGCATAACTTCTCCTTGTCAACTAATTTCTGTTGAAGAACTTCAATTTCTACTTCAAGAGATTTATTTTTGTTAAGGAGCTCAGTGTACCCAGATACTTCCAATTGTTTACATTTTTCGCGGAGAAGGGCTATTTCAGCTTCATATTGTTTATTTTTCTCGCGAAGTGTCGCAGATTCAGATTGTGAATCAGTAAGCCTTTTCTGCGATGTTGATAATCTGTTTTCTAGTTCTGAAGCAACAGAAAAAGAAGCTCTAGCAGTCTGCGACATAAAAGAGAAAATGAGTGAAGATAAGTAAAAGATCTTTGATACTTATGATAAATGTAAAATTTACTACAAGAAAAACAAAGGAAAGGGGCATACCAGTGAAGTTAGCGCGTGAAGAAAACTGGAGTCGATAAATCTGGAAACTCCTTTGAGATCTTTATTATTAGTTAAGATCGAAGCATCGCAGATTTTCGAGAGATAATCGCAAGTACGAGCGATGTGTCATCCTCACCAACACCTTGCATCGGATTCCTAAAAATATTTGATAATTGATCCATTGGAGTCTCAGGATGAGAGATACCCATCGCATATCTAATTCTTGTAGAAGAAAAATGCGTTGAAGTGCCCACAGTGACGTCATGGTTTACCCCATCATTTTCTTCAAATTCTTTATCTTTTTCAGCGATAATAGGAGTCTCTCTAAGTGGAAGAAGTGGTTGAGTTTTTCTTCTCTTCTCTGGAGGACCGTCTGTGGTTTGATTTTTATTCCGGCGGGGGGAAGTACCAGAACTTTCATTTGAAGTTAATACTCTTTTGCCTTTATCTTTGGCTTCAACCACCGCGACAAAAGGAATTTCCTTGAAAACAATCACATATAAAGATAAGAAACAAGGGCAACAATATATTGTTAAAAGTTATAAAAGAATGTTTCTTACTTCATCTGTGAAGGTTTTCAAAAAATTTAGGAGATTGGGATTCCCAATACTGGCGTAGCTAGCCTTCATTTTTCCAATCTGGAAAAAAAAATAAATTTTTTTTTTTTCAATAACTAGAAAGAACAATATATTTATCTAAGTCCGTGAATAATGATTAACTTCGCGAGATATACCTCAGAATTCTTTTCGGGCCAATTAAAGACCCAAGGATGATAAGCCGCAAGATATGCAAGATTCGCAGGAAGGTTAAGAGTACCAGAGATATATGGACCTTCAAGAAGAAGAGGAAATCTACACCATTTATCATCCTTGGAGAAGCGTGGACCATTATTTCTTGTTGAATGATAGTCTATATTTTGCATAAGAATTTTATCCTTAGCAACCTTTTTATCCCTATCCAAACGAACAGCCCAACACGTGCTTTCTTTCTTCATTGGAATCACTTGATAATTCGCAAAGAAATTCTCCACGGTATATTTCGCTGGAATAATTGGGATATTTTCAAATTCAGGATGTTTCGCAGAACTAGGATAAAGGGATCCTTTACCAGCTCCACGGGAGGCATATTCAAGAATGAGACGAATACAATCTCCACTTAATTCGCAGATTGCTCGCGAAAATTTAACATGAGAAATAATCTCATAAAAAAGAGGGAGATCTGGGTTATAAAGAGGAATAGGAAGGCCAGCTTCCAATTGACCTAGCGAAACAAGGATCTTCTCGTTAGAAGAAGGAAATCTTGAAGCTAGATCAATGGAGAGATCAGAGTCTGAAGATTGATCAGGGATCTCAGAAAGTGTGAAACCTAAGGATTGAAGCTTCTGCTGGTGTTTTTTCAAAGTGGATTGACCTAATTTTTTAGCAGGGGCCATTTTTTATGGGAATGATGATTTAGATGAAGAAAAATAAAGAATTAAAATTGAAACAATAATAGATCCGGAATTTGCGGAAGAAGATGAAGAATAGAAGAGTTGCAGAGAAGAAATAAAAAAGAAAAGAGAGAATAAAAAGAAGAGGGGGGGGGGGATTAGCGAAGAAGATATTTATAAGAAAAGAAGATTCTCGAGAACATCAATGCATTTAATGAAGAAAAGACATGAACGGTCAGAATTCAACGGTTAAAAAAAAAAAAAAAAACGTGTCAAGAAATAAATGAGAGAAAAAACACGCGTAGAATATCTAGCGATGGATGCAGAGATGTGTCAGAATTTAGGGAATATGAAAAGACAAGGAGTTGCGGCAAATCAAGAAGCTTAAATTCTCATGATCTTTATCTTCTTCGCAGAAAAGATATGAGAAGAGGCAAGATGTAGGATCAGAATATTGTCACAGCAATATTCATGAGAAATAAACAACAGTTCTGCAATACATCGATAATAAATGACTGTTCTGCGATACATCCAAAGATGACTTAAACAATGACGTAATGACTGAAAACGACGGAAACACGAAGAAAGTGTGACATGTCTGCGATATATCAATAAAACCTGCGAAAGATAAAGGCGGTGCTAACTGCGATTTATCGCAAGAACTCAGATCCGAAATTGAAGGGAATCTTAGCTGTAAATGATCTGTCATGAGCTGTAATCCACTATGTAAATACCTATATAAAGGAGATGAATGGTTCCAGAGAGGGGGATGAATTTTTGAGTGTTAGGAAAGTTTATAGGAGAGAGAAAATCTTTTATTAAATGTTCTGTGTTCTTGATTTTTGTAATTTCCTAAGATCAAATTAATAAAAAAGTGTCTTTAATCTTCAAATTATGTCATAAATATTGATAAATTCTTGAATAGGGTGTAGTGTGGGAATTCCTGCAACTACAAGACTCATCAGTATGAAGATTTCCAGACTTCCCGTTGCCTCCACGCTCCTCATTGTAAACTCGAGCCAGTACATCAAAGGCGTTTTCTTCAGGAATCCCCTGATCACCAACAAGGATTAATAAAAGCTGCTCATGAAAGTCGAAACTGGAAATCAAGCATAAAGAATTCAGAATACCTGCATATTGGAAGAGTTGAGAATTACTGGGCTACATGCTCGCTTCTTTTTCTTGGACTTGAGATTAAAGTAGGTGGCGTTAACCCTGCCTCATTTGCCTAGAAGGGATTTCAATCGCTTATGACCAACCAAGACGTCATCAAGAGGTTTACCACGAAGGTCAGTTTCCATTTCACTAGCAAATGATTTAAAGAGCAGCAGTTGCCCCCTCCAAAAATCTTTGTAACCAGAAGTAGCTACCAGCTTTCTCCCCGGGGAAGGAAAAGGAAGTTTCAGATCCGGCGAGAAAACATCAACGTCAAGGCATGATGACTTAAGTTCTTCTGAAGGCGTTGCGGGATGATGAAATGGGACACCTTGATAAAAACCCATTTGGCGAGCGGATCTATCAATATTATATGGAATGATGCTTAGCCTGTCATCACAAAAAGAAGGAACATATCCTGGTATACAGCTCCGCAGGAAAACAACTTCTTCAGGGCTCATATCTCTCCCCTCAGGCGGCAGCTCAATGACAGGGACGATGGCGGAAGGATGAACCATCCCACAAGGACGAAAGTCTATGGCACTCACACTATCGAGCAAATCTACAAGCCTCACCCCAACTTTTGGACGTCTATTCTGCCAACGGAGTACTCTTGAACCACCATACAAGCTGGGGACTGAGGTTGTAGGAATTGGAGCGTAATCTTTAAAGTGTTCCCACAAAAGCACTTGAAGAAAGGCGACGTGTACATATGTATACGCCTTCATGTACCCATTGGAAATATATACCTCCTTTACTAAATAATTCAGGTGACCATACAACGAGCCAAGGAATAACGAAGCCAAGGGGAGAGTTATACCTTTGCCTAGCTTAATGGCGAACATGATGATCTTCCTTCTAATAGTTTTCGTTCTTGATCCGTCATCAAGAATATCTCTGGACAACCACAAGGACAAGAATGCAGCTGCGCTAAGATTATCATTACCTTACATAGAGGACCATTCACCTACCCACCATGTGTAGAAACATTTCGGCTTCTTGTCCAGCTGGTCGTATTCGTTCAGTTTCTGAATTATAGCCTGGTGGATGGCATCTTCATCATCACCAAACAGTTTGCAATTAAAACTGCCAGCGACAGGAAGACTCATTAATGCAGACACGCTCTCAAGAGTAATAGTCATTTCACCCCATGTGCATAAAGCTGTATTTGTAGAAGGACGCCATCGAGAAGCAAAAGCAACCAAACCTGGGATGTCCTTCTTAACATGGAGAATTGCGGACGCCCTGATAGCATCAAGAATTCGCTCCCTGGTCAAGTTGTCTTTAATCCTTGCGTTACCCAACATACGCCACATCCATCCTTCGTATGAGCTAAGTGGAGTCTGACAAATTTTGAAGTCAATAGGGGAACGTGGATATTCTTTCTTCCGGAGACAAAACCTCATCACGCCTACTAAAGACGACGAGTGACCCTCATCACTTTTTGTACCGGTAATAAGGCATATTTTATGATTGGAATGCTTCCTGATGTTCGGCAAAGACTTGGTAAGCATTTCATCATCTATATTTGGCATATCTCTGAAAGGGTCGACACCTCCCTTCACAACATTATCCTCCGTGTTCATCATTTGAGAAACTGCAATAAGATTGGAAGTGTCAGCATGTTTCCAAGGAGTCGTACGGAAATAAAAGATTCTTGTGATTCCCAACTTCGCTGTTAGGCACCTAATACAGAGATTACATGGTATTGGGATGGTTCAAGCGTCTTCCAAACAAACTCAGTTGAGGTAAATTTACACTACTCTGTGTTCGATTACGAACTGGGAGCAATGGGTATGGAATCTAGTGTTATGTTATGTGCCATTCTCTTCATATGGAAGTTACCTACAACATATCAAAACTTCACGACAATCTTATGAAAGAGCAAGGAGGGGTGGCAAAAACATCAGAAAACACGCAACCTGAAAAAATTCTGAAAACCTCCTGGAAGTTTACTATTTCGCGGTTTTTATCCCCTAAACACGCTCAAAATTCAAAAAGCTTCTTTACTAAAGCTTGGAAATTTTCTGGGCTTGAGGATACATATGTGGACCGTCAAAATCCGAGTTTGTATGAGGATTCTACAGTAATTTCGATAAACGCAAGCGCAAGAGTACCTCCAAATCACGGAGGCGGGCACTAAAGTTTGCATACGCATCCCTAAAACTAAGCCAACATGTCAACATATTTTCTACAGTTGGTTATCATGTCTACAAGTTCAAGGCAGCGGTTCTATCAAGCTACAACCTGGGTTTTGACATGCAAGGATAAAGGGAACGAGCAACATGTTTATGCTTTTTTTACTACGCAATCCTGGCAGGCGGTAAAGGAATCAATTATGGTATGTTTTGTTGCACCTACAATCCTCTCAAAGTGCAAAAGAAACTCTACCTAAATAATTAGGGTTTGCAAAAAAAAATTTTTGCAGTACCTGATTAACGGCGCCGGAGGAAACAAATTCGGCAGCAACGGCGATGGCGGAAGCACGAGCAGAGAGCTGGACGTTCACAAAAAAAAAAAAGAGAAATCGTGAAACGAAAAAGGGTTCTCCCTTTTATAGGAAAATTTTTGAAGAATTCTAATTAGAAAAGGATTACTTTTTGCTTCCAAAAACCAAGAAGGGAAACCGACCCACCAAAGGTTTCATGCCTGCGACGGTGCGTTCACATGGACAATCACTAGCGGCTGCCTTCCAAGGTTAGTTACCTTTATTTCTTTTACGTATATTTGTCACCATCTCATGCCTACCCCGCAAAAGTGTAATCATTACATGCTAGGTAGGGGACTTAATGTTGATGGTGGATTTCTATTTAAAGGCTAAAATTGTAAAAAGCCAATTTTTGTAAGCTGACGTCCTGCAAAGGATAAAGCCTTCAGGTGATGAATATTTCTCGCCATGATAATTAATTGGAGCATATGCAACCATCCCTGAGAATTAAAACCTACCCAGAGCGGAGCATGTAGCAACCATCCCGATTTTCTGTAGGTTTGCAGCATTACAATTAATGCCCTACTCAAAGCCTTGTGTTCGACATGCAAACACCCGTAGGCTACCTGACGGCGGGTTATATTAGCCCCGTTGAACGCATGCAAGACTACCCATGTTAGTCTCACCTGCTGAAAACAAACTCAAAAATAGATCTCATCCGTCCAACTTCGCAGACATGGTTGGAAGGCCTAGATCACGCGCGGGATCGAGTAGCGCGTACGCACATGCTCACCGCCGGTCTACCTTCCTAATGGTGCAAACGGCTTCACCATAGGAGCCATGGGCATAGAAATGCGCTAGCATGAAGCTGCGGCTCACAAACCCTAAAATTAGGGTTTGCTTACAGGTTGTGACCAAGCAATTTGGGCATGCGCGCATTAACGATTTCGAAGCACAACTGCTGGCCGACGATGTATGTGTACTCACCATGGGACCGGCTACACGGCCAGACAATCGGCCACGGTCGGTTGCAGACCAGCCATCTCGAAATTCGTGCCCAAAGGCAGCATGCGAGATCCCTTCTAATCTTGGCCATCCGTCATCGCAGGCTAGAACGGGCGACCCAGATTGCTCTGATTGACTTCCAGCTGGGGTGGACGTGTAGAGTGGCGTCCTACCTACATGCAGGGACAATCGGCCACTCCATGCACGCCTCCCAAGGCATAAAACCGTTAAGGTGAAAGAGGAAGCTCGCAAGCCTTCCAAACCCTAATCCAACGGTTATTCCTCCATCAATCTCGTCCGTCCAAGTTCGCATGCTTGGATGAATAGCCTAGGAAGGGAGTTAGGTGGCAAACAAGGTATCACCGTGATTACCATCCTCCACACTTCCCCATGGCATAACCGGCCAAGGTGGGTCCCGCTCATGCGACCTCCGAACAACGCCTGAACATAGCTAGTTGAGTCACTTCAACTTGCAATATTTTCATCAAGGTTGTGTAGGCTTCAAGTATGTTAAGCATATTTAATGCACCGCATGCATACAATATGCGCCTAAAAACAACTTGATTATTTTACCTAGCACCATTTGCTACCTTATGTGGGTCCCACAACTCACTCGAGATGTTAATCACGTCATAACTGGGGGATACAAACTGGGGTATTGGTCTGGCGGTTTATAGCGTGCAGCGTGCAACACGCCATCACAAGATCGTGTCAGGGAAACATGGGCGGTTAGCGATGATAGGAGAAGTGGGAAAGCAACCGTGTGACACTAACATACAACTCCACTTCCTCCATCACTCCACTTCCTCCACTTTCCCACGAGAGACGTGATGAAGGCTTATCGACTTGTATAAATAGGTTCTCCTCCCTATTTCCAAGAACACAGAAAAACCAAGTGTTAATACCATCGTATTCAACACCCAGAGCCTGCCTACAACATTTTCTAGCCTGGTCAACCTTCTGTTAACAAGTCATCAAATAGCCTTCACCTTCATACTCTCAACACCTTCTTCGCTTCCATCCCTAAGATCAACCTCACATCCTTCACCTGTGACCGAAACAAATCTGGAACGGTCGTGTATTCGGTTTAGGCCAGAATTGTACAGATTATCTCTCGAATCAAAAGTGCTCATCGTGCAGCACATTTGTTGAAGGTTTAAATTCACTTCTCATCCACACACACCCAAAATTACCTAAACCTGCAGAAGTGGTTTTCTCCCACAAACAATGTGTTACCACAACAATGTTTATATCCCCCAATAGTTATATTATCTAAACTCTCATTTCAATCATTGAAACATTCTCAGAGGACGTCATATAGTTGTTATTCACAAACTAGTTTTCGTCAGAGAAATTTCCAGAGTGATTGAAACATAACATGACTTTCGTCACTAGGCAAAGATGAACTTGAATAAAGCGAAAGATTTACCAACACACATTTCGAGAAATAGGTGAGCGAGATATACTCAGCTCGAAATGTCAAATGTGCATATCTTTAGTCTATATAATAAAACGATTTTTGTCTCAAGATAGGAGATATAGTAGATAAACTTTTGAGTGATAGATAAGTTCAAGTCTCCACATACCTTTTATTCGATGAAGATCCATTGGTTCCTTGAGTAGTCCTTCATCTTGTATGATGATTGACATGGAGTTCTTGAGCTCAACTACACTTTCTATCCTAGTCCGAGACCTTAGCTATGACTTTATATTTTTGATCACTAACATTAACAAACATGCTTGAGATAGCAACGCATGCGAGTTCGACCGAGCGGTGCTCTAACAATCTCCCCCTTTGTCAATTTTAGTGGAAAAACTACTAATACATATGGAATACAAAAAATATATAAATAAAATTTGTAGCTCCTATTCCACATGTCTAATCTTCAACAATACTCGAAATCTTCGTCACTTCCAAGTAGTCCAATGATCCCAAAGGTTGTAAGTTTATCATCATCGTTGTTCAAAATCTTTAGCTATAACAATGAGAAAAGCATCGGTTCTCAATCATTGTTATACAATGTCATAGTATTATTACACAACGTCAAAGTCCAATTGCATCACAACTTCAAAAATAATACTATGGTGATACTTCACTCCCCCTTAGTCAATACTCCATCTCACATGGAAACCACTCCCCCTTACATAATGATCCGAAAACCATATGTATTTGTAGCGTGAACTACAATTAATTCTCCCCCTTTTTGTCAATAAAATTGGCAAAGGTATAAGAACGGGATCCTAATGAAATTTCCGTAAGAGACATTTCATGACCAAAGGTAAATATGTATCATCTTGTTTAGATGCAATCATAAAGCCGAAGCTAAATGCATTCATCAAGGAGTTTATAAAGATGCAAGATAACCCCTATAATATTCCACTGCCGCACTCCTCACAAAGATTTGGAAATTAAGCACAAGTTCAAAAGAACTCTCCCTCATAAAATGTCATTCCCAAAGGAACAACAAGAGCGACCTTAATTTCAAAAGAAAAGAAGGATTTCTTTAGACTCAACAAATTGCATACAATTATGAATTTGTAATCCAACAAGAAATATTCAATCAAATTAACCAAAGCGAACCAAGATTAATTTGACTAAATATGCTAAACACAAGTAAACTTATGGAGACTTAAAAAAATCAATTAGATTAATCACAAGAAGACTCGCAAATAATCTAATTGTCATACACAACCAAACTAATTACAAAAGTAATCAATTTAATTTGCCATACTCGACATAAGAAAATCTATGGAGCGATGACTAAGTTAATCATGAAATAACCAACCAAATCAATCATGCTCAACATATAAAAGCTTATGGAGTGCTAACTAAATAATCACACAAGTTGATTGATTTAGTTCGTTTGAGCTCAACATAAGAGATTATGGAACCTCGACTAAGATTATCATAGGATATGACAACCTTAACCGTAAGTGTACTCAACATAAGTAGACTTATGGAATACAAACTAAATAACCACACAAGTTGATTAATTTAGTTCTTAATGATCAACATATAACATCTCATGGAACAACCAACCATGCCAATAAGGAATCGACTTAGTCGTATCGTGATCAACATAAGACACACAATGGAGCCTTCACGGTAATACATAATAATATGGATCAATAAAGCTCTATACCGTGGGTAACACAAGGATTCATTCTATGTTTTCATCACCATTTGCAGAATGACACACAATAGACATAATCCTTGAATCACAAAAGATTTTAACCTATCTTACATCAATAATTGACAATATAGGCTTAACTTTTGTGTTTGTCAAAATTCTATTCATCCTTTTATCAATATATGCATATCAATTCACGAACGACTTTACTTTTGATAAAATATGGGACAATCAAGTTCACGGACGTAAACATACATATCCCATCAAAATATTGCAATATATAAAACCATAAAGATTAATACTGCAACCATCATCTTCCAAACAAACTTAGAAATTTTAAACCAAAAAATCTAAAAACAAGAAGAAGATGAAAACATTGGATAGCTATGTGTAATCACAATAATGGCTATTCCAAAACACTAGTTATTCTTCTAAACAAAAGAGAAACAATAGAAGATTTACTAGATAAAGTTTAACTCAAACATGTATACTAGAAACCGATCACAAGCTCAAGTTCACGTTCGACAGCTTCACAGGTTTCAAGACTTTTGATATTATGATCTATATTATTAATTGCGTCTTCAGAGAAGATATCCTTATTGAGAAGTTCTTTAACATGTGACTTCATGAGACCAAGGTCAGTGGTAACCTTTTTCAACTCACTTCTAACCACATCAAGATCCTTCATTGTATCAAAAAGTTGCAGTTTTACTTTCTCAAAGTATTTCAGAAAGTCATGAACCACTTCAGCAGACACCATATCCTCATTTTCAACATCTTGATGTGAGTAGGCATAGTAACATGAGGCATTAGGTGCTCCATATTCCACAAGAGTTATTTTCTTTCTTACTTTTGTTTCAACACCAAAACCTTTTACAAGAAATACCTTTGCAAAACCACCATAGAAAGATGAGGAGGAGGAAATTCTTGATAACCCAGAAAAACCTAGAGTATGTGTACGTGACATATGTGACTCAATAGGTCGGCTATTTAAAGGTTTTGTTTGGATGAATGACTTTTAGGGTTTCCAAGCAGTAAACTCGAAACTGTAACCCGTGTACACATTCGAACACAGTGCACCCCACAAGAAAAGAACACGAGACAAATAAACAGAAAAAAATACTAAAAGACATTGCAAATAATTTTTAGGCAATACTGTCTGCTAGCACTAGTTTAGCTATAAACGATAAGAGAAGAGCTCAACTAGGAAAAATACAAATTGCCAAAGTACACCTGACTTTTATACATCTTTCTCAGCAGGATTTTGATGAGAAAGTTCCTAATCTTGTGATTAATTAGCACAAGTATGAGATTTGAGCTCATCTAAGGAATTATGTTTATAACCAAGTCTCTTTTTCCTTCTGAATTTTGAGAGAGACTCCTTTTGATTTGAGAAATTATCATAAAACTTAATGTCATCAAAATATGAGACATAGTTTGAGTTCTTACCAGAAGTGTCTTGACTTGAGGAGGAAGACATCATGCTGACAATTTCTTTGTAGCCTTGAATTATCTTTATCAAGTCATTTCTCATATCATCATTCTTCCTTATTTATTCTGGAATTTTTCTCAAATCATGAGACATGTTATTTTCAGAAACAACAACTTGGTATTTTCTCAGATGATTCTTGTCAAGACTTTTGTTCTGCTTTCAAACATTTGAGGAACTGACCTTCCTGGTAACATACATAGGGTACGCATGAAAACCGATGGGTTTCGACATATGAATGTCGATTACACCTTTGAGAATTAAGTTTAAGGTGTGTTGAAGTCGAACAAGCGAATTTTTATTCAACTTAGAGTTTCTCTTTTGTCTAATAGAACCTTTTGCTTCGCAAAATTGACATACCTTTTGATCACACGAGTGATTAGGCAGTTTGGTCTTAATATTCTCGTCAGGAGATTCCTTCCTTCCAAATGGTGTGTGTTTTCCTTGATCAGGGGAAACTAACATATCTTTATTAATAGGAAGGGACTCCATTTTTACTTCTGATGTTGAAGCATTTTTAGTCGTAGCAGAAGTAATTGGTATGTTGGACTGCTTAGAGCATTCTTGAATAGAGAGTTTACTCAAGAGATGTTCTATTTCCAAAGCATCCTTTTTAAGGTTTGCCTTAAGAGTCATACACGAAGAATGATCTTCAGTATTTTCTTTGGACTTGCAATCTCTTATCATACCAAGAAGAACATTGACATGTTGTTTCAACCGATTGCATCTATCAGCTTGGATTCTAACAAGATTTAGAATCAAATCACCCTCTTCAGCTGTATTTCGTTTGCTTCGAGAAATGGACTCCTTTAAAGGATAATCGGGATAACACATGTCACAACCCGTTTGTCTAGTTTGAACACAAGATTCATTTATATTGGAGATAGAGGAATCTTTTTTTTAAATAGAATTAGACGAGATTGAGTTTTAATTTCTGGTGACTCGTTTATCAGAGATGCTACTCTTGTCCATAGAGTCATATCGCTACAAACACAGACTTGTAAGGTCCTGAGCGTGTTTGCCTGCTCTGATACCAATTGAAAAAGCGGGGGTCTAACAACCTCACCCAATATTTCGATTGGCAATCTGTATGGACAACTCCGTGTTGTTTTCTAGAGAATCAACTAGACTTAATCAATAGAAAATATCTCAAGGATTTATTATCTCAATCTCTCGATTTGATTTACTCAAGAAAATATGATTCTCGAGTCTTAATCAAATAGAGCTAACTTGGATGGTACCAAAGACCAATATCCAAGTGTCAACCGATTTAAATCAATAACCAATAAGGTCGGATATTCTAATCGATTGAATAACGCACAACCTGTATTATTTTAATTATATAACAAAATATAATATGGAATAGAAATAACACAGACACCATAATTTTGTTAACAAGGAAACCGCAAATGCAGAAAAACCCTGGGACCTAGTCCAGATTAAACATACACTGTATTAAGCCGCTACATACACTTGCCTTCTCCAAATTAACTTCGGTCTGGACTATAGTTGAACCCCAATAAATCTTACAATGATCCAAGGTACAATTATGATCCTACGCCTCTGATCCCAACAGGATACTGCGCACTTGATTCCCTTAGCTGATCTCACCCACAACCAAGATGTAGTTGCAAGATTTCCCACACTACACCCTTGTTAAGATTTTGCTATAATCAACTGTGAATTGAAGATGAAAAATGACACTTTATTATTTTGGTTTCAGAAATGTTTACAGAAATGGGAGAATTCAAGATTACAACTATTTTCTTGAAGTTTCTCTCTCCTCAAGACTTTCTTAACTCTCAAAAATACATCATCATCCTCTGGACACATTGGGTCTATATTAATAGGGTAGTTACATAGTGGATGACAGCTAAGTTTCCCTATTATTTCGGGTTGATTCTGCGATTGTACCGCGATAGTTATAATGTTAAATCTCGCAAGTTTTGTAACCATCGCAGAACAAACATACTTTTCTCAAGTTTTCTTCAATCGTCAGTTATTATGTCATTCTTTTGAAGGCTTTTGTGACACTCGTGAAGTGTAGTCGAAGATCTTGCGGTGATGCTCGCTGGGAAGTGTTGTTAATATCGCAATTATATCATTGTGGCGATATTTTGGTCCTACATCTTGCCTCTTCTCATGTCTTCTTCGCAAAGTGGAGAGGATATGAGAATCTTCAATTCTTCAAAGTGCTCGCAGCCTCTCTTCTTTCCATATTTTCTTCTCGACATTGCTCTGTTAATTTAGCTTTAACCGCCTACACGTGTTGTAAAATCATCTTTTTACTGACACATCTTTACTCAACAGGTTATTACCTTTTGCCTATAAAAGGTAGAGTTAAACTTCAAAACTAATTTTCTTCTTCTACTTCTCTATCTTTTTCATCTGTTTATTTTATCTGCCGTCTGCAACTTTTCTTCTTCTTCAAATTCTCCTGCTACTGTTCTAATGGAATCATCAAGGTATGTTTTTTGATTATAATCTTTATTTTATTCAATTTTTACTCATATTCTTCGATTTTCTCTATTTGATCCTTCATAACTCCCGTATTATGTCTTCTCTTCAGTGGAACTATCCTTAACACCCAATCTTCAGGTCAAAACCCTAATACTCGCAAAAGACCGACTGAGAAGAAGAAGAGAAGTTCTGCGAATGATAAGGTGGTAAGAAACACATCATATTTCTTAATAACAATATTGTTGCCTCTGTTTCTTATCTAAGTTATTATTCGAAGAATGTCGAGAACATCGCTAATCCTCCCAAAAGATCTCATCATTTCAAATCTCTTAAGGCTGATTTCTCCATCCCCACATTAGCATCTGCAAGAGTTACTCCCAAACCCTCGCAAATGAGTCCTCTTCCTTTTGCCTGCGAGAACATCGCTGCCAACACCTCTACTTCTTTTGATTCATTGACAAATCAAGCTCCTGAAATTGCTGTGACTGAAGTTCCTTCTAGCCATTTACTGCCTTCAACTGTTGTTTTTACCAACACTCCTTTTTCTGATAATACAACCATCGCAAATGACTCAAATCGTCAACTTTCCCTTGTTACCACTTCACCCTCTGCATATCTTCTTCCATCTAATGGAATCTTAGCTGGAGTTGATATTGCTTTTAAAATTTTATCTAATATTTTAGACGATGCTATAAAATCTTATACCGACTCTCTCCAATATGAAGCTTGAGAGACCTTACTTAAATATTTTGGCTCTGATAACACTGCTTCACAAGCATCTTTAGAGAATGAAGTTGAAACTCTGAGAAAAAACCTTCAAGTCAAAACTTCTGAATGTGATACTCTGAAACATATGCTTCGCAACTCTTCTCTTAACTGCGAGAACCTTCGCAGAAAAAATGACGAGCTGAAAGGTACAATTTTCCTGCCTCTACCCTTTTGTTTTTCTGTTTTGCTTTCATATCTTTTGTACTCAAGTCTCCTTCTTAAATTCTTGATTCATATATTAGTTTCAAAACAGACTCGTTTCATGGAGAGACTTAAATTTGAATCTATTGCTGACGAAGCTCGTGTTGAAAGAGATTCTTGGATGGACCAGTATAATAGATTATATAATCTCTACACATATTCGATCGATCAAATAGATAATCTTACTAATGAAAATAACCAACTATCGCAAAGTCAAAATTTATTAAGTAACGAGATTACTCGTCTCTCATATTCGCTAATCAAGTCTAACTTGGCGGTAGAATCTTTATCAGATGAAAATAGAACTTTATCCCAAGAAAAACATAGATTTTCAAGATTAATGGCGATTTCTTCACATCAATTGAGTAATCTACAAAGAATATGTGATAATAAAGAGCAATCTCTTCGTTCCCTTAAAGATGAACTCAAGGAGGTAACTGAATCATCTCCTGCTGAGAAGGATAAACTTATCAAGGGTAGGTTAACTCGTAGTTTGAAGGCCAGCAAGCTTCAAGACCAATATTCTCAATTGAAAAAATCTCATTCTTTACTAGCAAAGGAAAACTTGTCTCTACGCACCAGAGAAGAAAACATGAAATCTCGTCTGCAGGGTGTGGTTGGCGATAAATTCGATGACGCTATGAATCAATGGGAAAACTATTTCTTTACATTAATTCAAAACTTAACCTCGCAGAAAGAAGGTAGTCAATTGACTTCCTCTCTTGTTGACCTTTCTGTCAAATTTTGTGTTATATTTCTTGCAAAATCTTTGACTGAATGATCTTTTATCACTTTTGTCACTAGCAGAATCTGAAAGAAGTCTTCATTCTACCATCGCTGATCTTACTGACAAATTGGATAAAGTTCGCAAAGAAAACAAGACTCTTACTTCCAATTATATTGAAGCCCGCGACAAAGCAGAAAGAAGACTTGATTATCTCGAGTATTTCAAAAATATAGAGATTAGGAATCGTGATAGAGGTTTCCTTCGCAAGGTCCACCTCAGTGCTGAAGTTCTTGTGAACGATATTCTTCTCTCCCATTCTCTCCCTCCTGTATCTATTCCTCCTTTAAAAGTTGATGATGATGAAACTCCTCTTCCCATGGATAAGGAATTAGAATTCACTGACGAAGAAAATACCACTCAAGAAGATAATAAAGAAGAGAGAAGTCCTCCTAAAGAAGTAACTACAAGCGGTAAGATGAATACTGATGAAGCTGACAATTCTGGCAAGAATAACAAATCTGGCGAGAAAGAATAGTGAATCTGGCGAAACAATCGTCAAAACTTGAATTTCATTTTTGCTTTCTTTTTATTTTTCTTTCTTGCGGATAATGTAACTTTTGAAATTTTGAGAATTCAACTTTTGATTTTGTTTAATTTGAATATCCTCAAGGAAGATAATGAAATCTTGTTTCTCCACTCCCCTACTTGCCCTTCATTATCTTTCTTGAAATGGTGAATTATTTCTTGTGTCTCCTTTCTGCGATGTAATGAGTACAGCTGCAATATTCCGAAAAATTCTGAAAGAGTTTACGATGTTACGAATCTGCCTTCTTATATATTCTCCTGCGATGAACAAATCTTTCCTGCATCTTAAAATAGAATAGTTAATTTTTTAAGATTATTCTGTTGGTCTTATTTTGCCTTCCTAGTTAAAGGTCTTATTTTGCCAAAAACGTTTTTCTTTCTGCGACAAAATCACAGGACGTCTTTACATTTGCATGTATTGACCCATTGATCTTGTCTTATCTATATTTTTTCAACATCTCTGCGACAATATGATAAGTGTAAACTCTCTTGCAAGAATTAAACCTTATGACATTTCCGTCTTGCGATGAAATCGCAGGACGTTTTGACACTTTCATGTAAAATCCCATTGATCTCATCTTAACTTTTTTCTTTTGGCTTGTTGCCTTTGTATAACTTTCGTCACGCGACAATATGACATGCCTAAATGTTCTTGCGATCATAAAGCCCCATGACATTGCCGTCTTTAGACACTTATCATCTCCCTAATGGAGGGTGCCGCCCTTATCTTCCCCATGGTTGCCCCTTCAAGGAGGGCACATCGGCCATACAAGACTAGCTTCTCCCATCCATATTTGCCAACAACCAGTTGTTTTTCGAAGCCTCTTGTCCTTTATGCCTATATGGCTTATAGTTACAAGACTGCACCCTAAGTGGGGTTTTCTTCGGGCCGAGTACATCGTAGCCAAGACTTTCCAAGGATGGACAGGGTAGTTTCGTACGCCCCGAGTACCCTTGACTCAACCGTGTACCTCGGCGCCTTGGTCATACTCTACACTCCTTAGAATAGGTCCTTAGTCGTCCAATCAGGGTATAACCTTATATAATTGGAAATCCAAGATCCCTCTCCTGGATAGGTTTTCTTTAACCCCAACGTCTGCATAAATCAGGTTCCAGCAGCGGTATAACCTTATCACTGAGTCATGTCAAGAGATACCCCCTTATATGACGCACTATTAGGTCTTACATTTGCCTCTTGCGAAATTTTATTCGCGAACTAGGGTGCACGCCATATAGGTTCGTCCCATTCTATTAATCTCTGCGAAATTTGATCCGCCATTCTTGTGATTATGATCACAGTTCTTGCTTTGCTTTATTATTAGGAGAACCTCACAATCGTAATTTTTTTTTTTACAACGTACCTGTATCTCTTATCTTGCAGAAGTTGTCATTGATAATACTTTTTCAGATATAGTCTATTCCATGGTCTGTCAAGTCTTTGACCAACATCTCTCCCTTCAGGGTCCATTAGTTTGTATGCCCTGGCTCCAACTATCTCTTTAATGATGTATGGTCCATCCAATTTTCTCGCCAACTTTCCACCATTCTCTCGCTGATAACTTGGTGTTTCTCGCAGCACTAAATCCCCAGGTTGAAATTCACATTTCTTAACACGTTTGTTGTACTCGCGAGCTAATCTTCGCTGGTAATTTTCCATATGTTGCAAAGTTTTTTATCTTTTTTATTCTAATTCATCCAATTTATTTAAAATCATTCCAGCACTTAGATTTCTTTCCCAAGCCTCTATTTTTGTTGTAGGAATAACTACTTCTGTTGGTAACACAGCTTCAACTCCATATGTCAAACAAAAAGGTGACATTCCAGTAGCTTCTCGTCTAGTTGTTTGTAGGCCCATATTGCATTATGCACCTGTTCACACCATGCTCTGTGGTATCCCTCTAGTTTATTTTTTAAGATATCTGCGATTATCTTATTAGTTGATTCAGCTTGACCATTTGCTTGTGGATATAGAGGAGTATATTTTCCACACTTTATCTTAAATACATTGAGTAGCAATTCTATATTCTTCCCTTCAAATTGCTTTCCATTATCAGACACCAACTGTGCTAGAATCCCAAATCTGCAAATTATATTCTCAAATATGAATGTAAAAATATCTTTATCGCGAATATGTTGCACGGCCTTTACTTCTCCCCATTTTGTGAAATAATCTGTTACGACAATCAGACATCTTCTTTGTCCAGAAACAGGTACAAATGGTCCCACAATATCTAACCCCCATTTCCCAAAAGGCCATACACTTGTTGAAGATGTTAATGGTGATCCTGGTGCATGTATCTTGTTTCCATATCGTTGGCAATCTACGCAACGCCTTGAGAGTTATTTTGCATCTTCATGCATATATGGCCAGTAATAGCCTTGCATTTTTGTTCTATATGCCAAAATAAAGATTTCAAAATCAAAAAAAAATCAAAAGTTGAAAAAGATGTTTTTTCTAAAGTCTAAACTCCAATCTAAATGAAAAAGCTGTTTTTTCTCCTTCTGGTGAAATAAAAACAACTCCAATCCCATTTCCTTCCCCATTTGATGATCCATCCACCAGTATCTCCCATCTGTCGGGTTCTGTTAATAACTCTTTTGGATCTCCATGTTCCTCTTCTACATCCATCATCTCTTCTACAACTTCATCATCTTCTAAAGGAAATTCAGATAAGAAGTCTGCGATAACTTGTGACTTTGGCGAGGATAAAACTTCATATTGGATATCGAAGTGTCCTACTTGTACATTCCATCTCTCAACTCTGCCTGATCTTTTTGAATTTTTCATTACTGACTCAATAGGCACTTTTGTTAACACTTTGATCTTATGTGCTTGAAAGTAGATGCGAAGCTTAAAAGTTGCATGCACCAATGCTAGAATTAGTTTCTCAATCTTTGAATAATTTTTTTCTGCAGAATTGAACGTTTTGCTGATGTAATAAATTGGTTTTTCTACCCCTGTATCTATTGGCAACAACAGAGCACTTAGTTCATATGTGGTTGTTGCGAGATAAATCAATAGTTCTTCTCCCGGTTCAGCTTTCTGTAAGATAGTTATGTTCATCAAATGTTCTTTTATCCCTTGAAAAGTTTTTTCACACTCATCTGTCCACTTGAATTTTATTCCCTTCTTGAGTATATCGAAACAATGTTTGCACTTGTCTGAAGATCGTGAAATGAATCTTCCTAGCGAGGCTAAAAGTCCATTAAATTTTTGCACATCTTTTACCGTCGCAGGCGTTGGCATATCGCGAATTGCTTGTAATTTTTCCGTATCAACTTGTATTCCTTCTTTTGATACAATATACCCCAAAAATTTCCCTGAAGTCACTACAAAAGTACACTTATCAGGATTCACTTTAATATTAAATTGCCGCATTTGATCGAAAATCTCTTTCAAATCTTGCACATGATTCTCAGCTTCTTTTATTTTGATCAGCATATCATCTACATACACTTCTAATGTTTTTTGGATACACTTTGCAAACACCTTCTCCACCATTCTTTGATACGTTGCACCAGCATTTCGTAAGCCAAATGGCATCTTTGTATAACAATATAATCCTCTTGGAGCAAAAAATGCGGTATGTTCTTGATATTCTTCAGCGAGAGGGATTTGATTATATCCTTTATATCCATCCAACGATGATATTCTAGCATTTCCCGCTGCTGATTCAACCATCTGTGGGATATCTGGTAATGGAAAAATATCTTTAGGACAAGACTTGTTTAAATATGTGAAATCTATACAAATTCGTATCCCCTTATTCTTCTTTGGGACCACTACCATATTTGCAATCCACTCTGGATATTTTTCTTGGCTTATAATTCCTGCGTCAAGCATCTTCTGTAATTCTTCTTCTATATGAGAATGATATGTTGTTGCGATTTTCTTTATTCTTTGCTTAAATGGTCTTAAATTTTTGTTAATTTCTAGTTTATAACATGCTATTGATGGATCTATCCCTGGCATCTCATCCATGCACCACGCGAAGATATCTTTATACTCTCGCAAGATATTTATAGTTCTTTCTTCCTCATCAGCCTCCATTCTAGTCCCAATTTTCAGCATTTTAGGATCTTCTTCACTCTCAATATTTACTTCTTTTGTTGGTTCTGCTGCAATATAAATGGCTTCAGGTTCTCCCATTGGTGTTGGTATTTTCATAACTCTCGCGAGTTCATCTCCTTCTCGTGAGATTTCACTGGGTATTCCTTTTCCTTCTTTTTCTCTTATCATGTAAACTTTAAATTCTTCCTCCTTTCTTGTTTCTCTCGCCAATTTTCTGCGAGCCTTTCGCAGCTTTGGACATTCTTCACAATTTCTTACTTCAATTTGGCAACACAATTTCGCAAAATCTGTGTCTCCTCTAATTTCTCCAATTCCACTGGGTGTAGGGAATTTTATGCATTGATGCAACGTTGATGCTACATCCTTGATTGTGTGTATCCATGGTCTTCCTAATATCATGTTATATGGTGATTCCACGTCTACCACACATAACGTTACTTGTGTTTCAATCTCCCCTAGTGGAATTCGTACCACTATTTCGCCTTTAGGTTTTTTTAAAGACTTTCCAAAGCCATGAACATGATATGTTGAATAAGACATTTCTTCATCCTTATATCCCATTTTCTTGAAAGTATGATAAAATATTATGTCTACAGAACTTCCTGCATCCACCAAAGTTCTATTCATAGCCCATTCTTCTACAGATTTTATTGATTCCTTCTTTCTCATTGGTATAGTGGATACTGTGACTACCAATGGAGATGTATGACTTAGATTTTCTTCCTCGTATTTCTCTGCTGTAAATGTGATTTCCTGATTTTCCCAATCTTTCAATGGTGATATTTTTTCCACCGTCATAATTTTCCTTCCTTCAAAATCCCGTTTGTGTATCTTCCCCTTAATATTTTCATGAAATCTATCAATCATTGTTTTCGTTACCATACCACACCCCAATTTTCTACAATCCTTTTTTATTCTAATCATCCTTCCTTTAAATATCTCACTGATTTGTTTTATAATTTTCTTAATCTTGAATAATTCTTATCTTCTTCTTCACCTTTTTCTATGATTTTGCTAATTCAATCCCTGTTTCGGGCGCCAAAATGTAGTTGCAGGATTTCCCACACTACACCCTTGTTAAGATTTTGCTATAATCAACTGTGAATTGAAGATGAAAAATGACACTTTATTATTTTGGTTTCAGAAATGTTTACAGAAATGGGAGAATTCAAGATTACAACTATTCTCTTGAAGTTTCTCTCTCCTCAAGACTTTCTTAACTCTCAAAAATACATCATCATCCTCTGGACACATTGGGTCTATATTTATAGGGTAGTTACATAGTGGATGACAGCTAAGTTTCCCTCTTATTTCGGGTTGATTCTGCGATTGTACCACGATAGTTATAATGTTAATTCCCGCAAGTTTTGTAACCATCGCAGAACAAACATACTTTTCTCAAGTTTTCTTCAATCGTCAGTTATTACGTCATTCTTTTGAAGGATTTTGTGACACTCGTGAAGTGTAGTCAATGATCTTGCGGTGATGCTCATTGGGAAGTGTTGTTAATATCGCAAGAATATCATTGTGGCGATATTCTGTTCCTACACAAGAGTTGCTACGGCCCAAAGTCGAAGACTTTAGCAAACAAATCTGTCTCACACAGAAAAGTCTACAAGATAGATAAATTCGTCTCCCACGAATAAACCTATGAGTTGTGTTCCGTCTTTTGATAAATCAAGGTGAACAAGAACCAATCAATAAAACCAGACTTATATTCCTGAAGAACAGCTTAGTTTTATCAATCACCTCTTCTTCCTTCATCCGATTTGCTGCTTTCTTCTATCATTTTCTTGATTTGAATAATCTTCACCACAATTTTCACAAATTTTCACTTTCAATCCCTATTTCTAGCGCCTTCCCATCACCCCTTACAAGAATTTACACAATCAATCTATGAACACTTAATCAGGGGAACAACGATTTTTATTAATTGACACTTAACAACTTCACCAATAAAGACAACGCCCCCAAAAAGCACAAAGCATCCTTTGAAAATTACAAAGTAAAAAGGAAATTAAAATACAATCACCACAATTTTCTCTCTAAAGCTTTCAGCATTCCTCAATCCCTATTTCTAGCGCCTAAAATGTAAGATATGAAGCATGAAATCCCACACTACACCCCTTACAAGAATTTACACAATCAATCTATGAACACTTAATCAGGAACAACGATTTTTATTAATTGACACTTAGAAAATTACAAAGTAAAAAGGAAATTAAAATACAATCACTCTATTTAGAATTTTCTCTCTCCTAAAAGCTTTCTTAGCATTCCAAAAATTATCCTCTCTCTCAAGTTTACTCATCCCCTATATATAGGGTATTACATAATGGATGATAGCTCATAGACAGCTAAGCTATCCCTTAATTTCGGATCTAACTTGCGATATCTTCACGAGTGCAATAATGTTAACCCTCGCAAACACTCTATTCTTCGCAGGATCTTTACGTTTTCTTCATATTTCTACCATCATTACTTGTTGCGTCGTTCTTTTAATCTTTTCTGCGACGCTTGCTAGTGTCTTTAGTGAAAACTTCGCAAGAATGTTCTTGTTGCGATATTCTGATCCTACATCTTTCCTATTCTCATGTATTTTCTGCGAAGTAGAGAATATCATGAGAAATTACTCTTTTAAAATATCGCAACTGTTTATATTTCCATATTCTTCTTCCGACAAGATTCCATGAATCACACTTAATTATCTACACGTGTTGAATATTCCTTCTTCCACTGGCACGTCTAACCGGTCACCTTCTTTTCCCTATTTAAGAGAGATTTAGGAAATATAATTATCTTCTTTCACTTCTTCTTCATCTTCTTCATCTTTACCTTCTCTGTTCTACAAATCTTCATCGTCTGTGATTTTATTTTTTATCAAGTTCATCTTCTTGTTGCTGTTCTTCCTTATCTTCATGGAGTCTACAAGGTTAATTTTCTTTCTGCTACTGTTAGTTTTTGCTGAAACTGATTTTATTTTCCTGGAATCATCTTATTTGTTTGTTCTTCATATAATTCCCATACTGCTTTTTATTTCAGCAAAAACACTTCTGGTTTGAGAATTACAATCCAAAACCCTAATAATTCCCAGAATTCACCACCCAAAGAGGGTGCGAGAAGGAAAAAGTCTGCGAATAACAAGGTAGTAAGAAACACCACTCTTCAAATAACAATATTGTTTCCTCTGTTTCTTATCTTGATTGTCATTCGCAGGATGGTGGAAATTCCAACAGGCCTCCTAAGAAACCTTGTCAACAAAAAAATCAACCAAAGATTGTTGAAACTGCTATTCCTTTTCTTGCTCTTGGTTACATACCCCTTTCTTCATCATCTTCGCAGAGTAATCCTATCCTCTCACAAAATGTACTTCTTCCTTCTAGATGCGAGAGTAACTCAATAGACTCTAATGTCTTACCTTCTGCTGCAAGCGAAATTCCTTCTTCTCCTATAGCCAATTCTCCTCAAATTAATGTCATTCCAAGCCCTACTGTTAGTTTGTCTCAAACTTCTCCTCTCGCTGATCTCTCTCTTTTTTTTTGTTAAAGAGAAATTTTATTAATGAATGTGGTTTTGATCTCCTGCTAGGAGATTACATATAATAAAATCAAAATTACTAAAACATTCAGTTGAGATTTTGGTTTCCTTAGCTGATTTTGCTAGTTTGTCAGCCACCTTATTGTCATCTCTACTGACATAATCAAAAATGCATAAATTAAACTTAGTTCTTAAGTGTTTGATCTCCTTAATTAAATTCATATTCTCCCACTGTATGAGAAGTGTGTGACCATTAATGGATTATATCAAAAGATTTGCATCTGCTTCTATATGTATCTTTGTGTGATTCCTGTTTAATGCCCATAATAACGCCTCACGAATGGCCTTGCACTCCACTGCCTCTGGGTTTAGTGCTCCATTTTCATAGGTACTTTTTGTCCCGATACAGTGCCCTGCAAAATTACGCACCACCATTCCGGTGCAAAATTTATTAGTACTGGGATCAAAAGAGCCATCTACATTGTATTTCAACATGCAATCTAAAGGAGGTTTCCACCTAGATGTTTTAGGTGTTATTAAAGCAGTTGTAGGTACCGAATATCATAAGAGGTTGGGTTACGAATATAGTAACAAAGACAGGAGGAAAGTGTCTCAAGAAAATGCGATGATATAAGAAACACGGGAAAAATGTGAAGAGATTGCGAATATAGAATAAACTTACGAATAGAAGTCACGATACTTTGAAATCTATATACAGTTGTACAGATTTCACTATAAATAGTAGATCAAATGTTAAATTTGGGAGGTTCTTTAAGTGAGTGTTAGAACAAGTCTTAGGAGAGAGAATAGAGAAAGTTATAACTATTCTAATCTCCATTAACATATTTCTTTGTAATCAGTTGAGAATATCAATCAAAATTGTCATTTTTCATCAAGAACTTCTTAAAGTTTTACAAATTCTACTGAGGGTGTAGTTGTAGGATTTCCTACAACTACATAATTTGCGCTAGAAACAGGGAGTTGAAGATTGTTATAGCAGAAATTTGAAGGAGTTTTGGAAATTTGAAGAACAAATGGAGTCAGTAGATGAAGATTGCAAAAGACAAGAATGTAATATGATCACAAAGGCAATGATTGATGAATTTCATAACAACATGAAGGGAAGGATACACAAACGAGATTGTAGAGGAAGAAAGATCATGGAAGTGGAGAAAATAACAACTTTGAAAGAATTGGAAAAGCAGAAAATCACATTTTCAGTAGCAGAAATCCCAAATGAAGACTTGAACCACACTTCACCATTAGTAGTCACAATTCCGATAATGCGAGAAGAAAAGAGAACTACAAAATATATAGAAAAATAGAAATTAAACCGAGTCTTGATTGATACAGGGAGTTCTGTTGATATTATATTCTATCATGCACTTAAGGGGATGGGGATTAAAGATGAAGAGATCACAAATTCAGAATGTCTTATCCATGGATTGGGAAAATCTACAACAAAATCCAAAGGGGAGATAATGTTACGAGTACCGCTGGGAGAAATCGAAACAGACATAGTCTTATGTGTAGTAGATATGGAATCTCCATATAATATGCTGATGGGAAGACCATGGATTCATGCGATTAAAGATGTTGCTTCGACATTACATCAATCAATTAAGTTTCCTACACCAAGCGGAATACAGGAAATAAAAGGGGATCTTGATAGTGAAAATTTTTGTTATCAGATTGAAGTAAAACAGTGTGGAGGGAGAGCAAGAAAGAAACAATTTCGCAGAAATCTTGCGAAGGAAGCGAAAAAGGAAGAGGAGTTCAGAGTGTATATAATAAGAGCAAGAGAGGGAAAAGGAATACCAAGTGAGATCCCAGAAAAAGAAGGAGAACCAATGAAAGTAATCAAATAAACAACACCTATGGGAGAGAAAAGTCCTAGTTACGTTGCAGCAGAACCAACCAAAGAAATAAATATTGGAACTGAAGAAGAGCCTTTAATCTTACGAATTGGAACTAAGATGGACGAAGAAGAAGAGAAAATAACTATTGATCTCTTACGAGAATACAAAGATATATTCGCAGGAAGTGTAGATGAAATACCAGGAATTGATCCATCAGTGGCGTGTCACAGATTGAACATAGATAAAAGCGTAAGACCATTCAAACAAAGAATAAGAAAGATCTCGCAAAATTATCATGCACAAATAGAAGAAGAATTACAAAAGATGTTGGATGCAGGATGTAGTACCAGAATATCGCTACAACTCTATTCCCGCGATATTAACAACATTTCTGCGAGCGTCACTGACAACTCTTCAACGACATTTCACGAGTGTTACAGAACAACTGAAGGAAATTGACGATGGAAGAAATAAAAGAAGAACATGATTTATCCTGCGATGGTCATCATGTTTGCGATAAAGAAATATTGTGATGATCGCGATAAGATCGCAAAGTAAATCCGAGATAGGAGGAAAAATTAGCTGTCATCCATTATGTAAATACCTATATAAAGAGCACGATAGATCCAGAAAATAGGGATGTACTTTTGAGAGTTGAGAGAGTTTTCAAGGAGAGAGAAACTCCAGAAAGAAAAGTTGTACTTCTGAGTTTTGATATTTCTTGTAAATCTTCCTGAAAGTGAATTAATAAAATTGTTGTTGTTCATTCTCGATTATGACTTAATTTTCATAGAATCTTGACAAGGGTGTAGTGTGGGAAATCCTGCAACTACATTTTGGCGCCCAGAAACAGGGAAAATCAATCTACGAAATCTCAAGTTGCAACTTGAAGATTTGAAAAAATTGTTAAAATTGGAGAAATGGCTAGAAGGAGAAGAAATACATCAGAACCACCAACGACAGTGAGAAGAAGTAAAAGACTTAAAGGTGAGGGAACGGGTGAATTGGAAGAATCTTTAAGGATTAGATCAGAAAGAAATAGAATGAGAAATGAAGCAGAAAATTCAATTCAACAGCCGAATTAACAAACACAAACACAAGATAGAAATGTGGATTATGATAGAGTGAGTGTGCATACTTGGAGGTCGGATTCGATAGAAGAAGCATAAAATCGACAATTGAGAAATGAAGAAGAAGAGGAAAGAAATCAAGAAGTGGATGGAGGATTAATTCATGAAGGACATGAAGTAGTAGATTTGAGACAAAGGATATAGGAAGAAAGAAGATTAGAGGCAGAAGAGCGTGCGAATTTAACAAGGAAAAATCATGAGTTAAGGATGGAGAATTTGAGGTTACAAAGAAGGAGATCCAGGAGTACTGTTAGATCAAATTCAAGATCATTCAGAGAAGAACCAAGGCAAATTTCCCCTATAAGAAATGTTGGAGAAAATACTCGAAGATAAATACAAAATAGAGAAGAAGAGGTAATCGGAGATCTCTATAATCCGCGTGACAATAAAAGTCAAGAGAGAAGAAACAACCAAATTGAAGAAGAAAATTCAGAAGAAGGAAGGAGGATATTACATGGGCGAGAGAATCAAAGAATGATTGAAGAAGAAATTGAGAGACATTATGTTGAACAAGCACATTTAGCCCGCGAGAGAGAAAGATCAAGGGCAGAAATAGAAGAACATGAATTTCGAGAAGCAGTATGAAAAAATAACCATGAAAATCGAGAAAGAAGACGTACACAAAACCGCTACAATAATAATATTCAAGAGGAGTATGATAGTATACAAAGGAGAATAGAGAGACAGCGAAGAGAAATGATGAGAAATGAATAAATTCGCAGAGAAGAAGATAGGCAACTGCGACTCCAAGACGAGGGTGAAAGAGAGAATCGCAGAGAAAGACAGAATGACAATGAAGAAGAAGACACACAAAATCTCGCAAGACAAGAAAGGCAAGAACGCAGAATAATGGAATCTGCATTAAAGAGACCAATGGAGAAAAACTCAACTGAGAATGAACAAATACTGAGGGAATTGGCAGAAATGAGAGGTATGATAAACAATAGAAGAGAAGGAGGTAGAAGGAAACTTGACAAAGCTATTGAAGAAGCTGCGAGGACTCCATTTACTCAAGAAGTACAGTTAAGAGGAATACCTCCAAAGTGCAACTTACCAGCATTAACCAGCATTTTTGATGGAACTAATTGTGTTGTTCAACATGTGAAAGCTTATGAAAGATGTATGCTACAGTGGGAGAAACATGATGTTGTGTTATGCAAATATTTTGCATCTAGCTTAACTGGCGAAGCGTTGAAATGGTTTGAGGGATTACCAAAAAATACCATAACTTCTTTTGATCATTTACAAGCTACATTTTTAGGAGCGTATATTAGCAACAATTCATCGCGGCCAGGTATTGAAGATGTGTTTGGGCTAAAATAGAGAGTTGGCGAGAGTTTGAAACACTTGACCATAAGGTGGAAATTAATGTGCAGCGAGATGGCTAGAAGAGTGGATGAAAGATACCTGATCCTATCCTTCATTAATGCAATGTTTGCGACTAATTTGCTGTACATTCAAATTTTCAGAATCAAAAATACAATTACCATGACAGAATTGCGAGACCTACATGAAGAATATATTGCTTTGGAGGAGAAACAAAATGAGATGGAATCATATCCAATCGTGAACACCAGCTCGCTAGCGGAAAGTGGAAGTTTGCTCCCTAAAATGATAAATAATGTGGCGAGCACCTCGCAGCCACAACAAAAGAAAGTGGTGATGGATAACCAACAAAAATTGGTAGCGATGGGCAGTCGAGATCAAGAAGAATATGAGAGGAAAAAGAATTATTACAATCGCGGTGGAAATAATAAGATTCAAAGACTCGATCACCCACAAGAAACTTATGGTGGACAAAGGCAGAATAATTTTAGAGGGCAAGGTAATCAGAGGATAGTATGGGAAGAAATCAAGATGCCACCTCTCAATACTAGCATAGAAAAAATTTGGGAAGCTATCATTTTGATGGAAAACATACCATCCCCATGGAACATGGGGAAAGAACCCCATCCAAATATCCGAAGTCAAAAATTCTGTCCTTACCATCATTTTCATGGTCATTCAATAAATGATTGTAGGAATGTAAAGTGGATAATTTTGAGAATGATTGATCAGGGGAAGCTAAATCATTCTCTAGTAGGACATCCACAATCTCAGCAATTACCGCCAGCACCAGAAACTCGCAGAGTGAATCTTTGTAAAGGAGCAGAAACATTTGTGATTGAAGTACGGGCTAAAGCAAAAAACTTGTTCTGTAATTCTATTGTGCACTCATATAGAACTATGGAGGATTTCCATGATAATATCTTAAGTAGAGTCTTCGCAAGAGACATGAATGGGAAAGAAATAATGAATATAGAGAGAGCTTCGCCATTGGAAGAATGTCAGAAACAAACTCTTTCTTTCACTGCACAAGATGTACCTGAGATTGGCGAGCAGCATGATAACCCATTGGTCGTGAGATTGGAGATTAACCCAAAACAAATGCAAGAAGAGGATGAAGAAAATGATAGTAAATTTGAAGATTCATGGGCCATCAACAGAGTCTTAATAGATACAGGGAGTTCAGTTGATATCTTATTCTATCATACCTTTAAAACCATGGGTGGAAAGGATGAATATCTGATACCATCAACATACAAAATCTATGGATTTAACGGTACAGCTAACAAGCCAAAAGGGGAAATTGAAATGCAAATACCGTTAAAAGGAATATCTTCAAAAATCTTATTCTGTGTGGTAGATATTGAATCACCCTACAATGCTTTGATAGGAAGACCTTGGTTACACGGGATATTGGGTGTAGCATCTACTTATCACCAGTGTATCAAATTTCCTCATCCAAAAGGTGTTGGAGTTATTAAAGGAGACTGGGGAGAAATCAATAAATGTTATGAAATCGATATGAAGTCTTGCGAAGAAAGAGCTGAAAACAATAGCAATTGGAAGTGCAAAATCAAGAAACGACAGAAATGTGAAAGGTTAATGATTGATGCAATAGAACGAAAAGAGGATGTGAAAGCTGATGGCGAGCGTCTCGCAGAAAAAGAGACAATAGCAAAACGCAGCAGAAAAGCAGAATCAGAAAATAGTAAGTAGAGAGGTAAAATGATGAACCTTAGAGAACTCTACGAATAGTTTATTTGGAAAATATGTAATTGAACAAAATATTCTGCTTGAAAGAATCGCAAAAACTTTACCAAAATGATCAAAGTTATGAAATCCTATCAGAGTTACAATACTCGCGAGAAACGCGAATAAAATTTCGCAGAGACATAAGAATGGGACGAACCCTTATGGCGTGCACCCTAGTTCGCGAATAAAATTTCGTAAGAGGCAAATGTAAGACCTAATAGTGTGTTATAAAGGGGGTATCTCTTGACATGACTCAGCGATAAGGTTATACCGCTGATGGAACCTGAGTCATGTAGATGTTGGGGTTAAAGAAAACCTATCCGGGAGAGAGATCTTGGATTTCCAACTATATATGGTTATACCCTGGTTGGACGACTGAGAGTCTCTTACAAGAAGTGAAAAGTATGACCAAGGCGACGAGGTACACGGTTGAGCCAAGGGTGCCCGGAGCGTACGAAACTCTCTTGCCATCCTTGGTAAGTCTTGGCTACAATGCACTTGGCCTGAAGAAAACCCCACCTAGGGTGCAGTCTTGTAACTATAATCCATATAGGCATAAAGGATAAGAGGCTGCGAAAACAGCTGGTTGTTGGTAAATATGGATGGGAGGAGCTAGTCTTGTATGGCCGATGTTCCCTCCTTGAAGGGGCAACCAGGGGGAAGATAAGGGCGGCACCCTCCATTAGGGAGATGATAAGTGTCTTAAGACGGCAATGTCATGGGGCTTTATGATTGCAAGAACATTTAGGCCTGTCATATTGTCGCGTGACGTAAATGATGCAGAGGCAACAAGCCACGAGAGCAATGTTAAGATGATATCAATGGGTTTTTACATGAAAATGTAAAGACGTCCTGCGATTTCATCGCAAGACGACAATGTCACGAGGCTTTGATCTCGCGAGAGAACTTAGACTTGTCATATTGTCGCAATACAATCAAGATATAAAGATAAGACAAGATCAATGGGTCAATACATGCAAATGTAAAGACGTCCTGCGATTTTGTCGCAGAAAGAAAGAGCGTGGCAAAGTAAGACCTTTAATTAGGAAGGCACAATAAGACCACAAGATTACTGCGATAATACTCGCAGATGTTACGAGAATTGCGATTTCACGCAATTATTATTGACGAAAATATCGCCAATATTAAGGAAAATTTTAAATTTTTATTTAATCTTTTAATCAATTTTTATATTGCAGATGAATAATAGAGGAAAGTATGGGAATGTATGAGAACGATGAAATTATTATTCATCTATCATATAAAAATTGCATAGAAACAGGGACGCAGATAATTAAAAGAATAATAGTTATATTGATTGATTAACTTGCAGAAAAAGAGATGTTTTCTGATTCTTACAGGTAGAAGTAAAGAGGCAAAAGAAATTTACAAATTTAGAGAAACTAACGGCAATGTTACAGAAAAAAGAGAAGGAAAAGGAAGAACTAGTTAGATCCATCGCCATCTTCTTTATCAGACTCCTCTTCATCGTTAGATTTTTCCATTTCATCATTGTCATCATAATCTTCTTCTTCGCCAGATTTTTCACCTTCATCATCATTATTATCATTTTCTTCCTCGTCAGAATCCTCAACCTCACTATCAGAGATGTCGAGATTTGAAATCACTTCGGGTACTTCTTTTACAAGATCAGGATATATAGAAGAAGAAATCCCATGGTCATTGCAAACCAAATTAACAGAATCATTGCGAACAATAATGAGAGATCTATTGAAGTTCGCGGTAGTGATGCCAAATTTCTTCTTCAACTGTGAATATTTATTATTGCGAGCAGCAAGAGTATTCGCGAGTTGATCCTTCTCCTCTTCAAGCTCCTTGATTCTTTCAAGATAACCTTTCTCAGCTTCTACAAGAATATGGAAACAAGTTAGAAATTTTATAAAGAAGAATAATAAAAACAAGAAACTAGCGAGAAGAAAATTAGCTAATAACCTTCTCTGTTAGAAATCATTTCTCTAATTAGAGCCGCCTGTTCAACTTGAAGGCTAACATTTACACCTAAATCATTTCTGGCATTGTCAAGAACCTTCGCAGCCCAAGCAAACTCATCATCGCTATTAATGAGGAGACGAGATCGAATTTGAGTCTCCCTCGCAAGAAGATCTTCATTCTCGCGGATAAGTTTATCTCTGACCATTTGAACGTCAAGGAGAGTTTTATGAAAATCTGCTAAGGCTTTAGATCCCTTTTTTATGGCAAGATCCTTCTCGTCAATAAGATCGCTATTCTTCTGCCTTAATTTATCTATTTATTTCTTTGAATCAAAATAAAGGCGCCTATATTTGTCAGTCAAGCCTAAATTGAATCTGTGTTCAAGTTTTAAGAGATTAAACTTGGATCTAAGTTCGTCTATGCGGAGGGAGTTAATCTTATCATCTGAGAAATTACTTAAGGAATTATTAAGACTAGTAAGAAGAGTATGATCATCTACAGGTTCAGGGAAAGTTTGAAAGATTATAGCCTCGTCAGTAAGACCATAAATATCTGCAAGTTAAAATTGGTCGCTCGAATAAGCTGCGATAGAGTAAAAAGAATCAAGAGAGAAAGGAAATCAGTCATACCATAAAGTTTATCTAAGTCAGAAGCAACAGCAAAAGAAGCTCTTCCAACCTGCGAAGAAAAGAAATAAATTAAAATCTAGCAATAGAGAAAATATGAACAAATTGAAGAAATGAAAACATACCAAGGCACCAAGAGAATTCAAGAGACTGGGAGTCAGCGATCTTGAGATTCCTTGGAGAGAATCATTATCCCCTAAAATAGGAGCATCGCAAACTTGAGCAAGGGCTTGGGATGTCTTTTCAATCATTTCATCATCGTCATTAGAAGTCATGTTGTGGGAGATATCATTAAAAATCCTAGATAGATGAGTTATTGAAGAATCAGAAGAAGAAGAATTTCTTATTGATGGAAAACCGCCAACATTAAACTCCTCGTCAATATCCTTATCAAGAACAACACTGGGATTCTCTGGAATTATTTGAGGAGTTGAAGAATAAGAAGGTTGAGTTTTTCTTTTCTTTAGCGGAGGATCGCTAGATTCATCATTGCGAGGGGCAGAAGATCTTCCCCTAGAAGAAGTAGTAGGCTTCTCCTTTATAGATTTCCCAGATGGTTCCTTTGGAGATTTCTCCTTGATTTTTGGAGGAGGCAGTGGTTCTAATTCTTCGATTTCCTGCGAGCACATATGAAGATAAGAAATAGGGGCAACAATATATTGTTAAAATTTATGAAGAAATATTTCTTACTTCATCTGTAAAAGATCTCGAGCCAAGAGAATCTTTGGGTTTCCTAAGAGTTTGATAGCTTAGTTTCATTCTATCAATCTGAGAAAATCAAAAAAGTTAGCGAGAATATAAAGAAGACAATAAATAATAATAACATGAAAAGTTGAGAGAATATACTTCTTTAGATCTTTCAGGCCAGTTGAATACCCAGGGTTGATATTCTGTAAGACTCGCGGGAAGTTCGCGAGAACCAGATATATAAGGACCTTCAAGACTTAATGGGAAGATGAACCACTTATCGTCGCTAGAATGATGAGGACCTTGGTTAGTAGATGTATGGAATTTAATATCCATCATAAGAGCATTGTTACCAGCGACCTTCTCTTTCTTCAAACGAACGCCCCAACATGTATTATCCCTCTTCATAGGGACAATACTATAGTTTACAAAAAATTTGTCCACAGTATAATCGCAAGAAACAATGGGTACATCTGTGAACAAAGGATTCTTTGGAGCTTTGGGGTAGCGAGTTCCTTTACCAGCACCACGAGAAGTATATTCAAGTAGTAATCTGATGCAATCCCCACCTAATTGGTATATTGATCGCGAGAATCTCTCTTCAGAAATTATTTGATAAAACAACAGAAGCTCAGGATCATAAAGAGGGATGGGAAGACCAGCTTCAAGTTGTCCTAGCGATATTATTATTTTCTCGCGAGAACATTGGTCATCAGTAAATAGTTTAAGGGAAAGTTCTGATTTGGAATCTTGATCTGGAATCAAAGATAAGTTAAAACCTTTAAGTCTGAGTTTCTCGCGCATTCTATTGAAGGCCTTCAAATTTTTAGCACCAGCAGCAACCATTTTTGAGTATGGGAATGAAAGAAAAAGTTGAAAAGAAGGAATAAATCACAGCTGTTATAGAAGCGCAATTCGAGGAAGAACAGTAAAAATTGCAGAGAGAATACGGAGAGAAGAAAGAAGAAAGTAAAACAGAAAAAGGAGAGGAATGAGAAGAGTATTTATAGAAGAAGAAATTTCTCGAAGAAGATGAAGGCAATTAATGCAAAGAAAAGACGTGGGTGGTCAGATCGCAATGATTCTGAAAGACGTGTCAAAAATTTATTAGAAGAAAAGATTCGTGAAAACAGCTAGCGGAGGACGAAGAAATCTGAAAAGATAAGCAATTATGGCATTTTAGATTCTCATATCTTCTCTTCTTCGCAGAAAAGACATGAGAAGAGGCAAGATGTAGTACCAGAATATTGCTACAACGCTATTCCCGCGATATTAACAACATTTCTGCGAGCGTCACTGACAACTCTTCAACGACATTTCACGAGCGTTACGGAACAACTGAAGGAAATTGACGATGGAAGAAATAAAAGAAGAACATGATTGATCCTGCGATGGTCATCATGTTTGCGATAAAGAAATATTGTGACGATCGCGATAAGATCGCAAAGTAAATCCGAGATAGGAGGAAAACTTAGCTGTCATCCATTATGTAAATCCCTATATAAAGAGCACGATAGATCCAGAAAAGGGGGATGTACTTTTGAGAGTTGAGAGAGTTTTCAAGGAGAGAGAAACTCCAGAAAGAAAAGTTGTACTTGTGAGTTTTGATATTTCTTGTAAATCTTCCTAAAAGTGAATTAATAAAATTGTTGTTGTTTATTCTCGATTATGACTTAATTTTCATAGAATCTTGACAAGGCTGTAGTGTGGGAAATCCTGCAACTACACAGGATCATAAGAGAAGCAAAATACCCAGAATGGATTGCGAATATGGTCATTGTTCCAAAGAAGAATAAAGGGATAAGAATTTGTATAGATTTCACTGATCTAAACAAAGCTTGTCCAAAAGACAGTTTTCCATTGCCAGACATACCAAAAATGGTGGAATCAGCTGCAAGACATGATAGAGTCACTTCACTCGATGGATATAAAGGTTACAATCAAATATCACTCGCAGAAGAAGACCAAGAACATACTGCCTTTTTTTCTCCAAGAGGTTTATATTGTTATGTGAAGATGCCATTTGGTTTGCGAAATGCGGGTGCTACATATCAATGAATGGTCGAAAAGGTGTTCGCAAAGTGGATACATAAAACCTTAGAGGTGTATGTGGATGATATGTTGATAAAAAGTAAAGAGGCCAAAGATCATGTGCAAGATTTGAAGGAAATATTTGAACAAATGAGAAAATTCAACATCAAATTGAACCCTGAAAAATGTATAATTGGAGTTGCGTCGGGAAATTTTTTGGGATACATAGTATCAAAGGAGGGAATACAAGTCGATCCAGAAAAAGTACAAGCAGTTCGTGGAATGCCAACACCTGCAATGGTAAAAGAGGTACAAAATCTAAATGGACTCTTGGCTTCACTTGGAAGATTTATATTGCGAATGTCAGATAAGTGCAAACATTTCTTCAATATACTTAAGAAGGGAGCAAAATTCAAGTGGACTGATGAATGTGAAAAAGATTTTCAAGGAATCAAAGAATATCTCGCGAATACATCCATATTACAGAAACCAGAGAAAGATGAAGAATTATTAGTATACCTCGCGACAACTCAATATGCTTTAAGTGCAGTTCTATTGCGAACAGATGCAGGAATAGAAAGGCCCATTTACTACATCAGTAAAGATTTTAACACAGCAGAGAGAAATTATTCTAAAATGGAGAAGTTAATCTTAGCCTTGGTTTATGCATCATTTAAGTTGCGAATATACTTTCAAGCGCATGTGATAAAAGTGGTAACCAAAGTCCCAATTGAGTCAGTCATGAAGAAAACAAAAAGATCAGGAAGAATAGAAAGGTGGAATGCACAAGTAAACCATTACAAGATAAAGTATGAAGTGTTATCATCGCAAAAGTCACAAGTTGTCGCATATTTCTTGGCAGAATTTCCCTTGGAAGAAGATGAGGCAGTAGAAGAAATGATGGATATTGAAGAAAAATTTGGGAATCCAAAAGACCTATTAACAGAACCAAATAGATGGGAAATTTTAGTAGATGGATCATCCAACAGTGAGGGGAATGGAGTAGGAGTTGTGTTGATTTCACCAGAAGGAGAAAGAATAGCATTCTCATTCAGACTAGAATTTGCATCCACGAACAATGAAACAGAGTACGAAGCTGTAGTGCATGCATTGAAGATCGCAATAGAAAAGAAGCTCGAAAGTATAAGAATAACAAGTGATTCTCAGCTGGTAATTTGTCAAATCAAAGGGGAATATACCACAAATGAGTCTTCTTTGAAGAAATACAAGAAACTCGTTGATGAATTATCTGTGAGGATACCAAATTTAAAATGGAGACATATAACAAGGAAATACAATCGACTCGCAGATTCTTTTGCATTCATTCCAAGTATGATGACAAACCCTAATGTAAGAAATATCAAAATCCAGACAATTCAGCATCCATCAGTGAATAAAGAAGAAGAAATTGAGGAAGCAGTTGTGATGGAAGTAGAAAGGGAACTATAAGATGACATCGCAGAAGATCTCGCAGATTGGAGAAAGGAAATTCATGCATATCTCGTAAAAGGAGAAATACCCAGGAACATGCTAGAAGCACATAAATTAAAGAGTCGTGCAACAAATGATGAGTTACGAGAAGATATGTTATACAGAAAATCTTTCAGCGGACCACCTCTCAGATGTTTAACTCGTGAAGAATGAGAAAAAATATTGAAGATGTTACATGGAGAAGAAGCTGGTAATCATAGTGGGGGAAGATCTCTAGCATATAGAGCAAAAATACAAGGGTATTACTGGCCTTATATGCACACAGACGCAAAATTGTTGGTGATACGATGTAAAGAATTTCAGCGATATGTGAAAAGAACTCATGCACCAGGGGCACCATTAACCTCTTCAATAAGCTGCTGGCCTTTCGGGAAATGGGAATTGGACATTATTGGTACATTTTTACCTGGATCTGGGCAGAGAAGATACTTAATAGTCGCAACAGATTATTTCACGAAGCTCGCAGAAGTAAAAGCAGTACAACATATTCGCGATAAGGATGTTTTTACATTCATATTCGAGAATATCATTTGTAGGTATGGAATTCCAGCACAATTAGTATCCTACAATGGGAAGAAATTTGAAGGTCAGAATATAGAGATGTTACTCAGTGCTTTTAGGATAAAATGTGGGAAATGAACTCCATTATATCCACAATCTAATGGACAGGCAGAGGCAACAAATAAAACAATTTCAGATACAATCAAAAAGAAATTAGAAGGACATCTCAGAGGGTGGTGCGAGCAAGTGCCTAGTGCAGTTTGGGCATACAATACAACTAGAAGGGAGGCAACTGGAATGTATCCTTATTGTTTAACATATGGAGTAGAAGCAGTATTGCCAACAGAGGTTGTAATTCCGACAACAAAGAAAGAAGCTTGGGAAAGAAATTTAAGTGCAGGGGTGATATTAAGTGAGCTAGATGATTTGGAAGAAAAAAGGGAAAAGGTGTTGCGACATATGAAAATTTATCAGGAAAGATTAGCTCGAGAGTATAACAAGAGAGTTATTGAACGTGAGTATCAACCAAGTGATTTGGTCATGCGAGAAACACCTCCCTACCAGAAAGAAAATGGAGGAAAACTAGCACCAAAATGGGATGGACCATATGTCATTAAAGAGGTTGTGGGAAGTGGAGCTTATCGGCTGATGGATCCAGAAGGGAAAGACATGGGTTTAAGACTTGGTCGACCCTAGAATAGATTGTATTTAAAAAGGTATTATCCATAAAACTCATGATAATTTTGCGAATATGGTTTGCTCGCACAAAAACTACCAAAATTACAAATTTTATTTGCGATCAGCTTTCATAAAAGAAAGACGCAAACTGTGATCAGCTTTCAAAAAAGAAAGAAAGCCGCAGCAATTTTACACAGGCAAACCTTTGTGGCGTACACCCTAGTTCGCGAAGCAACATTTCGCAAGAGGCAAAGTCCTAAAGTGCGTCATTTAAGGGGGTACCTATAAGCATGGCTCAGGGGAAACGGAACACCACCACGGAACCTGAGTACATAGACATTACGGGGTACATAACCCAAAAGCGGGGTACCTATCCGGGTAATACACCTTGGATTCTCAACCTAATATTGCGATGTAACATGATTTAGGTTGGGCGACTAAGGCATACTGCCTTTCCCAAGAAGTGCAGAAAACGATCAAGGCGCCGAGGTACACGGTTGAGTCAAGAGTGTCGGATGGGTTTGAAGCACATCTGCCATTCTTGACAAGTCTTGGCAAATGATGCACTTGGCCCAAAGATACCCCATAGGGTGCAACCTCATAACTATAAGCCCTATAGGCAAAAAGGATAAGAGGTTGCGAAAAAAAGATGGTCGTTGGCAAAACCGGATTGGAAGAGCTAACCTTGTATGGTCGATGTACGCTTCCTTGAAGGGGAAACCAAGGGGAAGATAAAGGACAGCACCCTCCATTAGGGAGCTGATACGTGCTATAAGACGCAAATGTCACGAGGATTTTTGTTCGCAAGAACATAAAGGCTTGTCATATTTGTGCAACAATCGTATTTCTGTGAGTAAAAAAAAATAAAAAATAAAAATATTTATACTCGCAGAATTAAATACAAAGAATTTAAGAGGAGATCAATGGGTTATTACATGAAAGTGTGATAACGTCCTGCGATTTCATCGCAAGACGATAATGTCATAAGGATGTATATTCGCAAGTATATTTAGACTTGTCATATTATCGCAAACACAAAAATATTGTTAAGATAAATTCAAGGGGTTGAGGCATGCGAATGCACCAACGTCCTGCGAATTTATCGCAAAAGAGGTGGCAAAGTAAGACCTTTACTTATGAAGGCATGATAAGACCATAGAAACTAATAAAGTCAATATCATTGGAAATTCTTTATATTTTCAACAAGAATACTTCTTATACTCATACCAAAAGAGGCAATTTTATTTGCAATCAAAGACGGATATTTCATGCTCATTAAATTTTACAAGGATTGAATACTTCTTATACTTCTTCAAAGGTTGAGTACTTCTTCAAGGATTGATTACTTCTTATACTTCTTCAAGGATGTTTCATAATTCTTATACTTCTTCAAGGATATTTCATAATTCTTCAAGGAGGTTTCATACTTCTTATACTTCAAGGGGGAGATTTCTTATTTACTTCGCAATAACCAGAAGCTTCGCAACTTAAACTGAGGCAGATATTTTAATACTTACAACAACAATTGATCACCTGAAGAGCAATAATAAGGGGAAAGGGAATACTAAGCTAAGTCTTCAAGATATGTTATTTCTCTTCATACGATCAATTTATTCAATTTATGCAAGGCAAGAAAGTATTCAATTAGAGAAAGGTCAAATCATTATCGCAAAATATAAAATACACTTCTTAAGGAGCATAAACAGTAAGTAAAATTGTTTGTAAGAAAGAGGACCAACAATAACCAAGAGAAAGAGTTCAAAAGAAAGAAAAATAAGAAGATTAACGATAACTAGGGAAAGAAGTATATCATGCTTAATGTTCTTCATCAACACTTTGTGCTGGATCTTTAAGATGAGAAGGATCATCAGCAGCGTTCGATTCTTGCGAAACATTACCCTCTGTAGAGCCTACAATAGGAACTTCTCCTTGAGGGATAGATTCTTTTTCACTATCAAGTCCTTCATCTTCACTCTCATAATCAAAGTCACTATGAGGCTCACGAGCAACTTCATCATCAGATATTTCCAGAGGTTTAATTTTCACTGGAGATAAGGATCTTGATAGGAGAACGTTGTTTACGAAGACTTGAGATTTCAGGTGACTTTCACGAAGTAGAGCTTTCTGGTGGTTAGTATCTTCAATATCTTTGACATAAGCAAGATGATTGAATCTCCGATTGGCACGATCACGAGAATTGATCAAACGAGTAGAAAGCAAAGCGTTCTTCTTGCGAAGCTCAGAACAGGTGATCTCCAATCCAGCTTTAGCATTGCTGTAGATACTGAATATCACAAGGCATTAGCTTACGAGCATCGTGACAAATATAAGAGGAAAGAATTACAAAATGATGCGATGATATAGGAAGCACGGGGAAGTATGAAGATTTGCGAAGATAGAATAATCTTGCGAAGGTGAATTGCGATACTTCGCAATTCATATACAGCTGTACAAATTTCACTATAAATAGGAGTTCAAATGTAAAATTCGAGAGGTTCTTTTAGTGAGTGTTAGAAAATATCTTAGGAAAGAGAATAGAGAAAATTGTAACTATTCTAGTTCCATTTAGATACTTTTATGTAATAAATTGAGAGAATTAATAAGAAAATTGTCATTCATCATCAAGAACTTCTTAAGTTTTACAAATTCTACTGAGGGTGTAGTTGTAGGTTATTCTGCAACTACATAATTGGCACTAGAAACAGGGATTTGAAGGATTCCTGTATCAGAAAAATAGCAAGAAGAAGAAATATATCAGAACCATTAACTACAGTAAGAAGAAATGTGAGACTCGCAGGAGGAGAAGCAAATATAACAGGAGAACCTAGTAGGAGAGGGAGTAATCGAAGAAATCAAGCTCAACAAACAATATATCATGATCGAGTGAGTATACACACTTGGAGAACTGATACACCAGCAGAAGAATATAGAGAACCACAAATCAGAGAAAATGGGAGGTTGATGGGAGGAACAATTCTTGAAAGAGAAAGGGAGATGTTAGAAACATTGAGACAAGGAATTCAAGAAGAACGAAGGTTAGAAACTGAAGAACGTGCTAATCTAACAAGACGGAATCAAGAATTGAGAATGGAGAATGAGATGTTACAAAGGAGGAAATCTCAAAGTGTTGCAAGATCAAATGCTAGACCAGAGAGACAAGGGAAGAATTCACCAACAATTAATGATGAAAGTACTATGCAAGGACAAGCACAGACTCAAGTTGAAAGAAATCAAGAGAATCGCTTCATTTTAATACCAAACCATGAACAAAACATGGAGAATTTACGAACTAGGCCAAATCCTAGAGAAAACAATCAGAATGGTGAAGAAAATCAAGAAGAAGAGTCAGCTGAGAGACAACAAGCAGTACATCAGAGCAATTACGAGAGTGGAGTAAGAAGACGTGAAGAGGCTCGTAATAATCAAAATGTTGAGTATGAAAGAATTGGAAATCAACGAATAGAAACAGCGATGAATGAACCAAATTTTTGAACTAAAATACAGGTAAATCAAGAAGAAATAAATCACAGAAGAAGGAGAAATGAAGAAGAAGAAATTCCCGATATTCGCATGAGAAGGATGAGAAGAATAGAAAGGGAAGAACAAGAATTTCAAGATGCTTTGCAACAAAACAATTGTGATAATTTAGAAAAAAGATATTTGCAAAATTGTACAAATGAAAACATTAATGAAGAATATGATAGAATGCGAAGGATCGCAAGAGAAGAGACGCAAGAACGTAGAAGAAGAGAGGCTGTGTTGAAGAGGCCAATGGATGAGAATTCTGAAGCAAATGCACGGATCTTTCGAGAATTAGCGGAAATGAGAGGGATGATAAACAATATAAGAGGAGGAGATAGAAGGCAATTAGATGAAGCAATAGAAGAAGCTGCGAGGACTCCATTTGCTAGAGAAGTACAATTGGGAGGGATTCCACCAAAATGCAATTTGCCTACACTTACCAGTATCTTTGATGGGACTTTATGTGCTATTCAGCACATTAAAGCATACATAAGATGCATGTTACAATGGGAGAATCATGATGTTGTATTATGCAAGTACTTCGCATCAAGCTTAACAGGGGAAGCTCTAAAGTGGTTCGAAGGACTTCCTAAGAACACTATTATGTCATTTAATCATTTACAAGCAACTTTCCTTGGAGCATATATCACAAATCATTCCTCACGGCTTGGTATTGAAGATGTGTTTGGTTTAAAACAAAGAATTGGTGAAAGTTTGAAGCATTTGGTAAGAAAATGGAAGACTATGTGCAGTGATATGGCAGGGCGCGTGGATGAGAGATACTTGATTCTGTTTTTCATAAATGCGATGTTCGCAACTGAACAACTGTATGTTCAAATCTTCAGAAGAAAGAATTCCATAATGATGACAGAGTTACGAGAATTGCAAGAAGAATACATTAAACTAGAGGAAAATCAAAACAATATGGAGTCATATCCAGTAGCAAAAACTAACAATCAAGACGCGGGAGCAAATTTACTTCCCAAAATAATCAACATTGTAGCAGGTACTTCGCAAACATCCTCGCAAACACCTTCGCAAATTTCAGAAGAGAAGAAAACCAATAATAGCCAGCCAAAAATAGTAGCAATGGGTAGCAAAGATCAAGAAGAGTATGATAGAGAGAGGAATTTCTATAATCGAGGAGGAAATAACCAGATCCCAAGATTAGATCAACAACAAGAAAATTATGGGGGACAAAGGCAAAATTATTTTGGACAAGGAAATCAGAGACAAAATTATAATAATGGTCAAGGAAGTCAAAGAATGATAAGGGAAGAAATAAAGTTTCCACCTTTGAATACAAGTGTAGAAAAGATATGGCAGGCAATTATTCTGATAGAACATATACCAACTCCATGGAATATGGGAAAGGAACCACCAATGGGTTCAAGAAGTCATGAATTTTGTTCATATCATCATTTTCATGGACATTCTACAAATAACTGCAATAATATCAAGAGGATAATCTTGCGAATGATTGATCAAGGAAAATTGAATCACTTTTTACTTAAGCAAGCACAGTCGCAACAATTACCACAGGCTCCAGTCATAAATCGCAGGGAGAACACAGCACAAGAAAGGGAGAAGAAACCTTACATATAGAAGTGGGATCAAAAGCAAGGAATGTCTTCTGTAATTCTATTGTTCAATCATATAAAACCATAAAAGATTTTCATGATAATGTGTTAAGCAGGGTATATGCGAGGGATGATGAAGGAAAGGAAGTAATGAACATTGCAAAAATTTAACGACTTGAAGATTGGCAGAAATGTGAAATTTCTTTTGAAGCCACTGAAATTCCAGAAGGTTGTGAAGCACATGATAATCCATTGGTAGTAAAATTAGCAATTTGCATGAATATGGAAGAAGGCGAAGATGATATGGAGGAAGAATCAATCGGTCTTAATAGAATTTTGATTGATACGGGAAGTTCTGTCAATATCCTGTTCTATTCTGCTTACAAAACTATGGGGGGGAAAGACACAGATTTAATACCTTCTACCTACAGGATTTATGGTTTTAATGGAACTGCTAATAAGCCTAAAGGAGAAATAAGCATGCGAATTCCATTAAGTGGAATGCGAACTGAAATTCTGTTTTGCGTTGTTGACGTCGAATCACCGTATAATGCTTAGATAGGAAGACCTTGGCTTCATGAAATTCTGGGCGTAGCTTCCACTCTACATCAGTGCATAAAGTTTCCTCATATGAAGGGTGTTGGAGTTATCAAGGGTAATTGGGATGAAGGAAATAAATGTTACGATACAGAGGTAGAAGTTTGCGAAGGAAAAGTTACTGAAAAGGAAAATTGGAGAAAAAGAGCAAGAGCTGTGAAAAGAAGTGAAAATTTAATGGCAGAAGATTAAAACATGAAAGAATAAAATAGGAAATTTATGATGGTAACAAAGGGTTGTGATTTGCGAAGAAAGAAGAAAGAAGGTAAGGAAACAAGAAGGTAATCAATATGTTTGCTCGTGAAGTGTAACTCATGATAAATTTTACGAATATTGTTTGCTCGCAGGAAATTTGCAAAAGTTACGAATTTCAAAATTTTTATTGCGATTAAATTTCATTAAAGAAAGACGCACACATTAACTTGCGAAGAAAAGACCGCAATTTGCGAATAAAAGACCGCAATCTGTGATCATCTTTCAAAAAATAAAGAAAGCCGCAGAAATATTACACAGGAAAACCTTTGTGGCGTACAACCTAGTTCGCGAAGCAACATTTTGTAAGAGGCAAAGTCCTAAAGTACGTCATTTAAGGGGGTACCTATAAGCATGGCTCAGGGACACCGGAACACCACCAAGGCACCTGAGTACATGGAACTTTACGGGGTACAACCCAATAACGGGGTACCTATCCGGGTTAGACACCTTGGATTCTCACCTAATCTCGCGACATTACGCAATATTATGCGGTGTAACATGATTTAGGTTGGGCGACTAAGGCATATTGTCTTTCCCAAGAAGTGCAGAAAACGATCAAGGCGCCGAGGTACACGGTTGAGTCAACAGTGCCGGGTGAGCTTGAAGCACATCTGCCATTTTTTACAAGTCTTGGAAAATGATGCACTTGGCCCAAAGATACCCCATAGGGTGCAACCTCGTAACTATAAGCCCTATAGGCAAAAAGGATAAGAGGTTGCGATCAAAAGATGGTTGTTTGCAGAACCGGATGGGAATAGATAACCTTGTATGGTCGATGTACGCTTCCTTGAAGGGGAAACCAAGGGGAAGATAAAGGGAAGCACCCTCCATTAGGGAGCTGATACGTGCTATAAGACGCAAATGTCACGAGGTTTCTTGTTTGCAAAAACATAAAGGCTTGTCATATTTGTGCAACAACTGAATTTCTGCGAGCATTCAAAAAAAATATACAAAGAGAACTCGCAGAACATAACAAACAAGTTAAGATGAGATCAATGGGTTATTACATGAAAGTGTAAAAACGTCCTGCGATTTCATCGCAAGACGACAATGTCACGAGATTGTATATTCGCAAGAATGTACAAACTTGTCATATTATCGCAAATACAAAAATATTATCACAAAATGGGTGGCAAAATAAGACCTTTACTTAGGAAGGCATGATAAGACCACATCAATTATTTAAAATTATTCCATCAATATCATTGAAGAATTTTTACAAAAACATATATCATGAAGTTCTGACAAAGAAGACAGCTCCGTCAATATCATTGAAGAATTTTTACAAGAATATATATCATGAAGTCCTAACAAAGAAGACAGCCCCATTGAAGAATTTTCACGAAGATATAACAAAAGATGCGATTTTGATCGCAATCAAAAATAGATGGTTCGTACTCATTAAATTTTACGAGAATTACATACTTCTTATACTTCTTCATATATTGAATATTTCTCTACAACTTGAATACTTCTTATAATTCTTCAAGAACGTCTCATATTTATTATACTTCCTCAATGGATATTTAACATTTATCAGATTTTGCGAGGATTAAATACTTCTTATACTCATTCATACATTGAAGAATTCTTTACAGATTAAATACTTCTTATACTTCTTCAAAGATATTTTATATTTCTTATACTTCTTAAGGATATTTCATACTTCGTATTTCTTAGGATATTTCATATCTCGAATTTTTTAGGGAGGATTTCATAATTGCAACAAGTTGAAGCTTCGCAAATTAAAATTGAGGCAGATATTCTAATACTTCCAGCGATATTTGATCATATGAAGAACAATAATAGGGGGAAATGGAATACTAAGTTAAGTCTTTAAGATATATTATTTTTCTCCACATGATCAAGTTGTGAGAATAAGGGAAACATGCGATCAAAGAAAAATCAATTCATCATCGCAAAATTAAGACATTAATACGAGTTAAACTTCAAAAGGAAATTGTTGGTTGATCAAAAGTGCAAGAAAGAAGAAAATGTTGTACTCAAACAAACAATATGAAAAGAACTAGAACAGATATACAAAAAAGAATGAAGTTATTCTTCGGGGGATTTATTCCCATCAAAATGATCTTCTTTTTCTTCTTCAGAAAGATCATCTTCAACTTCACTATCGAGATTTCCGGATATGGGGTATCTTCAGAATTTCTTCAGAAAGGAGCGTATGGTACTTCTTGAGAGGAATTTGATTGTCTTCACAAATCTTGCGAGTCATCTTAGCTCGAAAACGCTTGACATATAAACTATGGTTGTGCTGGGTAATTAGAAGTTGAGATCTTAAATCAGACATCTTCTTCTTACGACTGGCATGAATAATTTCCAGATCATTATTCATCTTCGCATAATTTTCTGCAGCAAGGAGAGAAGTTAAGGAATTGGTTAGCAAATTACGAAAGAAAAGTAATTAAAATACTCACTATTACGAAGAATTTACCTTCTAATTGCTTTTTATCATTATGAAGAGAAGAGTTTTCAAGATTTAGATGATTATTCTCCTCAAGAAGAGAAGAACTATTAGCTGCGATGCTCGCAGATTGTGGATTATCTTCGTGACGGGATGTTAGTTCGGCGATATCAATACTTAAATCCTCTACTTTCTGATGAAGTTTTGAATTTTCAATCTCCAACTTCTTACAATGGTTTAAAGTCTTCTTCTCAGCGATGGAATGACGTCTTTCCCAATCTGAAGCATCTGTGCAGCTAACTCTTCCAACCTGAACAAGTAAAAAGGGTCATAAATTAATGGAGTAAGGGAAACAAACAATGAATAGAAAAGAAACTTACCATACTCCCTAAAGCATATAATGTAGCAGGAGAGACGAATATTGAAATTCCATCAAGAGAGTTGTTATTGAGTACAGTAGGAACTTTGCAAGCCTTCGCAATAAGCTTACGAGCATTCGCAGTAGGAGAGTTTCCTAACCCACGAGAAGAATGGAGAAAGGCCTCAGATACACGAACCTTTGCTGAAGCAAAAGTTTCTGTGTTATTATAATCTTCCTCTTCACCTTCACCAGCATTATCATCATCATCATCATTATCATCTCCTTTATCAGAAAGGGTATCAGAATTAGAGTCAAAGTCCTTCTCAGGAAATTTATCATCTTCATCACCTTGATCTTCCTCAACATTCTCATTAGAAGAGATTACATGGGAATAAGATTTGGTGGAGAACTTCTTCTGTTTCTTCCTTTCATGAGCAACATCTTCAAGTTTCTTTTTCCTTTGCGAAGAGCATCATCTTGACTACCATAAGTTTGGGTATCCTTCGCAGAACGAAGTGTCTTTTGTCTCGCAGTTAATCTTTTGGAAGAAGTGGAACTCTTATTCTCACTCGCAACAACCTCAGGAAGATCAGAAAGAACCTTCAAATTCAAATAAGGTTAAGAAACATAGGCAACAATATATTGTTTAAAAAGCATAAAATAGTGTTTCTTACCTCATTTGAAAATAAATAGAAGAGTAACAAGAAGATAAGGAGATGGAGGTACATACATTTTTATAAACCCAAGGTTGATAATTGCGGTTACGAAGGTTCGCAGGAAGATCTACTATCCCAGAAATATAAGGACCCGATAATTCTAAAGGGTAGTTATACAAATCTTCATCATTAGAACGACGAGGTGTTTTATTATTTCCCGAGGCATAATCAATGTCGTGCATGAGAAGGTCATCTGCTGAGATATTAGCTTTACGATGAATACGAACACCCCAACGTTTATCTTCTTTCCTCGCAGGAATTAATGTGTAATTTTTAAAGAAACCCTCAACTGTATAGTCCGCAGAGATAATTTCCACATCTCAAAATCCAGATTTCCTAAGATCAACTGAGTACAAAGATCTTCCAGTAGCATCACGAGTTGCGAATTCAACCAGAATGCGAATGCAATCACCAGTCAATTGATAAATGGCACATGAAAAATTGGGGTGGGAAATAATTTCATAGAATAAAGGAATATTAACATCATAAAGAGGAAGAGGAAGACCTGCGAGGATTTGACCTCGTGAGATTAAAACTTTCTGATCATTCCAAATATAGTTGGTAAAGAGCTTCACACAGAGAGAAGATTTATTGTAATAACCATCAATTTCAGAAAGAATGAGGTCCCTATCAGCAAGCTCTGCGTTAATTTGTTCAATATTTTTCTTCTTTGGAGCCATTGGATATAAGATAGAAAATAGGAAAGAAAAGAGATAAAAAATTGTAGTAGCAGAAAAAGAGAATAAATTGTAGAGGCATAAGTGATAAGGAAGACGAATAGGATAAGAGAATAAAAAGAAAAATAAAGGTAAATATTTATAAAGAAGAGAGAATTCGATGAAGATAGAAACTCATCAATGCGATTAAACGTGAACGGTTGAAAAGAACAGTTACGAAGAAACGTGTCAAAAAGGTAATGGAAAATAAAAAAGACGTGTTGTGAATTTAACAGGTGGTGATAACTATATTAAATTTACAAGAATAGAGGTTCTCATGACATTCCTTCTTCGTAGAATTGACATGAGAAGAGGAAAGATGTAGGTACTGAATATCACAAGGCATTAGCTTACGAGCATCGTGACAAATATAAGAGAAAAGAATTACAAAATGATGCGATGATAGAGGAAGCACGGGGAAGTATGAAGATTTGCGAAGATAGAATAATCTTGCGAAGGTGAATTGCGATACTTCGCAATTCATATACAGCTGTACAAATTTCACTATAAATAGGAGTTCAAATGTAAAATTCGAGTGGTTCTTTTAGTGAGTGTTAAAAAATATCTTAGGAAAGAGAATAGAGAAAATTGTAACTATTCTAGTTCCATTTAGATACTTTTATGTAATCAATTGATAGAATTAATAAGAAAATTGTCATTCATCATCAAGAACTTCTTAAGTTTTACAAATTCTACTGAGGGTGTAGTTGTAGGTTATTATGCAACTACAATTGCGAAGATTATTCTCAGATTCTGCGAGTGAAACAAAATTCAAAGAATCAATTTTGCAAATATAGCAAAATTTAAAGGTATATCAGAGGCAGTCAAATTTTTATGACTACCTTCTCTTTGTGAAGTAAGAAATTGAGCTAAAGATAGACAACAATTCTTCATCTGATCCATAGCTTTATCAAAACCATCACCAACTAATCCTTCAAGTCTGGGTTGAAGCTTTTGAACTTTGGAAAGAAGATATTTTTTTATCCTTCGCAAGTTTTGCATTAAGGTTTTCTAGTTGGGAATAATCTTCTTTAAGTTTATTCCTCTTAGTGTTCAAGATTATATTCTTATTAAGAAGGAATTTCTTCTCGGCAGCAAAAGAACTTCTCTCTGCATCTGAAGACTTCTTTAATTCCTCAAGTTCACCTTTTAACAAATAAAGGAGATTTTCTTGATCGCAACATTTACTCTGAAGGATATTCAATTGTTGCGAAGAAACGGCCATTGTATTCAAATACGAACATCTTTCTTCTGATAAGGTTTCATTCTCTTCTAATAAGGTTCCTATTCTTAAATCGGCTTTAGTCAAAGAAGAAGTGAGTTGAAATATTTCATCGTTCAAAAAATTTTGATCGTAAATTAGTTGGGTATTCTCTTGGAAAAGGGCATCTAAATTATCAAGAGCACATGAATGAAGACTAGATAAGTGGGAAAATTGGTTCGAAAGACTTTCATGCTTGGATTGAGATTCTTTTGCGTCTGATTCATGATGAAGTACCAACATTCTACATTTATGGATTGATTCTATAAAGGGGAATGGGTTTTAATGGGTGTTTCAAGCATTTCAGAAATAGAAACAAACAAAAGGAGAAAATATAAAGATAATAGCAATACCTTTTAATGCATCATTCCTCTTACGAAGGATTGCACAATCTAGAGAATCATTTTGAAGCTGATGATTATCTTTACAAAGATTCTCACACTCCTCTTTCAAAGACTCCTGAGTTTGGCGAAGCAATTCAACTTGTTTTTCCAAGGCTTGACGTGAAACAAAAACATCAGGGTTGATGAAGTTGTTGAGTATTTCGCAAAATTCAGACTGCGAGCGAACATTTGAAGACTTCGCAGTATTACTCAGAACATCAGATAACATCTGGAAAGTTGAATAAATTCCATCTCGAACTTCTTGAGGAAGGGGAGAAGAATTCAAAGGAATCAAAGCAAGTTGTAAATTGCTTGGAGCAACAGCACTCAAAGGATTAGGAGCTAAAATGGGTTTTTCAAGAGAAGAGGTTGAGAAGGTTGCTTGCGAAGTTTGATCTTGAAGAAGCGTTGATAAATTGACAGGGGTGGGAGACTGAAAACTGGGTAATGGAGTAGAGGCAGGAGTTTGCGAAGAAGTACTTTCACGAGGATGAGAGGGAAATTATTTATCCATCACAGGAAGGAAATCACTGATTGAAATTGATGGTTTGGATTTGATATTATGAGATCTCTTGGTAAGGTTGGATTCTTCACCGACCTACGAATCAAAATGTAGATTAAAAACTGAGGCAACAATATATTGTTTCAGAAGGAAGACAGAGTATTTTAACTACCTTTTGATTCTCGGATTTTCTTCTTCGAGGGTTAGGGTTTGAGCTTTTAGTTGGAGATTTCATCTGAGAAGCAATTTTGCTGAAAGAAATCAAAGTCAAATAATGGATTAAATAGAAATAAAAGAGATAAACAAGTGAAAGATGCGAGAGATGAAAGAAAATTACCTCGGAGAACTCATGATGGGATTAACAGGAAGAGAAGGCGATAATCGAAAAAGTGATGAGAGAAGAAGATGAAGTTGCAGAAGTAAAAAGAGAAGGTAAAAAAGATAAGGAAGGGAATAAAAGGAGTATTTATAAGAGAATAGTGAGGAAAAGACGGTTATAAAAGACGTGTTCGAATTCTGTAACGGTTATATTCTCACGATCATTGCTTCTTCGCAGAAATGACATGATAAGAGGCAAGATGTAGGTACCGAATATCGTAAGAGTTTGGGTTACGAATATAGTAACAAAGACAGGAGGAAAGTGTCGCAAGAAAATGTGATGATATAAGAAACACAGGAAAAATGTGAAGAGTTTGCGAATATAGAATAAACTTACGAATAGAAGTCACGATACTTCGCAAGCTATATACAGTTGTACAGATTTCACTATAAATAGTAGATCAAATGTTAAATTTGGGAGGTTCTTTAAGTGAGTGTTAGAACAAGTATTAGGAGAGAGAATAGAGAAAGTTATAACTATTCTAATCTCCATTAACATACTTCTTTGTAATCAGTTGAGAATATCAATCAAAATTGTCATTTTTCATCAAGAACTTCTTAAAGTTTTACAAATTCTACTGAGGGTGTAGTTGTAGGATTTCCTGCAACTACAACAGTATTGCGGGATTTATGCAAATGAGAAGAGAGATGATAATGAATTCTATGGATAATAGAGCAAGAGTTAGGTGAAACTCCCTGAAAAACCACATCACAACGATCTTTCCATATAATCCAGGAGCCAATCATGAGAGTGAAAAGCCATCTGTCTTCTCTGCACTGATTATGATCTGAAAACCAACTAGTGACCCATTCTGATATTGTGTTACAGCCGTCTCTTACTGAGTCTATGTTGATATTAATCCCCCTACAGACATATCTGGCATGCCTGCAATCAAATATGATATGCTCTATGGTTTCTTCATCATCACCACATATATCACAGTGTACCTCAAGGCTGTTGTTGTACATAGCTCTCTTGTAATTTGTTGAATGTAGTCCTCTTATACATTTCCAAGAAAATAACTTGATCCTCTGATCAGCTTTGCAACTCCAAAGAACCCTCCAAACATTCTTGTCAATTTTTCTGCCCTCCACTTGAACTAGTCTCTCATTATAAGTAAGTTTCTTATAAGTAATTTTCACAGAGAATACACCGTCTTTAGCAGGAATCCAGAAAACACACCATTTTTCGCTGATATCTTTCTTGCGAAGGATGATAATCAACTTTCTATTATATCTACTACTTCACCTGTATCTTTTGCCTTTTCGCAAGAAGCTGCGAATGGGATAGACATTGCTTTTAAGGCTCTAGTTGATATCTTGGATGATGTTAAGAGATCTTCTGCTGATCCTATTAAGTCTAGCATCTGCGGGATTTTAAGTGGATACTTTGGTTCTGGTAAGATGGATTCACAAGCATCCATGGAGAAAGAAATTGAAGTCTTGAAAGAAGCTCTCCAAGCCAAGACTCTAGAATGTGATACTCTTCTTCTTGAAAACCAAAAGATGGAAAATCTCTCACTTGACTACGAGCTTCTTCACATAAAAAATGATGAATTAAGAGGTATAATGTTCTTTATCTTTTTAATTTTCTTATAAATAATTTTGTCAATTCCTTTTTCAATTTTCTTAAAATCTTTTGTTCGCATATTAAGGCTTAAACCAGAAACGATTCTTGGAAAGATTTCAATTTGAATCTGCAGCTGAAGAAGCCCGCGCTGATAGAGACGCTTGGATGGATCAATATAATCAATTATCCAATCTTCACACGTACTCCATTGATCATATAAATAATCTCACTGCAGAAAATGCTCAATTAGTGCAGGAGCTCAATTTATTAAGTAGTGAAATATCTCGAATCTCTTATTCTCTTACCAAAGCTAACTTGGCGATGGAAACTTTATCAGATGAAAATAAAACCTTGTCTCAAGAGAACCGGGATTTGTCAAGTAAAACAACGATATCCTCGCAGAAATAAATTTCCCTTCAAAGAGTATGCGATAATCAAGAACAATATCTTCATTCACTGAAAAATGAACTTAAAGAAATAACTGAATCATCCATCACTGAGAAAAATGCACTTATGCAAGGTAGAATAGCTTTAAGTGTAAAAGCAAATCATCTCCAAGAAGAATACACCAAATTAGAAGAATCTTATTCCTCTCTCGCGAAAGAAAACTCTTTTCTCCATTCTAAAGAAAAGAATCTAAGATCTCGTTTGAAGGGTTTAGTTGGAGATAAATTTGATGATGCAATGAACCAATGGGAGAATAATTGCTTTGCCTTAATTCAAAATCTAATTTCACAAAAGGAAGGTAGTCATTTCTGCCTCAATCATTCTTCCTCTGCTTAATTTTTCTTGTGATTTTCTTGTTGCGAATTCCTTATTTTATAACCTTTTTTTTTTCTTTGACCACGCAGAATCTGAGAGAAAGCTTCAGTCTTCTGTTAATACTCTGGATTCTAAACTTGCTATGCTGCAGAAGGAAAATGATTCTCTCGCTACTCATTTTTCCCGTTTTCGCGATCGAACAGAAAGATAATATAATTATCTTACTTATTTCAAGGATATAGAGATTAGAAACCGGGATAAAGCTTTCCTTCGCCAACTTCATCTTTAGGCTCAAGTTATTGTGAATGATATTCTACTATCTAACTCTCTTCCCCAGTGACAATTAAACCTTTAGAAGTAGATGCTGACGAAATTCCTCGTCCTGCTGACAATGACTTTGGCTATGAGACATGCGAAGAAGAAGAAGAGGAAGAAGTAGAAAATCCTCTTAAAAAAGCAGCTACTGGAGAGAAAATAACTGCTAATGATCAATAAAATAAAGAAGATGCTAGAGTCAACCAGGACAAAGGGAATACTGGTGAAGGCGAGAAAACTTGCGAAGGTGACAAAGCTGGCGAAAATGATAAAGCTGGCGAAGTTAATATTGAAAATTAAGCTTTAGTATCACTCTGTTGAACTACATCTTCTCCTCCTCTTTTTGTGAACAATGTATTTTATTCTCCTTGGGATTTAATTATTCTTCTAACTTTTTAAGTTTTTACAAGGAAGATAATGAGATTTCGTTTATTAATTCCCATACTTGCCTCTCATTATCTTTCTTGGAATGAATCCATGTGACGTCTGAAGAAGTATCAAGAAGTATAAGAAGTATGAAGTATAGATTCTTGAAGTATTCTGTGATAAGAAGTATAAAGTATCCATCCTTGATCGGACTATACGAAGTATAAGAAGCAATAAATGTTGCTTCAATTTCTGCGAATTTATGAATTACTCTGCGACATTTTGAATAATCTGCGAATAGTATTACGAATAGTGCTGCGAATAGTATCTTGAGAAATTCTTATTATTATTCTCATTATCTTTCTCGCAATGAACAAAATTTACCTGCAAAAACAGTTAATGTTTGCAATTATTCTATTGGTCTTATTTTGCCTTCCTAGTTAAAGGTCTTATTTTGCCAATTTTTGTTTTTGAAACAAAATCGCAGAACGTCTTTTCATTCGCATGTAAAGACCTATTGATTTTGCCTTATCCGCGTTTTGTCAATTTTTTGCAACAATATGACAGGACTAAATATTCTTGCGAATATAAAGCCCCGTGACATTTTCATCTTGCGATGAAATCGCAGGACGTCTTTACACTTTCATGCAATGACCCATTGATCTCATCTTATCTCATCTCTTAACTTTTTGCATCTGTATATATTTGTTGCACAAATATGACAAACCTTAATACTCTTGCGAGCAAGAAGTATCATGACATTTGAATCTTAAGACACTTATTAGCTCCCTAATGGAGGGTGTCGCCCTTATCTTCCCCCTGGTTGCCCCTTTAAGGAGGCGTATATCGGCCATAAAAGACTAGATCCTCTCATCCGGATATACCAAAAACCAGTTATTTTTCGCAGCCTCTTATCCTTTTTTCCTATATGGCTTATAGTTACGAGACTGCACCCTAAGTGGGGTTTTCTTCAGGCCGAGTGCATCATAGTCAAGACTTGCCAAGAATGGCCAGGGTAGGTTCATCCGCCCCAGGCACTCTTGGCTCAACCGTTTACCGCATCACCTTGATCATATTCTGCACTCCTTAGAAGAGATCATCAGTCATCCAACCAGGGTATAACCTTATATATATAGTTGAAAATCCAAAGTACCTCTCCCGGATAGGCTTTCTTGAGCCCCACATCTCCATGATTCAAGTTCCAGTAGCGGTATAACCTTATCCTTGAGCCATGCAACCAGATACCCCCTTAAATGGCGTACTTTAGGTCTTACATTTGCTTCTTGCGAAATTTTATTCGCGAACTAGGGTGTATGCCATAAAGGTTCGTCCCATTCTGCGAAATTTTATTCGCGTTTCTTGCGATATTTTCGCATATTCTTCTTTTGTTTTGATTTTGAATGTTCTCGCGGAAATTTATTCAGCAAAGTTTTGTTCACCTTCACTATATGACAATAATCATTACAATCCCATTCTCAAAAATCCTTATTGGTAATACTTCTTTAGATATAACCTATTCCATGGTCTATCGAGTCTTTGACGGACATCTTTTCCCTCTGGATCCATCAATTTATATGACATTGTTCCAACTATCTCTTTAATGATATATGGTCCATCCCATTTTCTCACCAATTTACCACCACTTTCTCGCTGGTAACCTGGTGTTTCTCGCAGCACTAAATCACCTGGTTAGAATTCACGTTTTTTGACACGTTTGTTGTATTCGCGAGCTAATCTTCGCTGATAATTTTCCATATGTTGTAAAGCCATTTCCCTCTTCTCTTCCAATTCATAAAGTTTATTTAGAATCATTCCATCACTAAGATTCTTTTCCCAAGCCTCTCTTTTTGTTATAGGAATAACAACCTTTGTTGGTCATACTGCTTCAACAACATATGTTAAACAAAAAGGTATCATCCCCGTTGCTTCTCTTGTAGTTGTGTTGTAAGACCAGACTGCATTATGGATCTGTTCACACCATGATCTATGGTATCCTTCTATCTTCTTTTTAAATATGTCTGCGATTGTCTTATTAGTTGCCTCAGCCTGACCATTAGCTTGTGGGTATAAAGGAGTAGATTTTCCACATCTTATCTTAAAGGTATTGAGTAATAGTTCTATATTCTGCCCCTCAAACTGCTTTCCATTATCAGACACCAACTTTGCTGGAACTCCAAATCTGCAAATAATATTTTCAAATATGAATGTAAATATATCTTTGTCGTGGATATGTTGTACTTCTTTTAATTCTACCCATTTTGTGAAGTAATCTGTTGCGTCTATTAAGTATCTCTTTTTCCCTGATCCTGGTAAAAATGGCCCCACAATATCTAAGCCCCATTTTCCAAAAGGCCACACACTTGTTGAAGATGATAATGGTGCCACTGGTGCATGTATCTTTTTTTCGTGTCGCTGGCAATCTTCGCAACGTCTTGATAGTTGTTTCGCATCTTCATGCATATACGACCAGTAATAACCTTGCATTTTTGCTCTGTATGCCAAAGATCTCCCTCCGCTGTGATTACCAGCATCCCCACTATGCAATATTTTTAGCACATTTTCTCCTTCTTCCCTTGTCAAGCATCTAAGTGACGGCCCATTGAAAGATTTGCGATATAATACTCCATCTCTTAATTCATAATTTGTTGCACGCCTTTTCAACTTATGTGCTTCTAATCTGTTTATTGGTGTTTCTCCTCTTGCCGGATATTCATAGAGCTCTGCTCGCCAATCTGCAATATTGCCTCTTGGTTCTTCTTCGCCACTTTCTATCATCATTACATCTGATTCTTCTTCTTTATTGATTGAAGGTGATATAAGTGTCTGAATTTTTATGCATCTCGCAGTTGGGTCTGTCATCATACTTGAAATGAAAGCATAAGCGTCTGCGAGTCTATTGTCCTTCCTTGATATGTGTCTCCACCTTATTTGAGGAATTTTCGCAGACAAATCTTCAACAAGTTTTTTGTATTTCTTCAAAGATAGTTCATTTGTAGTGTATTCTCCTGTTATCTGGCGAATAACTAGCTGCGAGTCACTCGTAATTCTGGAATTCTCCAATTTCATTTCTACTGTGAATTTTAAGGCATGTATTACTGCTTCATATTTTGTTTCATTATTAGTGGATGCAAATTCCAATCTAAATGAGAAATCCATTTTTGATCCTTCTGGAGAGATTAAGACAATCCCAATTCCATTACCTTCTCCATTTGAGGATCCATATACCAGTATTTCCCATCTATTTGGCTCTGTTAATAAGTCTTTTGGATCTCCATGCTCTTCTTATATATCCATGATATCCTCTACTGCTTCATCATCTTCTAAAGGAAATTCTGCCAAAAATTCTGCTACAACTTGCGATTTTGTTGAAGATAAAACTTCATATTTGATTTCAAAATGACCAACTTGCGCATTCCACCTTTCAACTCTGCCTGACCTCTTTGAGTTTTTCATCACTGACTCAATTGGTACTTTTGTTAACACTTTGATTTTATGTGCTTGAAAATATATACGAAGCTTAAATGTTGCATAAACCAACGCTAGAATCAGTTTTTCAATCTTTGAGTAATTTCTTTCTGCAGCATTAAACGTTTTAATGATGTAATAAATTGGTTTTTCCACTCCCGCATCTACTCGCAACAATACTGCGCTCAATGCATGCGAAGTTGTCACAAGATAAATTAATAACTCTTCTCCTGGTTCTGCTTTTTGCATAATAGATGTATTTATCAGATATTCTTTTATCCCTTGAAAAGCTTTTTCACATTCATCCGTCCATTTGAACTTTGTCCCCTTTTTAAGAATGTTGAAGAAATTCTTGGACTTGTTTGGTGATCGTGAAATAAACCTTCCTAGCGAGGCTAAGAGTCCATTTAATTTCTGCACATCTTTCACTGTCGCAAGAGTTGGCATATCGCGAACTGCTTGTACTTTCTCTGGATCAACTTGTATTCCTTTTTTTGATACAATGTAACCTAAAAAATTTCCCGACGCAACTCCAATGACACACTTCTCAGGATTCACCTTAATGTTAAATTGCCGCATTTGATCAAAAATATCCTTCAAATTTTGCGTATGGTTCTTAGCTTCCTTGCTTTTTATTAACATGTCATCTACATACACCTCTAATGTTTTATGTATCCACTTCGCAAATACCTTCTCCACCATTCGTTGGTATGTTTCTCCTGCATTTCGCAACCCAAATGGCATTTTTGTATAACAATACAATCCTCTTGGAGCAAAAAATGCAGTATGCTCTTGATCTTCTTCAGCCAGTGGAATTTGATTATAGCCTTTATACCCATCCAATGAAGACATTATTTCATTTCCCGCTGCTGATTCAACCATTTGAGGAATATCTGGTAATGGAAAACTATTTTTTGGACAAGCTTTGTTTAAATCAGTAAAGTTTATACAAATTCTTATCCCTTTGTTTTTCTTTGGGACCACCACCATATTTGCTATCCATTCCGGATATTTTTCTTGCCTTATGATTCCTGCATCAAGCATTTTATGTAATTATTTTTCTATTTTAGGATGATAAGTGGTCGCAATTTTTCTTATCCTCTGTTTAAATGGTCTTGCATCTTTGTTAATTTCCAATTTATGACATGCAATTGATGGATCAATTCCAGGTACCTCATCCATATTCCATGCAAAGATATCTTTATACTCTCGTAAGAGATTTATAGTTCTCGCTTCTTCATCCGCGCCCATCTTAGTTCCAATTTTTAGCATTTTATGTTCTTCTTCAGTCCAAATATTTATTTATTTTATTGGTTCCGCTGCAGTATACATTGCTTCAGGTTCTCCCATTGGTGTTGGCTCTTTTATAATTGTTGCAGGTTTACCCTCTTCTTGCGAGATTTCTCTAGGTATTCCTTTTCCTTCTTCTGCTCTGATCATATAAATTCTAAATTCTTCTTCTTTCTTTGCCTCTTTTGCTATTTTTCGGCGAATCTTTCGCTGTTTTGCGCGTCCTTCATAATTCTTCACTTCAATTTGATTGCATAATCTCGGAATATCAACATCTCCTCTAATTTCTCCAATTCCACTTGGCATAGGAAATTTAATGTGTTGATGTAACGTTGACGCTACATCCTTAATTGCATGTATCCATGATCTTCCCAATAGCATGTTATATGGCGATTCCATATCCACCACACAAAGTGTTACTTGTGTTTCAATTTCCCCTAATGGAATTCGCACCACTATTTCTCCTTTAGGTTTGGTTATAGATTTTCCAAAGCCATGAATGTGATAAGTTGAACAAGACATTTCTTCATCTTTATATCCCATTCTCTTAAATGTATGATAAAACATTATATCAACTGAACTTCCAGCATCCACCAAAGTCCTAGTCACAACCCATTCTTCCGTGGATTTAGTTAATTTTCCTTTCTCCTTTCGTGCAGCTGTTACTGCGATTACCAAAGGAGATGTGTGATTCAAATTTTATTCTAATACTTCTGCTGATGTGAACATAATTTTCTGCTTTTGCCAATCCTTAAGAGGTGATTGTTTCTCCACCGTCATAATCTTCTTTCCTTCAAAATCTCGTTTATGTAATCTTCCTCTCCTATTTTCATGAAATTCATCAATCATCATTTTTGTGATTACATTACATTCCAATTTCCTTTTATTTCCATTGATCTTGGTTACTCTTCTTCCTTCATCCGATTTGTTGTTTTCTTCTATCATTTTCTTGATTTGAACAATCTTCACCACAATTTTCACAAATTTTCACTTTCAATCCCTATTTCTAGCGCCAAAATAGTTGCAGAAAATCCCACACTACACCCCTCACAAGAATTTACACAATCAATCTATGAACACTTAATCAGGAACAACGATTTTTATTAATTGACACTTAGAAAATTACAAAGGAAAAAGGAAATTAAAATACAATCACTTTGTTTAGAATTTTCTCTCTCCTAAAAGCTTTCTTAGCATTCCAAAAATTATCCTCCCTCTCAAGTTTACTCATCCCCTATATATAGGGTATTACATAATGGATGACAGCTCATAGACAACTAAGTTATCCCTTAATTTCGGATCTAACTTGCGATATCTTCGCGAGTGCAATAATGTTAAACCTCGCAAACACTCTATTCTTCGCAGGATATTTACGTTTTCTTCATGTTTCTAGCATTGTTACTTGTTGCGTCGTTCTTTTAATATTTTCTGTGACGCTCGCCAGTGTCTTTAGTGAAAACTTTGCAAGAATGTTCTTGTTGCGATATTCTGATCCTACACCTTGAGTAGTCCTTTATCTTGTATGATTATTGCCATGGAGTTCTTGAGCTCAACTAAACTTTCTATCCTAGTCCGAGACCTTAGCTATAGTAGATTAGAAATCAAGACTTTATAGTTTTGATTACTAATATTGACAAACATGCTTGAGATAGCAACGCATGCGAGTTCGACCAAGCAGTGCTTTAACAAATCCAAATCAAGTCTAGAACTTAGAATTCATCCTCAATCAATTGTGAGTTTAGATAATCATGGATATATAAATACCCATGTTAAAAATATAAGAAAATAAAAGAGAAATTGTTACGATGGTGAAATCGCTCCAAAACCCTAGATTTTCTTCCTCGTGTTCTTCTCTCGAAAGGCGTGCTTCCCGATTAAAAGATTATAAGATCTCCCTTAAAAGTTGTAGAAATACCTCTTTTATAGGTGCCCCAAAAATAGAAGTACTCGTGTCGCATCCCGTGCGAACTAAGTTGCCAAAAACTCGCCAAAGTAGCATAAGCAGTTCATTGGCCAAGTCTGGTCGTGAGTATAATGGCTACAACCCATTGGGCTTGCGCAAAAGTGCAGCAGATTCGGCCCAACTTTATTTGTTTCAACTGTCATTGGCCTGTCAGTTTCTCGGAACTGACATGAATACTCTTCAGCTCTTCTTGATTTTCCACGGACGGACGAACCTCCGTGAGCGATAATTTCTACTGGATTTTTATCTTTATTCCGTCAGAATGACGGACATACATGTCACCATGAGAATTCTTTCTCCCTGGATTTTATTTTCTCCCGTAAGATTCACGGCCACACAACACTCCGTGAAAAAAAAAATTCACCTGAGTTTCACCTTCTCCGTCAGTAACCCTCAGACACATATCCATCAGTGAGTTTTTAATTCCCCTGGATTTTTAACTCAAGCCGATAACTCCTGCGTATACCAGGGTCTCCGTGAAATTTTTTAAGTCCCTGAAGTTTTTTACTTTTCCAGCAGTTACTCACGTATACCAGGCCATACGTGAATATTTTAAACATCTGAGTTCTTCCAAAACTCGACTGATCTCCATCAATCATTCATGGCTCTGTTGTGTTCAAAACTCCATCATCTGCAATCACTTAACTCTTCTCGAATCTCGATCACCCATCTTCATCTCAACTGAATTTGAGTTGAGTTATCAAGCTTTAGTTCTTCCCTGGACATCCACCATGCATGACTCCATTACAATGGCAGCAGGCCATTTCATTCTTTCCCAAGCTTTCTATCTCAGTTCCTTTCTAATGGAAGCAAACACAGCTCCCGTGATACTCAATGTTATATTCTTTCTTTGTAAGCCAGTATATATCCTTCCCTAAGACTCGAGCTCAACTCTCAGCAGCTCTCCATCTCTATAACAGCAGTGACCCCATTATGTTCCTTCTCCATCTTCATTTCGATCATTACCATAGGCTCGAACAACAATACAATTAATGGCAGCAAATGTTCTTTATTCTCTGATAATTACATATCGATCTCATCCATATCTTTGCATGAGAATCACCATCAACTGCCAACAACTCCCAGCATAGCATTTCTCGTCAACAATCAAGCTTCTCTCTCTGTGTAGCGAATTCTGATGAAGAGCCGGCACGGATGAACTGGTCGGGAAATATGTTGAACAAAAAGGTGTTTCCCGTAGTAAATCCTTCTAGTTCCTTTATAAATTCTGCTTCATTCTTGGTAAGTTGTCACTTCTGGGGAACTGACAAGCCTAATTTCCTATTTCGCCTATATCTTCTCCATACGATATCGGAATGAGCTCATTTTTTCGCCATTTGCTTCCTCTTTTCATCCTCTTCAAGATGAGAATAAGAACTTGTATATTTGATCATGTTCTACTTGGTCTTTGGCCTTTCTCCGCTTGCGGAAAACTTCTTTTATTGCACAATAAAGTGCAAATTCACTTCTTTTGGATGATTCACCTAGCAAAACATAAATAAGAGAAAACAAGAGTAATATACAATAATTTGCAAGTAAATATAGAAATTATTGGCATTGATTCAACACTAAATATATGCAAAATATGCACTTAACAAATTCCCCCAAACTTGGCTTTTGCTAGTCCTCAAGCAAACTATTTAAAATACAACAACTCCATGTCATTGAGGATAAGGTTGCACTTAGCATGTGCAATAGGACTTTAAACCCCTAGGTGTCCCTAGTGGATGAGTTATAGTCTCGTGAGGGCTTACGAGAGATATATCCACCAAACCTACTCCAACTTCAAAGCGTTCCATCTTCCCAAGCATCCAAAGAGCTATGAGGACATAGAGTTTTTGCATGCTAGTAATAAGAAGTTAGAAATACCAAAGAACATATTCATTCTTAAATCTTGAGTGAGAAATAACCACACCATAATGAGAGAATGCGTGTTCGAGAGCGACCAATAAGCATTTCGCCTCGACTTCTGCCTGACTTAAAAGGATTTTATGATAATTGCACTCAATAAGACAACTTTTTTATGGGTCTCACGTGTGTGCAGGTAGGAATGAAGGGAGAATCCTACACATGTTGAATGGTAGGAAGGAAACCTTCCGAATTATTTATGGAGACTCCACAAAATCGTGGAAAATAAAGATATTTTTTTGATGATCTCTAAGAAAGGAAATCAATCACTATATCAAGGATGAGAGTACTTACCACCTTCACATCCGATTGCAATGATGAAAGCACCACTCTCACAACATCCAATAGAAACGTCTTCCTTCATCTTCGGTCTTCAACTGTTGATGATAAACTCTTGAACTTGTAGAACTTCGAAAATTTGTACTTTTTCCCTCAATTTCCTTGTTGCTTGAAACTTCTTTATATATACTTTCTTCCACATGTTACAAATTTATATATACTTTCTTCCACATGGCCTTATTGCAAATTGAAAATAGCAAAACCATATATATATATATTTCGTATTTTTATTTTTTTTTAAGGGAGGGAAGGTTTTTTCTTGCTAAAAACCCGAGATTGCAACTAAAATAATAAAAATTAAATTAAATTAACTTGGCTTCTTTATATATATTTTCTTCCACATGGCCTTATTGAACAAATAACAACCTAAATGCAAATCTCTTTGTATATATATATATTTTTATTTTTTATTATTTTTATTTTTATTTTTATTTTTTTGCTAAGAGATTGCAACTAAAACAATAAAAATTAAATTAAATTAACTTGGCCATGAAAGAAGTACTTTACCACTTTAATCTTCACAACTTGTATTGTCTTCGTATCATAAACTTCAATAATTCTCATCTTTTGATTTTCTTCACTCTTGTAAATAAGTCTTCATACTTTGATATAAAATTCAGCTCCTTGTATGTTTCTTTTACTTGGATATGAAATTTATGCTCTTCCTTGAATTGTTGCTTGTAAACCTCAAACGTCTTCAACTTTCCTTGTAGATTTTGATGTCACTCCCTTGTTGATGATGATGGGGTTTCTATGGATCTGTTGTTGTCGAGAGAGAGAATGGTGCTAACTGCAAATCAAACTACAATAAGATGGTTTTCGTCTATAGACGTCACCCTCATGATTGACAAAATTAGCACTCAAGAGATCAAAAATAGTTCTTCTATTGGTGGGAGGTTGGGTAGCTCACCATTCTACCCGGAATTAACGTACAGTGACACACACTCAAAAGAAATCTCTTTAGTCATTTATAAAGAAATTTGGTTTGGTGCCTCGGTTGATATGAAATAGGTAGTCTCCACTAATGATTGACCAGCAACTCTAATAATGTATTTCTCCATTCTCCTAATTTGCATCACCGGTATGATTAAATCCATTATTTAACACTCCAATTCATAAGAAATCCGAATGTAGTTCCCTAACACTTCCAAGTTCAGGTATGTCGGTCAGAATCTTTAAGTAAACATACCTAGAAGTAGGCTAGTGACTTTAAAATCTCTACAAGTTGGAGGTTTTATTCAAATATAAACAAAGAAATTGAAAAATATATATGCAAATATAAATGGGGAAAAACAATTTGATGGTTTTCACGGAATTGAAGACTCCTTGAACCGAGTGAAATTTTGAACCTCAAATAGTTGCACTACAAGAAGGGAGTGCTTTAAGTTCGAGAGATCAATCTGTAAGACTCCGACCTAAACCAAGAACAATGGCCGTTCCAGAGTCAATTCGGTCACAAGAGAGGATGGGTTGATCTGTAGGAGGGAAGTTGAGAAATGCGTGAGATCAATGGTGATCTGAGATTGTAGGTGTGTTATGAATTCAGCGTGAAAATGCTCTGAATGATTGAATTTTTCCTGATTGAGAGTGATTTATGTGAGTTCGTGTAGACGAAAGATTGTCTGTATGAACTTTGATTAGAAATTGCTCGTTTAGGCGACTGTTGTTCGAATGTTCGAAAACCCTTGTCCTTTCAAACAGGATTCAGAGACATTTTATAATGCCGGAGTTGAAAACACCATGATCTCATGAAGTGTGACAGTTTGCTGGAATCAGAGAATGGGGAAGTGTGAAATCGTGTTAAACCAATTACTCATCGTGCGGAGACTTGGTTAACTTTCCACACACTACTTTGCTGACTCTTCCAACTGATTGCACAACTTGCTCACATTCTCATCGTGGGTGAACACACGTGCCGTAGACCGCCAGACCAAAACCCTAGTTAATATCCCCCCATGTGACACGATTGAAATCTTGTGATTGTGGAGTCAGTTGCTGACTTTGTGGGACGATGAGTCCATGTAGTGATGAGTTGAACATGTTTTAGGAAATATTCTGAAACTCATGAATTAAATGTATGTCTGCTGAGACGAGGTACCATTATAACCTAAAACGAGCAAACTGTGTTGCTGAATTGTCGAATATTAATAGTTGAACCAATAGTCTTTGATCTGAGCAAATATTGCTAGTCTGAGCGAATATTTCTAATTTGAGTGAATATTGCCGGTTCGACCAAATATTGCCAGTTTGAGCAAATATTGATCATTTGATGAATTTATTGGTTGCAGGGCCGAATAAATATTAATTTAATTTAATTTACTGACTGCTGGGTCGAGAAAAATAAATAAAAATGTCAATCCATACATAGTAACACATGGTTAGGCTATATGGGATGACGGGTTCACCATATATCGCCCAAATGCTCGAATGAGCAAAAATACCAAAGTCTCCTGAGACCAGTTGGTGAAAGAATGATTAAATGCTGGTTTAATCACTGAAATAATGCTCGTGTGAGCGATAAATAATAAAACCTGGTATTATGGAAATATGAAGGACCGACCAAGAGGTCATGAGACTGTCTCTTGGTGGGTGTGGAACCAGTGGATGGTCGTTTGAGTAAATTCCAATTGTTAGGAAAGAGTTTGAGCCTAATATGAGCAATTGAGCGAATTAAGTTAAAATCATTAAAACACGCGGGACCAGATGTTTGCAAGCATCAGGTTCACCCTTGGTTGGTCAAGTGGATGTGCCTATGTCATCATAACGTCCGCGCTTCAGTCCTGAGAATTTGATATTTCCTGGTGCACGTTTGAGCAACATTTGGAGAAAATATGCAAAATTCATGGTTTTGCTGAAACTGGGAAAAATACATGAGATGAGGGAAAATAAATAAAACAGGGAATTTCAAGGTGTGGAACCGGACATAGCTAGGGAATGGTCGGCCGGTTGACAAGCACGGTCCCATATATTTCCGAGTTTTATGTAATTTTATGTATTTTCTCTGATTTGAGGGAAATTCCATGAAACTGGAGAGTTTTGATGAAATTAGGGAACTTCTATAAGATGAGAGATAAAATAAAATAAAATAAAATAAGGAATAGGAGTGTGGGACCGGAAAAGGCCAAGGCATGGTCGGCCGGCCATGGTCGCGGATCCCACCACTCTTCCCAATTTTACTAAGTTTTGATGATTTTAGATAATTTTCATAAAATCAATGGGATTTGTTGAAAACCAAGATATATATTTTGTTGAAATCAGGGAGTTTTCATGAAATCATGAAACAAAGCACCAAATAATAACAAAACAAGGAGCGTGTGGGACCGTCTAGAGCCCGGCCCCACAAGTTTTTCCTAATTTTTTAATATTTTCTATGATTTTAGAGAAAAAGACATGAAATTATGTAATTTTAGGGAAAATTCATTAAATCAAGGAATTTTCATAATTTAAGAGGAATAACAAAATAATGGGGACATGAGGTGTGGGACCGGCCACGGCCAAGGCATGGCCGGCGGTCCCATGACACATTTCCCTAATTTTATTATTTTTGATAAAATCATGTGATTTAGATAAAAATACATGAAATTAGGTAATTTTCATGATTTTAGGTAAAATTCATAAAATCAAGGAATTTTCATAATTTGAGAGAAATAATAATAAAATAATAGGGACGTGAGGTGTGGGACCGTCCACGGCCAAGCATGACCGGCAGGCCGGCGGTCCCATGACACCTTTCCCTAATTTTATTATTTTTGATGAAATCATGTGATTTAGATAATTTCTTTGAAAAAATATGAGATTTGCTCGAACGAGAGACTTTTCGTGAGATCAGGGAAAAATACTAAAATATGATAGAACACAAAATTGGGTGCGGGACTGGTCATGGCATGACTGGCCGGCTGGTGAGCCCAGTCCTCTGGCGCTTTTGCTAATATTTTATTGCTATTAATTTTCCTTCCTATTTTGCATAGGTTCCTCGTTCATTCATATTTTTTGAAATGCTCGTCTATGCATTCAAAAATGTTGGTCTGTGCATTGTCTGCTAATTACACTTACACCATTTTTGTCAGGGCTTATTCGATGCTCAGATGCCTGTTTCATTGAATATTTATCACTAACCCGTGGCATTCTTCTAGGAAGAACCACGAATTAAAGTGACGAAATATAACAGAGAATCGTAGAATATTGCTGGATATTCAGACGATGGTTCACAGAATATTGCTGGTTATTCAGACGATTTAAGATAATAATTGAGGGCTCTATACTAGAAGGGCTTCCTTTCTAGGAGCATTAATCATCTGAGAGTTGAGCAATATGAACTTGCTGGAGTGTCATATTCCTCTTGTATAGTCAGGGAAAACCTGGTTGCATCCCGAAGACGTTGTCGCTCTATACTAGCAGGCATGCTGTCTAAGAGCCGTCCAATCTTTCGATTCTATACAGTATAAGATGTGTCGTGGTATCAACTGGAGACTACACATCTAAATCTTCTCTGAGAGACCTTCTCCATCAGAGGTTTATGGCATGAGATTTCATGCTTAGAGACATGAGTCTCGATACTCTGAGAGACTTTCTCCATCAGAGGTTTATGGCATGAGCTTTCATGCTTAGAGACATGAGTCTCGATACTCATCCGATTGTCGGATCCGGAGTAATTACTAAAATTGATCAGTATTCATGAGATGTGACGTGGTCTCATCTGAGAGACTACACATCTACACATACTCTGAGAGACAGTCTTCTCAGTCAAATATTTATGGCATGAGCTTTCATGCTTTAATGAGAGACATGAGCCTCAATACTCATCTGGTTGCCGAATCTGGAGTATAGTTTTACAATTCAACCCTTTGTCGAAAATATACCATCTATATTAAGTCCCCTTCTTAGTGAGGAACAGTCATGTTCCTCACTCAGCATTGAATGGTGATTTTCCAGGTACAAATAAGTAATTGAACTTAATTATAAGATAAAATATTACCGGATTTCGACCGAATGAGCAAACCATGGTTTGAGCGGAAACCCCAGTGGCATAATAGAGCATCATCCAGTGAACATAACTTGGTGTATAACCGATGATTCGATGGTGAAACCTTGGTTGGTTTAGGATTCACGGGCCGGGCCTGAAAAGGAAATCCTTAAGGAATTAGGTTTTGGAAATAAAATTAGGTATAAAAGGAATTAATCCCTTTGTTTTTTTTATTTCTCCCACACGTCCACCACCTCCTTCATCTTCTTCACGTCCGAGCTCAGCAGGAGCAAAAAATTTCTTCGTCGAAAATCGCCAGAGCCGCCAGCGTCCGATCACCGTCCGTCCAATCTCCGGTCGGCGCCGTCAGGTGCGTCAATTTTTTTTTATTTTTTAAGAGTTGCTGATTTCATGAGTTGTTTATGGTTTCACCATGTTAAAATTTTATACATGGGTATATGTTATTGTGAGTTTTGTAGAAAAACCCTTATTTTATTAAATGTATGTTTGTTCAATCGTTAGTTTTGAAAACTAATAATAATCCCTGATTTAGGAGAGATTTTTCTTTGAAAATAGACCTGTGTCCAGTAATAAATTTTTTATTATGATCTTTCATGGGAAACAAAATCTTATGTTAAGAGATGTGAGCTTTCACAAAGCCGAAATGAACCTCGTTTTAGAAAATAATGTTCATACGAGAGAAAATAGATTTCCTTCATATATATAAACTTATGTTCAGTGATAAAATCTTATTTATGAGCTTTCATGAGAACTAATATTTTATCACAAGAGGTGCGAGCTTTCACGAAACTAGCATAAACTTTCGTTTTAAAGAAAATGCTAATACGAAGGAAAATAGATTTTTTTTTTAAATATATATGTAGCCCTGACATATTATGTGGGATATGATGACATATTTTATTCACATGGATTTGTTCTTATTACATAAATTTTTGAAAATTTACGTGAACAAATAGCACTAATTATTGTTTTATAAAAATCAAGACGTAGGTTTTGAGTAACCTTCGAAACTAGACAATTTATGATGAAATAATGTCTCGTTGTAACTTTCAAAGTTCAGTCGTGTGAATGTTCACATTATGAAAATTATGCCTATGATTTTATGAGAAAAATCATTTTTATGAACTAATGAAGTTTCGTTCGTTACTGCAGGTTTCAAGGAACAAAATAATTTTTTGTGCTAACTCTTGTGGCACAATCACTACTGTTAGTGAAATTGAAAGAGGTAAGAATTAAGAATTGCCGTTTTTTAGATGCTGGAATTACCGTTTGCATGAATTCATCATCTCGCAAAATTTGCATTCAGACGACTGAAAATAAATATTGTGTGGATTTCACAGCTACTTTGAAAGAATGTGTGATTCCCCAGCCAATGATGCTTCCAGAAATGAAATGTGCGTAGATGATGACATCTCTGGAGAAGAAACATGTATGGATGAGACTTCTGTTGGTGAAGAAGAAGAAGAAACACTTGGAGTCAAGAATGTTCCGAATATAGATGATGCGTTTTTCAATGTTCAGGAGACTGAAAATCATCTCAAGTCTCCAGTGTATCGTCTTTTGATTAATCCCCGAACGGTTACTAAAAAAAAACTGGTGACTCCCCGAGCTGCTATCCAGTTTTGTCTTGAACGAGGTCTCTTCCAAGCTTCAATGATTGAATTCAAGCTCTCTCGACGACCCTTAGAGAAGTTTTCTGGATGGTCAAGGAACATGCTGGGATTTCCTCGTGTTAGAGATATGCTGGATAAAGCACAAATTACCAGGGCCATTCAGAAATCTGGAGATTTATATATCTTTCATGATATGCGAGGTATTGTAGCTCTTCTTGCTCGCTGGTGCATCCCGACTCACACATTTATATGCAGCTGGAGATAGTTTACCATTACCTTGGAAGATGTAGTTGCTTTATTGCATCTTCCAATTATAGGTAACTTTCCTGAAGAACTTTGGGTGGCGGAAGAGAAAGCAGCTTCCAAAACCTTAACAGCTGAGATTGAGAGAATCAACAAGGTTTTTGGTAAAGGTTGTTATGCCCATTGGTTAACAGACTGGTGGCCACGAGGAGTCCCTCTTGATGAACCCAATGGTATGTTGTCTATTGCTGCTTTCTTATGCTTATGGATGTCCAGGGACGTGTTTAAAGACGCCGGAACCTTGTTGAAGCCGTTTGTAATCCTTTTTTTCTATTAAGATGGCTCAAGGTAAACAACTTCCTCTAGGTAGCTTATTCTTGGGCTCTTTGTATTCTAACTTGGATTCTTTAGTTATAGACTCCAGTGTTTCGAACGACTTTATCAAGATTGAATGCTATGCCAATACGATGTTCCTCCAAGCTCTGATGTGGGAACATTTCTAAAATTATGCTCCTATTCCTCGTAGCATCTTGCAAGGTCTGAACTCTACTGATTCTCGATATATTTTCCATGAGAAGGATAACACTCAGATTATGCACTGGTCTACGAAGCAAATTCAGTCAAAGATGCGCTTCATTGATGTACTAGATGATGAGTCTGAGTTTAACTTCCGTCCTTGGGTGGTGGTTCCTCCTTACATTTCTCAATTGACGAGTTTCAATACTGGAGAAAGTAAGTATTTGAAATCCGGTGCTGATTTGAGCGATGGCGAAAGATCCTTCATGATGAGTTGCACTCTTGGTCATCTATTATCAGCTACATATGGAGATTTTTCGGTGGAGGAGTACAACATTGATAGAACCTCCCGTCAGATGGGTATGGACCAACGCGTCCCAACTTTTCGAAGGAGAAAACCATCAGTGGAACAACTTAAGACCTGTTTAGATCACACTCATGCTGAAGGAAGCTCTTATTGGTTCCCTTGCGCTGATAGAACCACATATGTGACTCCAGGTTACATAGAATTTTGGGACCAGCAGCTTGAACGTCTGAACGATTATGTGACGGCCGTCCAACCTTTAGTGAAAGAGCCTCCTTTTTCTGAGATGAGTGCCTCTCATCCAAGATTGAGAAATATTTCTGGCGGTGATAAGCGAAAGACATCTCTAGGAAGTTCACCGGTATGCATTCTTTTGCATATTCCTCATATAACTTGTATAATTGTCTCTTGAATTATCACATCAATTTCCTCCTGCAGGATGGTCGTGCTGTGAGACATCGAATTAAAGTGAATTCCTCAGAAGAAGAGTCAATTATTCACGGTGGAGAAGGCAGGAGAAATAATTGCAAGTTGGTGCCTAACACCATAAAGTACCAGTCGCCTTTTTGGTGAGTTGTTGATACTTTCTCGCTGTGATTTCTTCTACCCTCTTTACCAGGACCAATATTTGTTATTTGGTTGTAGAATTTTTCTCCGTCTGTTATTGATGGTCTTTATTTCCTTCATGGTCGAACAACTCAGGGATACAATACTGACGAGGAAGTTGATGTAAGCATCCCTTTTTTCAAATTAAACCAGTATAATATGCATCTGGATGATTTGATGGTGACCATTGTTGATGTATTCAGGAGGAACTTATCATGGATGAGGAGGATTTTAATACACCGCATTCCTCATTGAGTGATAAGGATGCGAAAAGCTCCCTAAATTCTGAATCGAATGAAAATATAGAGAGTTCTCAAATCCCTGAACTGAATGGAGATAACGGAGTTGTCGATGATGATTCCAACATTGTCGAGCCTCTAAATGGTTTGGAGACTCCTCTAGTAAGTATTCCTCCTGTATCTTCTTCATAGAAGTTTAAAATTGCTGATTTGCGCATGAATGAATGAAAACCCATGTGAATATGCACATAATTTCGGTGAAATACGTCGTCAAGAAAATTTCAGGCTTCAGCTTTTAATGAAAATACCGTAAAACCTTCGTCTGGAATCTGATTTTCAATGTCTGCATATGCATCCTCAAGCCCGAAAATTTGCAGGCTTGAGGAAAGAATCTTTTTAAGTTCTGAGCACGTTCAGGGCCTGTAAAAGGCGAAATAGTGAACTTCCATGAGACTTTCGGAACTTTTTCAGATTGCGCATCTCTTAATGTTTTGACCACATCTCCTTGATAATTTATCCAATTATCATGAAATTATGATATGTTTTACAGAAATTCCATACGAAGAGAATGGTATATAACCCAATTCCATACTCCACATCAATTGCTCCCAGTTCGTCGTTGAACACATGACAGTGTAATTTTTCTTCAGCTGAGTTTCTTTGAAAACGTGTTTCATGACCTTGAGGCTGCTTGCACATATATTAGATGCATAATAAGGAACTTAGATGATGTTAGTTCACTTAATTTATTAATTTTATGATTGTGTTGGACTTATACTCTTGAATCATTCTAATCCCATGTAATCTTCGCATTAGGTATCGAACGACTAAGTTGGGAATCATGGATCCAATAATGATGATTTGGGCGATCCAGGAGTTGTTGGTGACAAGACTTCCATAGACGTGCCTCGATATGACGGTGGAACCCGAACCCGAAATAGCAGAAGCTACTTCCCCTGAAGTTATCTCTATGATCATTGACACTGCTCCAGTAAATGAGAACCAGATGATAGTGCACGAGTATCCTACTGCAGGGATTTCCTTTAATCCTCAATTTGGTGAGTTACTCCCATATCACCAGCTTGTTGGAGGTTTTAGCGTTCCCATCGGATATGCTGCTATATACAAGGAACTGTGGGAAATGTATGGACATATTGTTGTTACTCGGGATCTATGGCGTAGTTATTTCTTGATGAAACAAGTAGAGAACATCTTGCGTGTTATAGATGATATCCGGATTACAGCCAGAAATGTTGTTTCCCAAGATGTACTCTTTGATTGGGAGTACAACTTGAGGAGTGCTGATAAACTTGGCTTCAATCTGAAGTGGCTCCGTGAAAGGCTTGAAGCTATCAAGAAAGCAGTAAAGGGTGATGCTCCTTTCCCTACAAGTGATGCTGTGTTGAAGAAAATGAATGAAGTTGCCGAGCTAACTAGGAAGCTGGAGGTATAAAAGGCAGCCTTGGAAGTTTTAGAGAAAGAGGAGTAGAAATCTTTCTTTGATGGCTTTCTTTAGTTTCCTTTCCGTAATCTCATGAATATGAACTGTGTGAGAGATGTGAGATTTTATTTTGGTTTTGGATTTTTGGTAGGTATTGAGTCTATGACTGAGGATTTTCTTTTGATTTTGGATTTGATAAAGATATTTCTTTAAGTAAGGTGAACTGAATTTTTGATAAATTGCTGAATTCAAATACTAATTGCAAGTATTGCAAACATTTTGGAGGAATTGAAATATAATGAAAAAAAAATCCTAAATGCCAAATCCAGACATCATGAGTGCTTACCTCAAATGTCTAATAATTATAGACAAATGCCTTAAGCTAATGCTCGTGAATTACTGGTAGGGTTTTGTCATCTGTGTTGATCAATTTGTAGTATCCTCCAGTTATGGACTTAGCAACCATGAATAGTCCTTCCAATTGGAGCTCCTTGCAGAATGGAGATCCCGCTTAGTTGCCTTTAAAACCAAATCTCCCTCCTCGAATTTGTTCGGCTTTGAAATTCGCGTCTTGAATATCTTATGTTGATTCCATGGTTGTGGCACATATGGACACTCGTGCAGAAAAGAGTATCCAGCTTACTGTTTGTCGTGATTAGCCAAGTATTCAGCAATAAAACTTTTGATAGAATGATCGACATGGAGATGCTCTGAAACCAACCATTGGGTATAATATTGCCGATGTGAAGTTATCCATTCGTAACTCCTAGTCATTGCTAAGTTATTCTTGGGGAGAAGTCCCTGGATCAACGTAGAATATTTTAACATTGGTAATATTGGAGCGTGAGGAGGAATAAGACTTGCCTGAGCTCGAAACCTTTTGAAAAAGGTGTGTGGACTTTCTCCAGGTTCTTGCGTAAGTCCCACCAAGGTTTTAATTTCCTCCAGATGCTCAAATAGTGGAGCATCTTCTCCTTCTTCTTCTGACTCAGAGTTTTTGTCTGCAATAGAGTGTGCTGAAGGCATCAGAGTTATCCTTCCAGCATGAATCTAAGTTCTTCCGAGGATCGGGTCATATCCATGGTCTTCCCGGATTATGTAAAACTTGGTCTTAGTGCAGACCAAAATTTCTGTAACTTTGAGAGTGATGAAGCCATGTGCATCTCTGGAAATCCCTTCGTGGTCTCTGATTGCTGTGGGAGCGTGAGTGGCCTCTTGTCGAGTGATGCCAGCAGCTCTGAGAGTTTTCAAAGGGATGATATTAACGGAAGTACCAACATCAACAAGCACCCTCTTGAACTTATTTTCTTTAATGTGCACTGTGGTGAGCAGTCCCCAGTCATATATTTCTTTATCGGTGGCTGAAGGTTCAGGAGGTACGTCTGGAATCAGCAGGAATTTCCCAGAAACTATGTGGCTCAAAGCCGTGAACATGTCTCCCCTTTGCGCTTTCGACAGATAGAGTAATTCGCAGACATGCTCTATCAATGACTAAACTGCTTCCTTGACTGGTGCTTCAGAAATAGAGAAAGTCCTGACAAGAAGAGGATATCTGTGCACTCCTTCGATTCCAAGATTAAGTTCTCCTGACTCAACCTTTTCTCTGAATATGCATTTCATAACTTTGCAACTACTTGTTAGATGATTCACGAACCGGTGGAATCGGAAATAACGAGGATTTTCCATGTCTTCCTCAGTTGGGTCTCTCCTGACGTATGGCAATTTGATTGCACCATCTTGGATCAAGGCATCTAATAGTTCGAGCACTTCTCCGATGGGAAGAGGAAAATCAGGTGCATCATCAGGAGATTCTATGCGTTGTACATGAGTCTGTGTCTCTGGTTTATCCTTCTTTTGCGTCTTTGGAGGAGCTGCGGCATGCTTGTTCGGGGATTCATCCTTGCGCTTGATCCCTTCTGCAACAACGTTTATAAAGGGCTGCAAGTTGTATTGCTTGTTGATTAGACATTTGCTTCCTCGAGTGTCGCGTGCTTCCTCAGTCTTCGTAGATTTTCCTCTTTCCAACAGAGCAAGTGCATTAGTTTCTGATCTCTTCTCAGCTTCGTGAAGCTCTGAGAAAGTATTTAATCGAAGATTCTCCAGTAGAGCTCTGTAAATCGGGTATTTCCTATAGAAGGCATTGATCATTTCTCCCCAATTGTTGATAGTCCCCGGTACAATGTTGTTGTACCAGGTGTATGCTCTGCCTTTCAAGGATTTTGAAAATTCCTTAAGCCGAACAACATGGTTATGTTCATGCTATCCCAAGGCTTCGATGAAACGAGAGACGTGTTCCCGAGCGTTTCTAGTTCCATCATACAGAGTAAAAGTTGGAGAAATGTAACCTTTAGGAAGAGGAATCCTTTGCGTGGCGGAAAGATAAGGAGGTTGGTGACGATGGACATGTGATGTATTTCCCTTTCCACGGTTCTCCAGAAGACGCTCCAAGTCTTCACGAGCAATGAAGTTTGATGATTCCTTTGCTGATGGATAGCCCGCAGCTTTGTCGGCTTCATCATCATCCACTGTATGAATTGGAATTACCTCAGGATCGTCATCTGAGGATTTCTCCTTCTATTTTCCCTTTCCTTGATTTTTCTCTGACATCTTGTCAGTGATATTTTTCAACTGATCAAATAGCTTTTTCTAGGCTGCAACCATATTTGTCTGATTCTATGCAAAGATTTCCTGTGCTTTGATAAGATCAGCAATGGTATGTGGTTGGTTTCCTCTGATTTCCTCAGGGTGTAGGCCGAACAAAGGATATATAGAAACAAATCAAATCCTATTTCAGTCGGATCAAAAATGAATTTGAATTCAGAAATAGTATTTTCGGGATAAGGAATAAACAATGGAAAAATCCAAGCGATCATTTCTTAAATCCAAACGATCTTTTCGTAGGTTTTTGCCCCCAATTAGATCGGGGGATCAAATTGATTATAGAAACATGAGTTTAATTAGTCAATTTATTAGTGAACAAGGAAAAATATTATCTAGACTAGTGAATAAATTAACCTTGAAACAACAACGATTAATTACTATTGCTATAAAACAAGCCCGTATTTTATCTTCGTTACCTTTTCTTAATAATGAGAAACAATTTGAGAGAACCGAGTCGACTCCTAGAACTACCGGTCCTAGAACTACCGGTCCTAGAACTACCGGTCCTAGAACCAGAAATAAATAGGCCCATGCCTCAATTGAATAAAAATTCCAACCCGAACCCCAACTCTGGTTGGTATTTTGTTCAAAAATTCTAGAATCTAGATTGTATTGTCATGTCATAAGAAAAAAAAAATTGGGGAAGAAAAAGAGAAAGTCCTTAATTATTATTATGGAAACGTGTTAGTTTCTTTTTATTACTTTATTATACATAGTAATTTATACCCTACCCTCCCGGAGTTCATTCTCCGGGGAACTCCGTTTAGATCATTCTGGTGGATTCCTTACAATCCCCTTATTTAATGATCTCGTTGGAAATCATGTAAAGACAATTCCTATTTGATATAGCTATTTGTGCAAGTATTTTACGATTAAGAAGTAACTTCCCCTTGTGCAGATCATGTATTAATTGACTATAACTATAGGATATCCCATTCTCACGAATTACTGCATTTATACGAGTGATCCACAAACGACGAAAATCTCTCTTTTTCCTGCCCCTATCCCGATGAGCCGAAACCAAATCTCTTATTTTCTGTTGAGTTATAGTTCGAGTAAGTCTTGAATGCGCCCCTCGAAAGGTTGATGCAAATAAATGAATTTTTTTTCTACGTCTCCGAGCTATATATCCTCGTTTAATTCTGGTCATTGAATCAAATGAAACTTTGATGAATAACTAATTGATTTCTTTTCTTTCAGTCATTCTTTTCCCCCCTAGTCTATTAATAACAAAACTGATTTTTCCGATGTATAAAATAAAAATTCCAATGGATTTTGCTACTATGACCTTCCCAACCACGATTTTTTTGAGGCATTTCATTTCATATCGAAATAAGAAATTTTATTGATACATGGTATCAAAAAAAAGTAAATAAAAAACGATAAACTGTGGGTTCCATCATTTCTATGGTTACTGTTTAAACGGTGAGGTCCTTTCTATATACCGGAGCCTCTTACCTATTTAGTAACTTGTACAGTTCACACTCTTTGGCTCTACCCATGAATTATCTAGTAATAGGTATTTTCACAACTAAATCCACCCATACAGTAACGGCATTTCATTATGAAGGTTGGTTAGGTAGCTGACCCTGTTAGTCCATTTTTGCAAGAATGAGAGCATAATATCTCTGCTTCTAAAATACCATTTCATTTCCCCGCTTAATGGATAACCATTTGCTACCAATGGGGAGTTGCTTCTCATCTCTAGTTGAGATGATTGGATTTATACCAAAGGAAGCCATAAATTTCATACACAATAGAGGTCCTTTTTTCGATAGTGATATGGAGTTTTTCCATTCTTATTCATTGGTACTGATCATTGATATTGTCAAAATAGTCTCCTTTATTTTGTTCCAGTTCATGATTTTAACGAGTCGCACATACACCCTAGCACATGTTCCTAGACGCTGAGGACATCACCAAAGGGCGGGGGATGTTGTGACATTTCTGATTGGCTGTCTTGTATTTCTAATAAGTTGTTTAATAGTTGGCATGCTGGATCGTATACAGAATGGGCTGGTTTAGATCAATCCTAACCGGATGATTCTGAATTCCTCTCGTTTTATTGAATATTTTACCACTACCACTTTTAACCTCGGTAAGAAAATAAAATAGGAAATAACATAGCTCAGTCAATTATGGTTCGAAATGGAATAGAATCACAGATTTACGTGAAGTCCCCGGTATTTTTGACCGCTATAAGATCAACAATTCCATGAGATTGGGCTTCTGTTGCTGACATAAAAACGTCCTTTTCCATGTCTTCAGATACAACCCATAAGGGATTGC